>JACGWO010000001.1:54882274-55482274 GCA_034509735.1 Sesamum alatum
AGATGTATGAGGTCAATTGATCCTTGCTTATTTTTTCCATGAACTGCACGAGATTGTATGTGTAGCTTGCTCTCAATTTATTAATCTCAAATAGCCAGATTTACCCCTTCCTAACGTTTTTGTGAAAAGTTTGTACACAGTTTCAAATAAGTCAGTTTATTTTGATTCATTCTATGATTAAGAAGACAACTGTTCTTGTCGCGTTATTCATGGCTTCCATACATAGTTGTGAGCATGAAGCTCAACTCAGGTCAACTTACTCATGAAACTAACATATTTTTGCCTGAACAAATTACTTATCAGGACTTAGGCTAAATAATGGCTACATTTATATGGTGGAAAGATGCTTTTATGACTTTGCAGAAAACTCATGTCTATTAGATTTTGTTAGTCTCCTTCTCCCATGCTTGAGAATCTGTATGGAAGGTCTTTTCACGGTAATTGAATTGGTATAATTCTTAAATATTTGTAATAGTTTGACTCTTGGTCCTCAGCACGAGCTCATACTTAGATGATGGTTAACATTGACATTAATAAATAATAAGCTGCTGCAAACTAGACAATTTTCATTCTATGTGAATTCATTTTGTCCAAGTTTATGGATAGTCAAGTATAGAATATCCCTTGCTCATTGAACCTTTGATCTCTGCACATCAATTTTCTTCTGTGCATGTATCTTTTGAATTTTACTAAGTTGGTTTCTACTAATTTCCTTACTATGTAAAGGGGTCCCAATCAATCTTCATGAATTTATGTTTCTTCTATCAAATCAATTTATTAACCTTATAGCTCGAGCATAAGGTCGAAATATGTCGATGTTAAAAACTCTCATGCTGCTGGCAGTGGCTCTTACCAGTGGTAAAACCAACGCTATAACGCTTTTCATTATTTTCAGTATGTATCTGTACGTATTTCAAATTTATTGTTGCTAAGTTGTGCTTGCAGATTTTCCAGCACCTGCACCAGCTCGTTCGACATACCAGGTTGCAGCACTGCCAATGAATGCAAGAATTGAGGTTGAATGCATAGCTGTGCTTCAGTAGCTCCCAATGATTTTCGAGCCCAACTTTGACAAACGTTTAACCGAATGAACTTCAGCAGATATGGTGTAGTCTTCCGAGTTCTGACGCATGAGGAATCTAAATTAACACTTTTCCTCCTTTTTCCTGTTACATTTTCTTTTAGTAATCCCTGTCTGTGTTGCTTATCCTGTTCCTGTCATCAACATTTTGAGCATTTAAGAGCTTACAAGCCCTAAAATAGACAATTTCTTAATTCACGTGTAAATCTGATCAATACTTTTTTTTCTATTTTAACAGAAAAACATAGTTATATATATATATATATTATATCAGATCAAAAGCTATTACATTAGGAGAGGCCGTATGCCTAATCGAAGCAATAGATATATCTAAGTTTACAACATCTTCGGCAAAAGTAGGCGGATTATCAAAAACTTGTAGTGCATTTCCTGTCATAGCAGTTGTTCAGGCCAAAAAGTCTGTTGCTCTATTTGCCTCTCGGTAGCAAAACGTGCCTTTAATTGAATGAAATTCAGTTAAGATCAACAAGCAGTCTCTAAGTAAAGTGGTGAGGGACCTCTGCATTGGATCCTTCCTGCGAAAAAGAAATAGCAAGAATTGAGAGTCAGTTTAAATAATCAGTTTGGTAATATTCTGCCTTCTGGTGATTTGCAGTCCATTCCAAAGTGCCCATAATTCTGTCATATTGTTTGTGTTAATACCAATATATTGAGAAAATGCAATAACAAACCTGGAGTTACCATCACGAATTAAACCACCACAACCGGATGGCCCTGAATTCCCAAGGAAGAACCAACAATATTAAGTTTAAACCAAGATATAGGTGGAGGCATCCATTGACAAATAATTTCAAATACTTTACATGAATCAACAAAAGGGTGAGATGCAGATGATATAGCATAACACATTTCTCTACGAATGATCAATTGCATAGAAGTGGTGATTGAATTCCCTGTCTAAGCCAATCACCGGTACAACCCTATTTTAATGTTTGCACCTGATCAATAAACAGGCTGTTTCCTGGATAATATTAAATCATTACATGTTAACTAATAATAACATCATCTGCTGATATGGTTGTCGATGCTGATCCGTCTGAACCATAAGTAAGCTATATAGCTTTCACAGCACTGATACTAAGACTTGTCTAAAGAAAGCGAGACTACCAAATGCCCGAATACCACATACTCTCCATGGCATTTATAATGAAAACCGAGTACGTTCAGCGGACAAAATGAGAAGAAACCAGGCTTGCTAGCGACTCTTCTGGCTGGCCCTAAATCTTCTGCTTCAAAACCTGGCGTAACTGGATCTTTTGACTCTCCATCCTCGCTTCCAAAAGTCGAGCCTTCAAACTGCTCTTCTGTGCATTACGCGGCCATTCAATGCATCCTTTCATCCCACGATTTATATGTGGATTCCCTGAATCAGGTGAGCTCCACTGTCCAGCCAAATCATGAGGACTTATCCCACCTTTTCCTGAATCACAATCGGTGGATGTTATAGCCCCGTTAGAAAGTCTTCCATTTGAAATTCTTCGAGTTATCCCCTCGACTGATATGATCTTGTAATTATCACCATTGCTTGGGCATGATCTCCAGAACCTAGATATGGATGACGCCTTCTTCAACTGCCGAGGTTGTGCCGAACCAGCTTCACTAATTTCTGTAGTCGGCGTCTCATCACCTCCATTTCTTGAAACATTGCTGACCCTGAAACTCTTGTTGACAGAAGGATCACTTCCATCTGGTGAATAAATTGAGCCCTGATCCTCAGGATGGCTCACAGTTTCCCACTCGCTAGCATCCTCTTCTAGTTCATGATTCTTATCCATATGTACATCAAGATGCCTGTCGGAACTGTCTTTGTTGAGCCGTTTTACTTCAGGAGTCACAGTATGAAGTTTGGAGTCGACCTCCCTCTCGTTGGACTCACCAACATTAACGTCTTCAAAGATGGAAAATATATCATCTGGATTTGGCGGCTCATACGTCAACTCCCTGATATCTTGTATGTTAATGGAGGTAGCCACTTCCCTAAGAAACTCTGCTTTATTCATCTCCTCCGAATCTGATGTTCTGCTTTTGGAACTCAGAAAAGCCTCAAGATCTGCTATTATCCTGTTCATCTGGGAGTACTTCTCTTCGAGCATCACCTTTGCATCAACTAACTTCATTTGAACTCGTTCTTCGCGCCAAACCTCAGCCATCTGCAACATCTTCCTCTCTTCTTCCACTTCCTCCCACAGTTTCATCGATTCTTGTTTTAGTGTTTCGACTTCAGCTTTGTCTTCTCCAATTTCTTTAGCCAGTTCATCACAGACCTCCTCCACCAGTTCTCTGGCCTTCCTTTCCTTTTCATATTCCTGAAAATACCGTTTGGCTGATAACTTGACATCGGCCAACTCATTGACCAGCTTAGAATTGACTAACTCCAGCCTTTGACGGCTTTTCTTCTCTCTGCTCAACTCAACTTTCATATCATCTATAACTGCACGAATTTTTTCGTGTTCTCTGCTCCTCCATGCAGCCCTTTCATCACTGAGCTTTTGCAGGAATTGCTCGAGTTTCTTTTTCGAAGATCTGCGCTCAGTTTCAAGTTCGTTAATTCTGGCCCTAGCCTGCTCAAGCTGTGTCTCAAGGGCAGATATCACTGGAGCCTCACGTGCTCGTCGGTTAGGGAGCTTTTTCTGGCCAAATATTTGCTTCAATTCATCGGATGTTTTCTCAACAACAGGATCCCACTTTGTTGCGCCCTCCATTGCAGAGTTGGGACATTGAAACGACGGATCATACTGCAACAAGTAATAATATTAGAAAAGAAAATGAGAATAAGCCCATCTCAACTATAACATCATTTGGCAACTTGCAACAACTAGTTCATAAACCACAAATCTTGAAATGTAAAACTTCCCGAATTCCATGTACAAGACAGTCTACAACCTATGGATTGTCATTGTGCAGAACTCGGTAAAATTTACAAGATCGGCTCATTCCACAGTCCCATTCGACAGTCAACCATACTCAACCAAAAGTTCAAAGGGAAAAGAGCACCATGAAGCAAATTTATTACCTTGTGCACAAGCCCGTTGGAACCAGACACAGAATGTGGACTATGTACCATGTCATTTGCCGGAGAACTATGAATTCTGTCAACATGTTGACCGTGAATTGGCGCCCCAAAACGGGCATCTCCAAACTGCAGGTAAGAAGCCAAAGAACAAGACGAATTATGAACCATATTAACTTGGAGTTGGCAAAACCAAGACTTTCAAGCCATGCCTAATAGCACAAGATCTAAGAGAGCAGCAAACTCGTGAAACATGCTCTTTGAAACAAAAGTCATACAAGAACACAATGTGGTCCTGAAAATTCCATCATCACATACTTCCAAATGATGAAGAAAAGAAACATTGATGCAATTGAAGGCAAATTCAAAAACTTAAAACCCATAAGACTTCTTCTCCACTGGACCACTAAATTTAAATGAAGAAAATAATTCAAATTTCAGAGATGTGTGTAATTAAAACCTATTTCATGCCTCTCTGTCATCCTCTTCCGCACTTAAAAAAACAACGCAAGCACAATTATTATTGCCATTCAAACGCCGCCGCCTTCCCCCCAAGATCATATAAATAATGGAAACTGATAATACTACGTTTGATTCACCAAAACATAATGCAATAACTGCTTCAGACTACAATGCAATCCGCAACCCCAGATTTTTGTAGCACTATACGTATCTGTAACTGAAATCAGAGTTTTGAAGATACAATTTCTTAGGAAAAACTCTACCTGAAGCCCTAACCTTCCGCCACCATTAGTCTGAAGCTCCGGCAAATGCAGCCGCCAGAGTCCGGCACCGAGCTTCCTGGCGGAAACGACCGGCCTAACTCTCCGTCCACTCTTCCGGCCAACTTCCCCGGATGATTTCTCCTCCTCCACTGAATTAATCTTGTCATTGGATTCATCAAACTTCCATCTAAGTAAAGGGGTCTCGGGCCGGCTGCTCCGTTTGGTAGATTCCCTCCTAACCCGGACTCCGGCGCCGGAAGTCTTGGGTTTCCGGCGAGGCGGCTTTCCTGGAAAAGTGGGCTTATAAGAAAGATCTGATGGTGGTAGAGGGGTCAGCGTTGGTCTTGGGTGGTGAGCTTCTTGGACACTGGTTCTTTCCACGGTTATCTTCATTGTCCTGATGCCTTAAGCTCCTCCATTACATGCAAATTTTGCTCCACTCTCGTTTGAAGCGTGACTGAAATGGTGTGTGTCTGAGCGTTTGAGGATGGGGGGGTGGTAGGGTAGTGGGGGACCTTTGATCTCTTTTCAAACAGTAGGTGGGGGGGTGGGGGGTGGGGTAGGGGTGCGTGGGGGAAAGAGGAAGCATACGTGTATGGGTGTGGATTTGTACGGTCAAGTGGTCAACGTCTCCTATTACATCTATTAATTATTATGTATTTTTTATGAAGAGGAATAAACGACACCGTATACAGGTTCATGGTATACCGACGGCGACCTTCATGCTATCATAATTTTTTTCAGAAAAAGGTTGTTGTTACGAGAAAATATATATATATATATATATATAAAATAGGAGTGACACCACACAAATTCGTTAACAAATTTTGTTTGAACTTATATAGTAATGTTAGTTTCTATAAATCTGTGAAGAATTAGGATTGTACCTCCTTAATAAATAGACATAGATTGGGATTTATATTTAATCTCATTAAATAATTTGATAAAAAGATTTGTACCCGGATTAAATTTACGCTCACTTGACTATTATGGTATATAATAAGAACATATAAGAATATAACTGAAAAATCATAGTTTTATACTGATAAAAAATTATGGTAATAACCGATAAATAGTTGCTTTAGTGATAAACCAACAGTACTTAAAACAGTCTCTTATAGTATTTGAAATTTTAAGATCACACTTGTTGAAAATTGTTTAATTTGTGTTCCCGTCTTGAATAAGATTAGTGTCATTTACAATATGAAAGGAAACAATGCAATGTAAAAAAAGAAAAAAAAAAAAAAAAAAAGGAATTTATGATGATGTGCACGATGGGCATGGAAGGAGAAAGATAGGAGATTCAAGAAATGAGCAGAGACTTTAGGGTATAATTGGTATGAGATAATGAGTTTAGAATGGAATGAACACCCCTAATCTTGTTCCAAACACATATTTGGTATAATTTAGAAATAGCAATAGTCATTCATTAGGGAATGCCCATTCCCATAAGTATGGAATTAGGCATTCCACTCACCCATGGTTTTAGCTATTCCCAATAAATTGGGAATAAATTTTTTATTTCTTTTATATATATATATATTGCTAAAATAACTTTTAATAAAATTATAGTTGCAAGATTTATAGTCACAAAATTATATATTATTTTGAATACATTAAATAAAATGAATATCAATATAAAATATTTAAATATGTGTTACCTAAATATAAAATATAATATAAAAAAATAAATTATTTTATTAAATATAATATAAAATTATTAAAACATCTTTATAGGTATTTTACCAAATATTACTATAAGTATAAGCATTTACCAAATAATAAGTATTTATTAAAAGAATTTAAATATATGAAAACGTCCAAAATATATATATTATAAACTTATAATTAATTTAACATTTCAAAATAATATTTCTTATGTCATTAATGAGACGTATCTTAGTTGTTTTTTATTTTAACTTTTTAGTTTCATTGTTTAGAAAATATATAAATGAGTAATTTGAAAAGTTTTGATTCAATTCCCTTTTTTATTCTTTTGGCATACCAAATATAGGAATGACATACCAAAATCATTCAATTTTTAATTTTATTCCATTTTCACTCAATTCTATTCATATATATCAATCATGCCTTGTAGTGGATATGCAATAAATCAAACGAGATTTGCATGAAATTCATTTATTACTCCAAAATCTACGGAAGTTTGCTATGACTTAGTTTTTGAACTTCAAAATATTAAATCTGAATGGAATTACGATTTCTAAATTTTAAATGCTGATGCCAACTACACGTGAAAAGGAATTCAAGTTCAATTTGAATTTAGTTATGAATTTTTAGATCTTAAATAAATAATATTATTGATATCAATATTTAATTGAGTTGGCATCAGTTTTTTTAATAAAAGAAATATCATGTTTTCAAACTCAGTTTACCCCACCCCTATTGTAATAAAGACAAAAAAGGAACAATGTTATTGACTTTTTTCTATTACATATGCAATATAAAAGTATAATTACTTGTTTAGGTATCAAATTTAGGATTTATTATATTTAAAACCCCTTTAAAAATATAAAATTACACTTTTTCTAACAAAAATTTAAAACTACACTTACATTCTATTCGAAAATTTTTTATTTACACATGATTTAAATGGAAAATGCCCGTCAATAAAAAACTACATAAATGTCCAATTTTATCCCTTCGTTAATTATACTTATAAGGAATCAAATATAATATATATATATATATATAAAGTCAAAATAGTGTAATTTAATAAAATATTTTTTTTTTAGTGTAACCATTGGATAAAAAGTAGCCGTTTATTAATGGAAAAACTATTAACTTTTTTGTAACTTTTTTTTATTTATTTCTTATATGGCGTGAAGTAAACATTATTGTTGCATATATTTCTTGAAACATTAGATGAAGTACTTGAGACATTTTCATTAAATAGATGCAACATGGTGCTAACCTCACTCCATATATAGGAAGTAAAAAAACACTAAAAGATGAGTAATTTTTGCATTCATCCAAGACTATATTATATCCAATGGCTATAATTTAGAAGCAATATTTAATTAAAATTATATTATTTTGACTTTATATTTATATATACATATTACATTTACCTCTTTATAAGTATGCAGATATTACAGAATAATGTTAAATGAGGAACAAAAATTAAAAGTTTATATATATGTTTATAACGTCAGTATTTTTCGTCAAACTTCTAACGAAATGAGTTCAAGTATAAACAGTGAATTTTCGAAAGGAGTATAAATATAATCTTAACACTTTTTTCGGGGGAAAATATAATATCGTATTACAGGGGTCTACATGTAATTAATCCTAAACTTTATATGCAATCTCCTAAGAATGATAATACGTTCGTGTAAACTTGTAATTAGATAAGTTCTTTTTTCGCATTTTCTTGAGACAAGATTTGAATGTAGACATACTCAAAGCAATCCACTATTCTTGAAGTCAGAGTCAAATTTTAATGAAAATGTTTTGCACACAAAACACCAAAATAATGTTGTGCAACTGTCACAATCTTCTACTACCAAATTATTGGGGATATAAGATTTTCCATGCATGAATTATGATTTTAATTAATTTGAAGCTTAATAAATACCAAGGGACTGATGATTAATTCTAGCTAGGATTGATTTTATTTTATTTTTCTAATTAATCAACGAGTAACATACTATCTAAAAAGTTAAAAAAAGTTAAATTTGCTCACGCCTTTTTCATTCTAAGTAGTCTTACAATATTTCGTTGAGTTATTACTGATTAATACGTGACGCTCATCAACATCATTCTTGCAATGAAGTTTTTGCAAGATCATACACGAATTGATATATATAATTTAAGTTTTGTCCTTGTGACGTACAAAATTTTGTATTCACTTTATTTAAATATAAATCTCTTTTAAGCTTTCACGTATCTAGTTTGTCTTTTCGTTCTAATTTTCCGTATCCCTTAAAGGAAAAATATAATACCATCTGTTTGGATCTGTATGAATTATGAATCATTAA
The DNA here is from genome assembly GCA_034509735.1 of Sesamum alatum. NCBI lineage: Eukaryota > Viridiplantae > Streptophyta > Magnoliopsida > Lamiales > Pedaliaceae > Sesamum > Sesamum alatum. The sequence goes on from JACGWO010000001.1 coordinate 54,891,110, forward strand.
ATCATTCAGAATAAACATCATTATATGTTGATACAAATATATATGAGGAAATGGTCAGCACCACTACAAAACAACAAAGATTGTAGAGGTAATGTAAGAGAAGTACGATTATATTGTAGTAATGAAGACTCGCAGTTCCAACATTTGACAACTTCTAAATCAATCATTAAACAACGATTATAATATAAGCCTCAATGTTTGAGACGTTTAATCATTTGACTTCAGTGAGGTGGAGGTGGTCATCAACGTTAATACAGTGGATAAACGTTGTAATTATGAATTGATTAAAGCGCTTAATTATGACAGATCATGCAGGAGAGGAGAGGAGCCACACTCCCAGAGCCAGATGACATATTCCCTTTGCTCAGCCGCGTTCACACCTCCTACACTTATTAAACTGCCTAGATTCCGTTGCTACCCCCTTTTCACACGGAGCGGCTTCCTGTCTTGTAGCCGGCTCGTCTGAGCCTCAGCTCATGCCTTAACAGTCTGACACTTGGAAAATCTTTTCCCTGAAGGTAGGCAATCAGTTTGAGTTAAATGTACACGTACCATTCACACTTCATTAATTCATTATTATTAAAATAGGGATAATTATACATTCCGCTGTTCTTTTTTTTTCTTTTCTAAGTTCGTGTAATTACACATAATTTTTTTTATAATTTAAATATTAAGTTAAAAATATAATTTATGATATATCAAAAAAAACTAAACGAATATTACATACTTAAAATTGACTTATTACAAATTAAATAATATTTTTTAGAATATATTTATATATTTTCACACTAATGCATATGAAAATATGTATTTTCACCCTTCAAAAAAATATTGTATAATTACACAACGAAATTTACTTACATATGATAAAAGAATTTTGTTAGAATTGGGACCGGAACATCAAAATTCCAAACCCAAGTAGTATGGGTTCATGTCTAACTCGAATCATTGTCATCCCCTATTTGTTGAATTTAAATAATTTTATCAAAAGGCATGCAATAATATTTCACACTTTAACGAAAGAGAGACATATTTAAAAAAATTGAGTTGATAAGTGCAAAAGTTGCCACCTCAATAACCTTTTGAACAAAATATTGGTATGACTTGGCGGATTGACTCGAACCGGGTCAACCAACCCAACTCGGATCCCTTCAATGCTGGCGGTTTTGACGTTGTTAAATATTTCTCTCTTCCACGCAGAAAATAAAAAAAAAGGGAAATCAAGAAACGTAAGCCAATCAAACAAGCCAGGTTAATAGCCGAGCTCAGCCGCCGGTGCCTTCAATTAGACGAGACTCAGTGGCGGTGGCGTCACTAATGAGCCTTGAGCCAACCCGAAATAGGTGGACGGGGCCCACATACCACAACCACCTGCTTTACCCGCCCCTTTTATATATATATATATATATATATCTCACCCAGTTCCCGTTCACGTAAAACCTTCCGCTCTCAAATTCTATACATACAACCCAGAGATATACATTTACACACACAGAGTAGATATTATACTATGGGAAACTGCATAAGGAAAGGATCCGTCGAGGAATGGGGCGGCGAAGACTGGGGCTCGTTCGGGTCGGGTGATAAAAACCGAAACCGTGGAGATCTCTACGGCGAGTCGTCGATGGAGTACAGCGTACAGAAGAAAAGTCTTCTCGGAGAAAACGGCGGCGTTTTGGCAGCAGGAACGGAGGTGAAGATCAAAATCTCGAAGAAAGAGTTGGAGCGGCTGGTGAAGAAAGCAGATGCAGAAGGGATGTCAGTGCAACAGGTTTTAGCGCAGTTGATGGACGTGGGTGATCGATTTGAGGCCCATCAACGGTCGTGGAGGCCCGCGCTGCAGAGTATACCTGAGTGATGATGAGGTTAATTGCGTCAATTCAGGTGTTCGTCCAGATTTTATGGATTTGTCTATTCTTTTGTCACTTTCTGTAAAAATTTTGAGGGATATGTAAATAGAAATATTTATGTAGAAATTGGAGTAAATTCTAATATATATTTTTTATTTATGTTTGTACCTAAGTTTTGAGGATTATCTTGTTTTGTACTGTTGCAGATTTTATTTATGTTTATATGGTAAAATAAGAAGAAATATATTATTACTTTAAATATTAATTAATGATAAAGTTGATTAATTACATGGATTGATTCATATGGTAAAATAATCCATTAAATTGAAATGTCTAGTCATTTGGACTTGATTAATTCAGTTCAGTTTAAAATTTGATTATTAACAGGCACATAGCAGGTGGCCATTAAAAACGTCAATGAAAATCTAATTTAAGTAATAAAAATATAAGGAACTTGAATGCAGATTTATAATCTTGCTTTGTCTAATAAGATTACGGAACTTACACAGTAATGAGCCAAGCACTTTACGCCTTTTCGTTCTTGTCAATCAATTTTCGGATGAATTACATCAATTATTCCTGAAATTATATATAATTATATAAATATTTCATATATATATATATATATTTTTGTAAAATCACGAGTGCATCCTGAGAGAGAGAGTATAGTTGTAATCTAGTGCAATAATGAAATGATTGATGAATATGAATGATTGGAGGATGAAATGCAAATAATTTGTGGTTGGTGGGTAAAACAGATAAAGAATCGTGAGCAGACATTTTCAACGTCCAACTCAAAGTGGGTGGCGCCATGTGACTCAATCTTGCACTTGAGGTTTTAGGGTGTTAAGGCAGCTCAGATGGGTAAATTACATATACCTTATCTCACATTTTATATAATTATAACTATTCTCTCGTTGTTTGAAAAATTATATATAAGGTTTGTAATTGTTTAACAAATAACCCATTTCCATCTAATTTTATGGGTGAACTGACCAAAATGCCCTTATAAAAACTGAATTATTTTTATTTAATTCTTAATTTTTTTAATTTTTTTAGACTACAATACGCATATAGAGGATTTTTAAGTTTTTTTTCACATATGAGCAATAATGCAATTTGTCTCGAGTAATTTTTCTACAATTTTTTTTATTAAAAAAAATAAGGGCAAAATGATCAATGTCAGGTTTTGGTTAAAAATTACAAACCTCATGGGGTATTTGTAATTATGTTAAACCTCATAGGAGGTGGTTGTAATTTACTCTAGAAAATATTATGTATTTCAACACTTAGTAAATATTTCTCTCACTTTATATTCGAGTCTCACTAGGTGTATGAGTATTTATCTCACATTATGTTCAAGTCCCACTAAATATATCAGTATTTATTACACTTTGTGTAAAATATTGTAATTTGTTTGTTCTTAGTCAATTTGTGTTGGTTGAATCGAGGTAATTTATTTATTGATCTTAGTCATATTACTATATTGATTGAATCGATAAATTTTTTAAAACAAAATGATGAAAGCTACTTAAGAAGCTATAATGAAGTATTTTCTTTTAAATAAAAAAATAATCAATAAGCATGTTTTAAATTTCTTTTTAACAGCCATATATACTTTTGCTTCTCTCTTAATGCTTGTTTGGTTGGGGTGAAAAATTAATGGATAAAAGGGAAGTTAAAGTAAAATGAAATGTGTAGAAAAGAATTTGGGTGTTTAATTGGATATAAAAATGAAAAGAAAGTAAAATTTAATATATACGAAACAACTCCAAAATCCAATCTAATTTTCATCCAGAATTGGATGAAAAAAAAAGTAGAATTGTAAGTCTAAAAATAGAAAAAGTACCCATTTTATTTTTACTCACTCTATTATTATTCAAACTCTTCCCCCCATCTCCTTATTTGGATTTGTTTTGCTCACTCTAATGATCTATTATGATCTTCATATCTTTTTGGGTTAATTACATTTAGACCCCCTCTGAAAATGCATAATTATACTTTTCTCAAATAAGTTTTGAAATTACATTTACACCCCCTCTAAAAATTCTTTATTTACACCTGACCTCCATTCGTTAAAGTTTGGGCAGAAAATGTTCATTTCAACAAAAATAATTACATAAATTTTCAATTTTACCTCTCATTTAACATTCTCGTGCAATAATTTTATACTTATAAGAAAAAAATATAATAATATTGGCCTCACTCCATGCATATACGTTACACTTATCCTCTTATAAGTAAAAAAATATACATGAGAATATTAAATGGTGAAAAAAATTAAAAATTTGTGTAATTATTTTTGTTGACGTGAACATTTTTCGTCCAAACTCTAGTGGATGGGGTCAGGTGTAAACAGAGAATTTTCGAAGGGGGTGTAAGTGTAATTTCAAAATTTTTTTGGGGGAAAGTGTAATTATACATTCTCAGAGGGGGTGTAAGTGTAATTAACCCTATCTTTTTTTGTGTATCTCAATATATAAAAACTAAAAGTAAATGAATAAATTTTTATATTTTTTTCATAATCATTTGATTTACGGTATTACAAAAAGAAGCGAATTCCAAAATCAACCCCTCAAATAAAATAAAATAAAATTTGAGTTGAGCTCCACCTTCATTGCTAAACCCCACTCTTTTCAATTTCTCATCAATCTTATATTTGGATAAAGAACCCTAGCTAGACACTGTTCCTCTCATGGCGGATTATGATTTTGAGCCTCCGTCCTTCTCTCTAGGGCTCGATTTTGATCTCCACTCGGAGCCCCATCCTGCACCTCCGCCCGATCCACTACTCCGACCAGCTAAGCGGCATTCAACTGCTGTCAATCTCCGGACGATTTTAGAAGACGGCGACGATGATTTCGGATCCCCTGTTAGGGTTTCCGATTCGAGTGTTTCGGACCCACCTCCGGCCCTCAAAAGGCTCCGCCGCGGACCCACGGCCCAACCCACATCCCAGTCCAGAAAGACGGATTCTGAGGGTGCGCCATGCAATGTGGATGATGAGATTGAGGAGTTCTCTTCCGAGGAAGATTGGCCCGGAGGTATTTAAAGGCTCCCTCTTTCATATTGTTGCTTTGATGGTCAGTTTAATACAATGGGCTCTTTTGGTAAAGCAGGACTATCTGCTAGGATTTTGGACTGTATTTTCCAGCATTCACAGAATTCAGATATCTGGGAAATTAGTTATAATTTGAAATCTGGTGCTATGGATTTTAAAGAGATTTTGATGTGAATTATTATGATGTTCGCATGACTATTTTGTACGTGGGAAATCTTTTGTTGTCTTCTACTGGAAAGAAACACGTGAATGTAGTGATGTGGTCTTATAGCATTATAGAGTTTTGACAGAGCAGGCCTCTTCGTTTGAGTATCTAATGAGCTGACCTCTTTTGCCTGCATTTCAGGCTAATATATGTTCCTGACCTGTGTCAGTGTAGCAGCTGTCATAGAATGAATGATAGTCAGCTCATGGGCAAATATTTTCCTCGTGAATCTGGCTTAAACTAATCTATAATAGATCAAGTAAAATATTACATATGCACGATCAATTTTAATATTTACTCAACAATAGGTGCACGCTGCAGTAGTCACCAGGAGGGTGTGCAGATCAAGGTCCTAGACATTTAAAAGAGAAAAAAGCTGAATTGTATGTTGCTGTGCCTAAGTTACAAAAGAAATTGCATATAGATGATGCAACTTCTGTTTTTAATGGTTTGTATGATTATGTGAAAAATTCCATTGCCTTAGTAATGGAGAACACTAGAATTGCTGTGGTTGCTAGTAGGAATATAATAGATGCATATTTGATGAAATGTTGTACTTCCAAAACTAGACATAAAAACCAGTTTGAGTGCAGTAAATTGAAAACATAGTTTGCTCTTGTTGTAAGTACGGCTTGATTGTGAAGGCATCTAATGTAACCTTATTGAAGTACCTAATAGGGCGTTGTTCAAAAGCTGTTTGTTAAAATGACCTGCATCATCTGAGACTCTGATCCTTACATTTCGTGTGTATGTGGCTAGTCATATCTGTTTCTAACTTAATAGGTACATTGTTTGATCAACTATTCCATGTGTATGCCGATGTCGATTATCTGAGTTTGTTATTTATTTTGAATAGCAGGCAATCGTCCTACTAATTCTGTATGCAGCAGCTCAAAGCCATCACTGCGTGGACAGGGGGTTGTGAGTTCTGATACCGGAAGCCTATGGAGATCAAGAAAGGGGAAAGAAATTTCAAGTGCTTCGGCTTCTGCCAATATGGAAACAAAAGGCAACAATGTGATATTTCCGAAATTAACTGTGAGTCCTCTGAGAAGATTCCAGTTGATTGATTCTGATTCTGATTCTGATGATCCTTGTATGATCAAAGACACAAGCAAAGAAATGCGTGCTGCAACTTTGTCTCTGAACCAACAATCAGATTCTAGTAAGCATGCAGCTTTGAGCAATAGGGAGACAAAAACAGCATCAGTTGGCAAGTTCCAAAATGATGACTTATGGAAAGATTTCTGTGCAGAAAAGAGTTCCCACATTCCTACACCTGCTTTTGATGAAGTCTGTGAAGAATATTTCAAAAATGTGAAAAATAAGAGTAAAGCAGAAGTTGACTGTAAGGTCTCTAACAATGAGAGGGCGATGGATGTTGGTTCTCTTCCTCCTGCTCATTCCTACTTTTTCCACAAGGATTCAAGAATTCAGAAACTAGTTCGTGACCGTTTACCTTACTTCTTCCCCTTGGGAGCAGGAAGCAACCAAGAATACAAGCAACAAAATGTATCAGTAATTGATTACATGTAAGAGTATTAAGTAATGTCTTTCATTTTTTTTTAATTTTATTTTATTTTATTCTTTTATATGTGAAAGTTTTTCAACTGAATCTGTTCATTTTTCTCCAGGGGCCAATTTGGCCTTGACCAGAATTCCAGGCAAACAGGTAAGAGTCAAAATGTTGAGAAAAGCTCCTCAAGAAGCAAGAAAAATGTCAAAAGGTCTCAGGTTGACAATGTATCACAAGATTCTGAGAACTGGGTGAACCCTAAAAATTGTGTTGGACGTGCGAAAAATGCTGGCAACCGAAGGGTACAAGCAGTTAGTAAATCTGCTGGTCACTGGTATACGGGCTCAGATGGGCAAAGAGTAAGTATAACTTTTCTGTTTGCATCTAATGTTTATTCTTTTCGTTCTAGTTTAATACTTATTATTTCTGAAATCTTTCACTGGTGTAAGGACTTTCTGATTAACTCTATTCTTATGTTTTCTATAGATGCTTAATTCTTTATCAAGACTAGTTTCAATCTTTGCTGTGAATCCTTCCAGTCATTCTACTTCTTTTTGCAGTAAAGACAAATACATATACACACATGGATGCAATGTTAATGGGATTTCTCCTCCCAAATGATATAGATAAAATTGTTGATATATTTTGTTGCCTTCAGATAAACCCCTAAGCACCATTTGTTCTTTTCTTTGCTTGTTAACAAACAGTGGCACATTCATGTGCCCCTTCACCAGGTTCCTTTTCGTTTGAGATGCATGTTTAATCTCTTTTCTCCGATTGTATCTTTACCAAATTGTTAAATACTTTTCAGGTTTATGTGGACAAAAATGGGAAGGAGTTTACTGGTAGAATTGCTTACGTTCACTACAAGAAGGTACTTTTCCGATGATATCTTGGGCTTCTCGTAAGTGCTTATGGATTGTGTCGATGTGATTGCTCTTCTTCTGTTATGTTTGTCCCACTGTTTGTTCAATTTGAGTCATTGACCTCACTGACATATAACCTTACATAATTTTGTATATATATGACGCTGGTTTGCATAATTTTCCAATTTATTTGGGCAAAACTTGCTGTTGTTGGTATGAACAGTCTTGTTAACCTGGTGCATCTTTGTTTGGATGAATTTATCCTGCGTTTGGCAACTCTGGGTAATCAAACTCAGAATGCTTGATCCAGTAAACTTCAATCTTATATTGGTGATGATATTTTCATTGTGTTGACAGGAGAGTGGAATGGGGTTCAAAAATTCAAAGAAGAAAAATGCTGCTAAGAAGAAAACTGCTGCCAAGAAGAAATCTGCTCCAAAGAAGAAATGATTCCCAGTTCATAAGAGAATATGTATGTATTACATGCATTTGTAGGATGAGATGGTGTAGATATTCTTCTTTTATATTAATGACATGTTCTCGGATCTCCAATGTACAACTCATATATGTAATTATTTCTTATTCTCAATACAGAATCAGGTTTGGAAACCTCTCCAAATATTGCAAGTACTAGAACCAACACTCAGTACGCTGTGTAAGAACCTGGATTGTTCGCTGAAAACTGATACCTCAGATCATTTCTACAACTATTTTCTGTCTGGTTATTCAGCTACCCACCCATACCAAGTATTAAATTCCAAATACTAGTGATCTCCAATCTATTTTCTTGACAATTCTAGTGATCTCTGTTTAGTCACATAAAACCTACTCTACAATGACTATTTTGACCCACCTTTCTTGTGGTCTAAATTTTTTGATTCCTCTTGCAAAATAATAAACTTCCTGTCACAATTAAGTAAGGGTATGGCAGCATAAAAACAATGTTGTAAATCCGCAAAGAAGCAAACGTCACGTGTTTGAAAATTGGATAGAATTCCCCCGAATGAAAACCTTAGCCCATTACCATTAGGCATTAGCCCCTTACCCTTAGCTTTCTCCTTTTTGTCTTGTTATTTCTGTCTCTTTCCATTGATTTCTGGCCTCCAGTTTTCTTCTTCTACTTTCAATCTCAATCACTGCGACTTCCCTCTTCTCATCCAGACCGACACTCTCTCCCTCTCCTCATCACTCCCATTGTAACTCCCGTTTGTATCAGACATAGACATCGCTCGTCGTGTGCTTCGGTTTAGTTATGTGACAAGTTTTGGAATTACAACAATGGAAATTTCTCGTGCTTTCTTTTTGCTTTGCTGGCTGACTTCTATTACCACTTGACTTGCACCAATCATAAAACGTTTGAAAACTCTCTTCTTTAGTTCCTGTTTCTGTCTCTGTTCTATGAGCGTCCACACGTTTCCATTGAGCTAGCTTAACTGGGCTTTATCTTCTACTGCAAGAATCTGAAGTAATTCTTCACTATAACTCTTTGCCTTTTCTTTATCTTCGCACCCTCTTCAACCAATCAACCAAACAGAGAGTAATCACTCCCCTAACATAGAGTTCTCTGATTCTTGATACTTCTGTCTGTCTACAGATAGATTGATATCTTTGTAGCAACACAGGCAAAAAAAGGAATTGCTTTCTCCATGGAAACTTCTGGGTTGAGTGGATTCCTGCGGAACAGGAGGTTGGGGAGCTACTTCGACGCCAGCACAGGGCCAAAGGCGCCGCCGAGAGCGGTGGTGGATGGACAGCAGAAAAGGGCAGGAGGCCATGCGTACTACCCGGACGACGGCGGCTGGTTCCCGGTGCTTATATCGTGGGTGAGAATTGTTGTCTGCTTTGTGTCGATGATGCTGACGACGTTCATATGGGGTGTGATCATGGTGGTGCTGCTGCCATGGCCGTACCAGAGGATTAGGCAGGGCAACATCTACGGCCATGTCACCGGAAAAATGTTGGTAAGTCGTTGGTTTCTACTCATGAATATTCTGATATACTATCCCGCAAGTTCGGGATTTCCCACCCAATTGATGAATTTATAATTAATTTGTCTTTTAAAAAAGGAAAAAAAATCAATAATTTTCTTTTTTTTTTTCCTTCTTTTTGTTGGTGAAATGGACAAGAAAAAGTTTTTTTTTTTTTTAAAGAAATCCTCACGTGAGTGAAAGACTCTTTTTGGGATAGACTTTCGGCTACTCTACGGTCATACACATTATTAAATACTATACTTTATTGTCATATTTAAACACTTGGGCATGACATACATAACTTAGTAGTTCACATCAGACGTAACTTGTGATTGAGATCGAGTTTGATTAAGGTTCAAATCCCATGACCACAATATGTGTCATAGATTTGTTGGGTAGGTTTTGATATATATAAATGCCCTTCGATGACTATATCAATAAGGTCATTAAATAGTAGGATTAAATACATAACTTAAGTTGTATTCGCATGACTCAGAATTGATGTCTCAACCTATACTAATAGCCCACTTGGTCCAATGGACTTGACGTTGACGTGTAAAGCCTTTTAATTCATTTGTATATCAAATGATTCAATGGATTTGACGAAATTTTAGTTGATTCGACCCAAATAAAATGACAGTGGTATTAGTTGGGGACCTCGGCTTGGCTTTGCATGGGAAATTTTCTTTGGCAATTAAGCTAAAACTATTGTTTTCAATACCATGACATCACGAGTTTCTGTGAGACAGCCCAATGGTTTGAGTACAAGATTTCTCTACGGGAGGTTTAGTATTCAAATTTTGGGAGCGTGCGTGTATTGGGTGCGTAAGTTATAAAAAAAAAAGACCATGACAGCACAAGGTTCCTATAATACGTTAACAATGTCAGAACTCTAACATAACAGTAATAAGGAGCTGATGCTTTTATAACTCCATCAGATACCAAGATCAAGAACTGCTTGACATTGACAATGTCTTAGCCAGCAGCTCAAACAGTTGACTTGTTCTTGCACTTAAAACAGTTGTTAACTATGTCTGATCATACGTAAGATGATCGAAATGTTCATATTGATTGTGGGACCGTAGATGTGGATTTTGGGGAATCCGATAACGATACAAGGCACTGAGTACTCGGACGAGAGAGCCATTTACATAAGCAATCATGCATCCCCCATAGACATCTTCCTTATAATGTGGCTGACTCCCACCGGAACTGTTGGCATTGCAAAGAAAGAGGTACGTACTATGCATCGTTACCATCTCCCGATCCTCGACTCGTTTAGTATATACAATGTCATGACAGCATTTCAAGAATTCTTGCAATCTGGTTTTGCGCAGATAATATTTTATCCACTCTTCGGACAGTTGTATGTTCTGGCGAACCATCTGCGGATCGACAGGTCGAATCCTAAGGCAGCCATTGAGTCCATGAAGGAGGTATAGTTGAAGGTTTCACCTACTTATGATGATCTTGCTGTTAGCCAGACTACAACACCATCTGCTAACCGTTGGTCTTTTCATTAATTTTGTGCAGGCTGCTGATGCAGTTGTTAAGAACAACCTGTCTTTGATCATTTTTCCAGAAGGCACACGCTCCAAGAATGGACGTTTGTTACCTTTTAAGAAGGTAAGAACTTTTCTTTTTAATTTTGGACACACGTCCAAGGTGTATCGCTGTTGTCCGATGCATGTTAGACACTGCATGGAGTGATTTTTTGAAATGTTGGTGCATTATAGTATATAACTGACCGTTATAATTATTATATGGAGATCGAAATCAAAATTTTATCAAGTAATTGATATGCAACAGGGGTTCGTGCACTTGGCATTGCAAACGCGTAGGCCGATAGTCCCGATCATCTTGACGGGCACCCATCGAGCTTGGAGGAAGGGCAGCTTGCATGTCAGGCCGACGCCTCTAACTGTAAGGTATCTTCCTCCTATCAGAACAGACGATTGGACGCCCGACAAAGTCGAAGACTACGTAAAACTGGTTCATGATGTTTATGCCAAGAATCTGCCCGACTCTCAAAGGCCTACATAAAATGGTGGTTCTTGCGGAACTGCCGGTTCATAGTTTAGCAGCTTCGTCCGAGGTTATTTGCTTTGCATTTGAAGCTTGAGCTATGATGGTAGTTGGAAACATAATTCATTTGTAGTCGTCTGATGATACTGACACAGAGCTATTATATGAATTGGGCTCTCAAATTTGATGTAGAAAAATCTTACATGTACGATGTGCATTTGCATATTGGTCCAATGCATCGATATTTTTACAAACATGGTGGTTTTATTTTTACTGCAAAAGTTGTCGATGCTGTGTGAAAATTTGGAGAACAGTTACTATTTAAAATCTCGTCCCATCTACTGTATGAATTATTAGCTCACTGGTCTGATCGAATTGAAAAAACTAATGATCAGACACATTTTCATCTATTACCATACCCAAAACCAAGGTTTGGTGTTTGGTTTGAGTTCATGAATGACAGATGACCAAAGGACTTTTTATTATTTCAAATAATTGGTTGTGGGGACAAGTTTTTCTCCCTTTTTCTAACTTGTTCCAACAAGCATGTGGGTGAGGTTTAAGACAGAGATTGGTTGGTCGGCCATATTTCAGTCAGAAACAAAAGGATTAGGTTTGAAATTCAGCCGTTCTGAAGAAACCAAGATTATTATGTTTGAATTGACAATGTTGCACATATTACAAGATGAGACAGAATTGCTATGTGTGTATAAAATAATCTCAAGACCTACAACATATACATATATGCCACGACGCAGATTGATTAAACTTCTCATACTCTAGTTTGTTCACAAAAATTATGGGATTACATTCATCAATCGGTCACTATCTACACAAGTTCGTCTTAATTCAAATAGTCCGGATTATATGTCATTAGTACAATATAAATTTCACTACTGATGTTGATTTATCATTAATGCGTTGCTCAAAATCAAGCATTAGGCCCATCATGGAATACTCAAGAAGCAAAAGTTATTTATATGCATTAAATGTGAAAATATTAAATAATGTGAATCATATTATGTCAATAAAAATTAAACGTCTCATGATCAATATTGGTATCGAAGTGATTTTCAAATTAAATTGCTGAAATTGACCGAACTGAGAAAAGGCCCATGATGAGCTCTGGTCTAGCAAACCTCTTAAGGAGCCCAAATTAGATGGCTAAATCTGGCCCAGTTAATCCATTTCAAAAGTGGAAGAAGAAGCCTCATACACAACCTTGGGCCGGACTCATTCATTCATTTACGAATTTTGGATATTATAAGAATCTCAAACAATATATATATAATTGTTATAAACGTAAATTAATAATGAATGATCATTAATAGTATTAAGTAATATTTATACCTTTTATTTTATTACATATAAAATATAAATAAAAGCATTAATATATGTTATTTAATATACTATCATAAATAGGAGATGTACAATATTGTTGAATATATAAAAAAGACGATGAAAATTTATGATATTCCATTATTTTTATTACTCTTTTGAATATTTTATAATACATTATCAATACGAGTACCGTATTCCCTTTAAAGAGTTATGCTTTAATTATATAGGTTATTATTATTCAAAGATATTATGTCGAATAATGTGATAAAAGTTGAATTTGTTATTATGGGTATTACTGATAATAATAATTTATTCTGGATTCTCAATGTCGAGATTCACCTGAAAGCTGTGAATCTTAAGAAAACGATTAAATAAGGAGATCAGGAAACCTAACAGGATTGCACAATTGCTGATTTTTTCTTCTTTTCGAGGATTCAAATAAAAATTGTGTATAATGTAAATATTATTAAATAAAATAATGAAGGAATAAATAGTTAGTTTTACATGATTGATATACTTGTATTTATATTGTTTTTAATATATTCTATTAATGTTAGAACATGAATTTTTTCTGACGGCTTACCAACATCAATAAAACTAGTGAAAATTTACACTTCGTAGATAGTGCAATGGCACACACTACCTTAAAGGCTCCAGAAGAGTCAATATACTGCTACCTAATGGCACTAAATTCCATATAACAGGTGTTTTATGTTTATCTAAGTCGAGAAGAAATTTGCTCAGTTTTAAAAATATACATCTCAATGGTTACTATATTGGAACCAGTCATGAAAACAGTAAGGAGTGTCTACTCATTATTTCACATAGTTTGAGCAAGAAGTTCATACTAAAAAAGTCGCCCGCTTTCTTCTCGGGTATTTATTTTATGATCATATAAACAATTGAAATTAATGTATTGATATACCATAAGTGTCTCAACCCCGAAGTCTTTAAGCTTTGTCATGATCGTCTTGGCATCCGGGATCGATAATGATACGTCAAATTATTGAAAATTCACATGATCATCCATTAAATAACCAGAAGATTCTTTTATCTAATGAAATGCCAGGTAATGCTTGTTCACAAGGAAAATTAATTATCAGGCCATCATCTTTAAAAGCTATTATTGAGTCACCATCGAATTCAAGGTGATATATGTTGACAAATATCCAATTTGGTCCATTTAGATACTTTATGGTATTAATAGATGCATCTATTAAATGATCTTATGTGTGTCTTTTGTCTACTCGTAATCTTGCATTACTAGATTACTTGCTCAACTAATTAGATCAAAGACACAATTCCAAATTACCTAATTCGAAACATTCGTTCAGACTATGCAATTCACTTTAAAAATATTTGAACTATTTATTGCCAGTGAGTATAATTAATGTCGAACATCCAGTAGCATATGATAAGATACCACTACAACAAAATTTCATATTAACAATAAAATATCAAATGATGATTTTAAAATTTTCACTAAAAAAAGATATTAAATAACAACAATTTTTTATCTTATCACTATATTATTAATATCGTATCGTATCCGTATTCTTATCAGCGCAACATAATTAAAGTGCCCCATCATTTTTATTTGCTTTAGATTCTCATTAAGAATCCAATATGGTGTAGGGCTATCCACACGCTAGTGTACAACATCTTATATCACATGATTTACAGAAACACGCAGCTCATCAGCAAACAGCAATGGCAGAGCTGAGCCCAGAAACAGCAGCAATGGCAGTATATGCATGATTTCAATACGTGTAAGCTCCACTCCGACCACCGGCACCTCACCTCCTCCACGTTCTCGCCATGCAATTGCTCAGCTCCACTATAAGTACTCTCATCCCTCCTCCTCCACTTCATCCTCACCAACAAACATCCATCAATTTGCATCACTCACATACATATAACTGCAGATGGCAAGGTTTACAGTAGTTCTCGCCGTGCTCTTCGCCGCCGCTCTGATGGCAGCCACCAGCGCCTCCGCCTACAAGACGGTGGTGACAACCTCCGTGGAGGCGGCGGAGGAGGAGAACCAACGAGGGTGCGAGAGGGAGAGCTACCAATGCCAAATGAGGCATTGCATGCAGTGGATGCGGTCGATGAGGGGGCCGTACGAAGAATCGTTCGTGAGGAGCGAGGTGGCGAATCAAGGGCAGTTCGAGCAATTCCAGGAGTGCTGTAACGAGCTGAGGAACGTGCAATCTCAGTGCCGCTGCGAGGCGCTAAGGTGCATGATGAGGCGGATGCAGCAGGAGCACGGGATGGAGCAGCAGATGATGCAGATGCTTCAGTATCTTCCCCGCATGTGCGGCATGAGATCCCCCACGCAGTGCCAAATGTACCCAATCTTTGCCTGAGCAGATGGTGCCGGCGGCTTCAGTAGAATAAGAGCCTGTTTCTATCCAGCGGAGAATTAGCCTGCAGTGTGCGGGCTGATGCTCGGTCTTGGGACAAATGGTGGGAATGATCGATGTTGTAGCACATGATCGTGTGTGTAATAATAATAGTTAGCGTTCTTGCATCTGCATGCATCGAGTTCATTGGCCATAATTTATTTTCTCTTAATGCACCCCATCTACCAAAACTCCACAAATGAAAATTCGAATCAGGTTTAGCCGAATTAAATTAATCATAGAGCAAGTGTGGTACACTTGTCATATGATTGGTCACTTTCTCTGAACTGTTCGCCAATCACATGACAAGTGTATTGCATTTGCCATATAATTGATTCAGGTTTAATCGAACCAAGGTCAGACTAGAATTTCCTATGAAAATACTGGATAATGCACACCAGGTTGTGCCATGTCCGGATAATTTTTGGTCAACAGGCCCAATTAAATTAAATTAATCACATAATTTGCATAATACATCTGTAATGCGATTGATACATACCTGAAAAATAATCAACGCACAACAAGAATTTAGATCTAAGCAAATTTGATTTAGATTAATACCTTCCCTATAGTGTTAGTATGTATGTTAGGTGTAATACTACATGCACCCAATTTAATTTAAATCAACTAGTTTAACCCTCACTACTACGAAGACATACTTTAGCTAGTCAATTCATTTTGTTTAATATTATTAAATTTATTTTTTAACCCTTCTAAAACTTGGATTTTATAAGATTTTTGAATGAATTTTGATTGAATTCAACTTTAAAGACCTAGTTATACCCAACCACCATCCCAAGTAAACACACCCCATTAAAACTCTAAATCCCATCTTCCTCTATACACCTCCCATATGCGGAAAATGAAGAAAATTCTATCTTTTATCACCATAAACTCATATTCTAAGTTTAAAATTGTTGAGTTTAAACTTTAAATCGAGTCTTGGTAGAAAGGAGATAGGAGGAAGCCGAAGCACTTTGTTGCAACGAATTTTCATGTAGTCACCAACTCGAAACTTTTAGTTAATCAAGTAGATATGATAGGTTATATTACTATTATTATTTTTATTATTTGTATTTGGATTTATTATAGCTTTGGAATTGTGTAATTAGTTAAGGTCTTGAATTATTGGTGTAAAAATATTAGGACTAGTATGTAATTATTTGTATGAAATAGAACTTTCTATTTGAATTGATTGGAGATTTTGGATTTAATAAAGAATGAGTTTTCTAAGGAGAATAACCTTGTTTGTGTTTTTGATGGAACAATTTTTAGGTACAGAAAAAAATCATTTTATTAGTACATTAAACGTTTTATTTTACTAAAATAATTTTTTTAACAAAATCTTATTGTGTTCTAGGTTTATTCATAATATATCATAAATTTTAGATTTATATATATTAGATTTTATAAAATTGTTACACGAGCATTGCCAGAAGTTAGGCATGAATTTGACAACTCCCTTTTCTCAGGACTACTTGATCTACTTCTAGATGTCTTTTAGTTATAATTTTTTCTGTCAATATTTATAAAAGCATATAGAGAATACCTATTAATTTTAAGAATTTTGAAATTTTATTTATTTATAAAATTTCTTGAGTCCGCCATGTGACGGTGCTCTTTTATGCAAAATCTTACTCTTTCTAGAATCTTACAATGATTTTAAATAATTCTTTTTAAAGATTAATTATTTCCTGTATTAACTAATATATGTCTTGAGTAACATGTAAAATTTGTACAAATTTTCCATCTATGGTTGCATTTTAAAAATGTGTTCAAGTAAACTGCCGGTCTTTGTTGTAATTATTCTCTAACTCGATTTTGAAAATTCTTACACCTATTTATTCAACTAAATATTATCTAATATATGTTTTTATATATGTTATTCGGTATCTTTAACTCGTGTTATAAAATTTTCATATTCATATACTAAGTATATAATTTTACAAAATTCACAGAATTAATTTTTTAGTTGTCATTACCTTTATATATTATCCGTCTAATCTTGTTTCTTTGTTTGTCTTGAATCATAAAATAATCTACGGATTAAATGATTCATTTTGGGTATTAAGTTTTATTTGGCTAATTTTGTATCGGGTCAGGATTTAGGTTCATCGTATTAGGCTTGAATTAAGTTAAAAAAATTTCATAGTTTGTTCCTCAAGGGTTAAGTAGATTCACAATCTATTTTTCTTGGGTTGAATGTGACTTAAGTAATTATTAATTTACAGAACTTATAATCAATTGATTTATAGAATTCAATAATCCCAGTCAAGTGGCCACATAACTGGATTCGAGTTTTTGGTTATTCTGAAGTAGTTTCTTTCCTCTTATGTGATATTTTTTTTCAAATATTTTTTGATTTTAAATGATTATTTTGGATTTAAAGCATAATGAGATACGGGCATATGATATGTTTTTTTTATGAGTGCGTAATAGAGATACATGTGTAGAATTTTCTGTGAAAATGTCAATGCGTCCACTTTGCTAAATCTTGAAATTTAAGAAGTGATTACGCTGATTATGCCAAAGTTATTATATTTATGCTTTTTTTTTTAAAAAAACCTCTTTTCAAAATTGAACAAGCTTGTGATAAATGTTGTTTTACTTTTAAGTAATGAAAATGTATGCTCATGTTCATCACCTAATAGATGGAACATACTCAATCGTTAACAAACTCACTGTTAATTGAAAAATTAAAATTGTTCTGGACCTTTTTAGTCGAGGTGAGAAATTGAGAATTTATGTTACAAGTCCCTTAGTTGGAGTTAAAAAAATTGAGATTATAAGTTTAAGATCCTTGAGATTGGAGTTAAAGTTGAGGCCTGGACTATGGTTGTAATAATAGTCACAAATAAATATGATGTATATTATGTTGTTAGTGAATGAGAACATGGTTATATAAATATAAGGGATAATTTATGAAAACACCTGCACTGATCTGTCAAAATTGTTTTAGTCACACACGATTAGCCCCACAATGGAATACTAAAGAAGCAAAAATTCTTTATATGCATTAAATGTATAAAATATTAAATAGCGTGAATCATATCATGTAAGTAGAAATTAGTCATGTCTTGTAACCAGTATTGCTGTTAGATTGATTCTCGAATTAAATTGCTAAAATGGACCCGACTGATAAAAGGCCCATGATGAGCTCGGGCCTATCAAACCTCTAAGAAGCCCAAATTAGATGGCTTAAGTTTGGCCCAATTGATCCATTTCAAAAGTGGAAGAACCTTGGGCCTGACTCATTCATTTACAAATTTTGGATATTATGAGAATTTCAAAAAAAAATAAAAAAAATATATATATATATTTATATATTTTACTATGTATTTCCTATAATTAAATTCTAGATCCAAATTTAATTATTAGCAGGAAGTTTAAAAAGCTTGATGTAGACCCCACTACTCCTACACGTGTCATATGATTATTGCCGTCTGCCCGGTTTTTTATCACAGTCGGGTAGTTCTATCACCTAAATACGTGTAAATATCGTCATAGTTAATCCTTTTTTTTTTTTTGAAAAATTAATTAAATAAATTGAGTACTCTTTAGTAGTACTTTAATACACTCAAACTCAACTGTTCTAGGGTTTAAAAAAGATAATTCTCCTTCCGTATTTCAGGTTCAATTTCAATTGTAAATAATAATTTATCAGGAAAAAAATCCTCTTCAAGGCTACTCAGAGGTACAGTATTTAATCTTTTTACCGTTCTTGATTCAATATTTTATTTTTTGAATTTCGTCTGCCATGCAATTTCTTCTGTTGCAACGCGTGTAATCCTGAAGCATTGCTGTTGCGGCATTGAATTCGTGTAGGTTGGCTCTGCTTTTGTTTGGTGGAGTTTTTGTTTGGGTTTGATTAATTTTTATCGTTGGTTGAAGGTTTTGGGGTTTTGCTTAATTGATTTTGTTTGTTGCGCGGGTTTTGGGCGCTTTTTGAATTTGCTTTCTTGTGAGAAGAGTGTAAGGTTCAGTGTATTCGTCGGAAAAGGAAAAATGAAAAAGGACAGATTTTGGTTGGTGTAGAGTTACTACGGAAGAACATGTAGTTATGTGCTAGTTTAATTCTAATCTTATCTGTTAAAAGAATGCAAGGCAAAGTTAAGCTTACTCCAACTTAATGATGCTTTATCATCGCATGTTTAGGAATTGCTAGCTACATTTATTACTGTGTGATGTGACTAATAATGACGAAACTTAGGATAAATTTGGTGAAAATCTCACCTTTTTGCCCTTTGCTATTTTGCCTGCTAGAGTTACTTGCAGCAAGTTATTACAACATATGTACATGGTAATGGGTAATGCTGCATGGCCAAATTCGGCATGTACTAACTAGTTGCACCAAGGGTTGCATGCACTATTTATAATGTGAATTATTTATTGTTTCATGTCTTCCTAGTGTAGACTGTGTAGTACATATAGGTCTGAATGAAATTGCAATATCAGTTGTAATGTACTCTTATGAATTCGACCCTAGTGCTACGGTCGTGTTTACACGTCATGTAGGTTGGAGCTGATGAATAACTAGGGAACTGTGCAAATTTACGCAATTTGATGGAGATTGTTTGTAATCTACCACGGATTTTCATGAGCATTTCACGGAAAAATGTGTAACGGCTAACCTTTTGCTAGTAAAGAAAAACAAAAACCGTAATGGATGTATTGGTTGAGGTCTATAGCGGCTTTCAAATGGAAGAAATTTGTTTGTTTCATTTGCTAAAGTGAGCAATTTGATATTGAACATAGTGGACTAATAACATCTTGTGGAGGGTTTATTATTTTTATTTAGTTCTTAAATATATAATTTTTGTGTTTCTCATGTTAATTTACCTAAATTGATAAGAATATGCAATTCTGATTATGTATGTATTTATCTTATTAGCTACATATTAGTTGATATGTAAGTAATGAAGTAATAGGAATTAAATAAATGCTTATACAACCTGTGATTACCTGTAATTTTTCAAAATGACGGTAAAAGTTGAAACGTCATAAATGACTGTCACGTGAAGTAGGTTGTAACCGTTGTATGAGATGCCATCGCTATAAATTTGATACAACCCTCTCATAATTGTTATTGTTTGTTAGCATTTAAAATTTCCGTCCTCTCAATTTTGTTTAAAAAAAAATGTTAAATCATCCTCGTTCTCATCTATATATTTGTGCCGTCCCTGCTAATAGCAGTATCATTCTTGTGTAGGAAACATTGGTTTATTGCTAAGGTTACGCTCATCTCGTTGAGTAAAATTGTCATGATCTCTATGTACTCGGTCGTAAAGTTTCTCGTCAACCTCTTTCTTTCAAAAACTCATCAGTAATTCTTAAAGGTATATGTGTGTGGTTCTTAGTGTTACTATTTGCATCTACTTTTTGTGTCTCATTATATTCTTGAAATATTTGTTTCTCTTAATAGTCTGCCCAATCTGAGTTAGTCTAATCATCAATTTTTGTTGAAATTTCTGACTTTGTAAAGATTGAAAAGGATCTTCTTGAGAGATCATATATATTTCTAAAATTTGTGCTTCTGGTGATTGATGTATACGTTTGTTCCCAATTAATACTGTAAAATAAGGTCTACACTGTTATTTAACCGTAATGTAAGAAATTGAAAACTACTGCGTTGTATCTGTCCTTGGCGGTGCTGGTAATTATAACTCTCTGTACTTGTATGAATAAGTGATTTATTTGAGTTGTTAGCTCAAAATCTCACAAATTTCTGGTAGTCAGTGGGATATATTTGTGTGAAAGTTTTGTTTGAAGCTGAATTTATTTCTCTGAACCTTAATTCCTGAAACTTACTAGTGTCGCCCTAGGGAAGTTACCATCTCATTATTATTAAGTAGAAGGACATGGTTTTCATAGTGCATGCTGTTCTTTTTAATTTGCCCGACATGAAGGAAATCATGGAAAACAAGCTTTAGCAAAGTTGTTTGCCGGTAAGTGCATGGACTTCCTCTTGCAGTGAACATAAATAGTGAACTATTGATTGTGACTATTTGTTGTTGGCATCCTCCTGATATCCTTTTCAATATATTTTTATTTGGAGTTATGATTATTTCTTCAACTACTTGGCGGAAGAAATGCAATCGACATATATATGCCTGGAGGAAGAGTTACTAGCATCATCACCCACTCCGGATGGGGGGGGGGGGGGTGAGTTGTTTATACTATAATATGATAGTTTTGTTGGAGTATGTAAGTTAGTATGTGGAAATTGGAAAGAAGTTGCAGAGATATCAATTGAATATATCGTCATATTTATTGCCCCACAGGTTGTGCCATTTCGAATATTATATTTTGCCACTATTCGTTCATGTTTAGTAGCTTGCTGTTATCAAATTCACTCAAAGTGGATGCAATATTACTCTTAAATTAATCCCAAGTTCTGCAAAGTTTCGGCACAGCAAATTACATGTTTATTAAAGTTTGTCTTTTCACTAGCAGGGGACTAGTTCGGCATAAGATTTGGCTCAGAAGTGAGAGGACTCCACTGTAATTTCTTAATATGAATATAGTTACTCAAGGGGAGAGCTCTGCTGGCCCATCAGTTCAGCCGGCAAAGCGGAGGCGCGGTCGTCCACGTAAAGATGCAAGCCAAAGGAACACTGAAGCTGCTCATCTTCCACCTGATTTTCAAGGAGTGAAAGAATACCTTCCCCCGAAAGCTGATAGAACCATGGAGGTTGAATGCATGGTGGGCCAGGCTGTAACTGGTGTTGTTGAGGCCACATTTGATGCTGGTTATTTGCTAAATGTTAGAATTGGAAACTCTAATACAAATTTAAGGGGTGTTGTTTTCAAACCAGGACATTATGTTCCCATTACAGCAGAAAATGATGTTGCTCCACATGTTCAGATGGTCAGAAGGAATGATCTCCATTTCAGTGCTGAAAAGCACAGTTCGTCTTGTGGCAAGAAACACGCTTTCCAAACAACTGCTATGGTGCCTTCGAAACGCAAATATGCACCACCTAAAACAGCTCCTTCTGCTCCTCCAGTTGGCGTGAGAGGCAGTACGGTTCCTATGGTACTTCAGCCTGTCGATTCTCCAGGATTGCAAACTTCCGACCATGATGACAAAGATGTGCATATGGCTGAACCATTATCCATGTTACCACCAGATCAATCTATACCGGTTGGCCTTACTTCTTTAGCCGCACAACCCCATCCCAGCCACCAAGTTGCCCCGGGAAGCAAGCAGGATAATGATGGGTCATTTGACAAAAGCACCGCAGAGGTTGGACAAGAAGAGATACCCAAGCCGATGACATCGACAGACATTGATACCCCAGGATCGTCACAAGCATCTGATATTAAAATTGAGGTTGTAAAGGAAGCATTGAAATCTTCAGCAGAAGATTCAGGTATTGTTTCGAAACAAGAAATTGAATATACTACTGAGCCACTTTCAACTGAGGCCTTGCAAGCTGCTTCTGTTATGGAACCTTTGTTCAACTATGGAACTGGAAGGATGACTGAGCTTTTACAGGTAAGATAAAGAGCTAACCTCTCTGAATATCTATCTTAATACAATTTATTTAGTGGTTTGTCATGCTCATGTTAAGTTGGATGCATGTTCATTAGGCTTTACAAGAAAATTTCAAAGAGAGCCAGGTGGAAATTGCTGAACAACCATCTTCTGCAACCGAAATTGAGTCACTTGAAACAACAACAGCTACAGAAACTGATCCCAAAAATGAAGCAAGTTTGCCATGATAGCAAATACTTGAACATGTTCACCAGATTATGTGATCTCTCAAACTTGTATAGCTTACTTGCGTTTTCAACTATCAGAGCAGCACCCAACACCTCTTGAGGAATTCATTTAACGTCGGGCCAGGGCTTGGATGATCTGCAAGCATCATATCATTCTCACAGGCGGTATGGAATTTAGAATCATGAACTAGTAGTTTCTCATTTCTCCAGATTTAGGTTAAATTTATCTTCCTTTTGTTGTGGTCGCAAATCCTGATCAGATTTTCCCTTATCAAGTCTGTAATCCTTCATCCTTTTTTAGAGTCTCCTTGTGTTTTCATTGTACCCTGGTTTTTCACTTTTCTGCTGATTAAAATATTTACTTCTGATCATTGCCTTAATATGCACTTGTGCCTTCATTAATGGAGACACAAGATCATTGTGCCGCCTTCGTGCCTTCATTCTGACAAGAGGAAACTAAAATCACATTCATGAGCATAACTGTACACATATTTACTTCCCACACCTCTAGAAAAAAATAATAGGAATACTAAATGAATTTATCAAAATCCTCGGATTACAATGTTCAAATGCCTCTCATTTCCAAAGAACATTGTAAAACCAAAAGAGAAAAGATGATAGGAGAAAAGATGAACATGGACTAGCACAGGTGTAAACTATATATCAAAAAAATTCATGAGAGAATGATAAATCCCAAAAAGGTGCCACACTGGTATGGTAGTGAAATTCAAGCAAACTTAGTGCTTAGGAAACCATTTGCCCCTGGAACCGCAACAGGCCGCAATACAGGAAAGAGAGGCTGTTGAATGGGAATGGAACTTGGCATTACAAACGGCTGTGGTCCACTTGCTAGAATTGGGGGAGCCATGCACAGCTGCAGTGCCTGAGCCGAAGCTGTTCCTGTGAAGATGTAGTTCAGGTTAACGATGTTCCCAAATGTCACTATATGAAATTATTGCAGTCTGTTAATGATGATCCTTATGCAAAACTGTGGGTGTTTTGAGTTGAACCATAGTCAACAGCTTTGTTCCTCCTTACACTACGTAACCACCTTAACATCTTGAGTTAAACCAAGGTAGCCATTATACCACGCTGATTTTAATACATATATCTTATATAAAACATGAGTTAAAGAACAAATGCCATATAGTATGATGTAATATTAAGAACGTGTCAGCACACTTACCAAAATATATTTCGTGCATTTTGGCATAGAAATAAGTAGGGTGATCGTATATGGTGGCAGAAATACTTATTCTCTATTCTGTAGAGCAGGTTTTCATTTATCTTTCACCTTTACCTCCATTATTTAGAGACCCGTAAGCTGGCAAGTCCCAAGTTGACTAGGCAACAGACCACAGCCCTTCCTAGGCTCATTAACATTCCTATCAGCGATTTACCAGCATTATGTGTTTGCTTAACTTAATATACATCTGACAATACCCTGAATCCAGAAACACTCCTAGAGGCAACTAACTTATTAGTTTCAATAGGTGCTGATAGATTAGCACACTAGACAGTCGGCACTGAATACATAAATACCAGCTTCTGCTGATGCTTATTATGTACCTCAACCAGATTAAACAATTCTACATTTCAGATACACAGAAGAATGAACTTGAAACTGTCTTTCTATTTTGAATAAGTTATGAAATTAAATATTCTTGCAACTAACCTATCTAACTATAACCACCATACCTTGGTGCTTGGGAAGATGCACTTGATGCGGAGTTAACAGAGGTCGTGTAGTTGCCGAGGAGAACCCTGCTGCACTCTGTACAACATCCTGAAACAAACATAAAAGCCATAAAACAATCAACAAAATGCACAGTAGATACTTAATGTGCACAGGGGTATAACAACCGTTTTCTGTAGAAAAATATATTTCGTAGATACATTATTAATCAATAGGATAACAATTAAAAACATATGGTGTCTTACACTAGAAATGGGATGCATACAAACCACAGGCCCCCGTCCAAACATAACCTGAGAATATTAATGAATTGTAACCATTAGATGACCTTGTAAAATCATTCATATACTAAATAACGATATTGTGAAGAGTGGTTTCACTAATCATTTAATATACATTTTGTACATTTGGATGAACATAGGCCGGGCCGGGTTGGAAGTTCTGATATTGACCAGTATATCTAAAAGGTTGTTGGGTCCTGTTTACCACTTGTCCAATAATCTGCACACAAAGTAAATCTCATAAAAGATGGTACAAGGGACGAGGTAGCTTTGCCGCGGAGAGAATACCATTCTTAAATATGAAAACTTACAGGTTGGACATATGGTGCATCACTACCACCATTTCCTACAGCCACATTATTGAATGGAACAAACTTAACAGGCCCGGGAGAATGAGCGAAAGAACTTGCATCAACTTCTTCTTGTGCTGTAGCCATCGGTGCCATTGTGTAGGTGCTTGGATGGTAAGGAACACTAGCTCCATGTGGCATCGCAGGAGAAGTCACTGTTCTATGGTGCGGCATTGATGGAGAAAATATTTTAGCTCCAGGATTGAGCTTAGATTCCTAGAAAGAGAAAATTTGTTGCATAAAGCGAAGCGACTAGCTGGAGTGCAAGAGATTTAGGAACATTGTTCTACATCCAATGGCTAAAACCTATTATCCTAAAATAACATCAATTACAAAACCACACCAATAGCAACATGCTCCTAATAAAATATTTCACGGAGTCAGCTTCCTGTAGGGCACTTGAAACCCGTAACAAATATACAACAAGAAGGACCATACATATAAGAAGTTCAAAATTCCAGCTGAAGGCAATATTTTTGTGATGAGTGAATTCTTAGGCAAAGTTCATATAACTATTTAAGGACATCAATAGTACCTTGGTAGTTTTCTTAACACCTGAATTTTTTGGAGGAACCAAAAGAAAGGGGTTTGATGATGCACTGAGGCATGATTCTGATTTAACGTCAATGATGGGAACTGAAGCAACAGAAATATTTGTTGCGGTAGCAACCGTACATGCTATCTCATCTGACCTATCTTGACCGCGGTCCTCAAGTGCATTAGGACCAGAAGATTTTTCTTTTGGTTCTTGCTGCATAGTATCCTCTAGAGTATTTACAGCAGCAGCTGATTGAGCTTCACAAGTAGTAACTGCATAGGAAATAACATAGAATTATAACCTCCAGATGACTTTGAGAAACAGAAAACTGGTCAGCTTATGGTGCGATATAAGAGATGTGTGGGGTATCAGCAGGTATAGAATTAACTGCAAGAGCACAAAGAAGTTCTGTTTCCTCTGCATGCTATATGTTTAAGAAAGATGACTACTGCATCTAACAATTGATAATGTCATCCAGAGCAATTATATCTAGCTCAATGATTGTGAATCAGCCACCAAAGAATTGAGTATCCCTCCCTACCCGACAGCAACTCAAACAATCTACCAACCCATTCCCCAAGACCACACCCCCCCAAGAAAATGTTCCGAACTGGCCAAAAAGTAAAAGACAAAACACTTTAAAAGCCATCTCAGTCATGGAAGCTATCTATAGAGGTGCTATTGTCATCAAACTTTTCCAAAGGGGAGTGAGATGGAAACTCACAGCTTGGACTTGAGCCTTGAATTTCATTGGTCTGCAGAAGACAGAATTAAACTCTGGTAAGAAAACGATTTAGGAGGATAAAACCTGCAGTATTTGCTATGCTAAGTTTATATCAACATACGGCTGCCTTGTCTTGAAACTCAGGGTTATTGTGGGTATCACTCTGCATTTCTGGTGAGCCATCCCCACCCTGTCTGTCACCAATAATTGCAAGATAATTTTGAATCATAAGCAGTGCAGTTGTTTTAGTAATATACTACAATACAAACCTAGAAACAAAAGAAAATTAATTGAAACTACAACATATTGGGGAAATTCATTGAAACTACAACATATCAGTACCAGGAACCACAAGAATAATTATCAACAAAAAAGAACATCTAAGTGGTAGCTCATATATAGATTGTGATACAGACACAATCTTATTCAACTTGAAAATAGGCATGCCAAAAGGCTAAAACCACATTCACTCCACAATCAGAGAACAGCAAGCCGATGAATGGCAAACTATTCATCCAACAATAGCAAGTCAAAATGGACGAGCAAAAGAAACTGTAGACAACCAATAGAACATAATTAGGCAGAAATATTTACCTTCCATCAACTGGAAGAGTATGCGCTTCTTCTATCTGCATTAGCAAAAGTAATGAAAAATGAATGGCGAAAAAGGAATGAGTGGGAGACCTCAAGATCCAGCTACAGACAGGGAAGGAATACAAGCATTTCATATAAGAAGGATGAAAACACAGCATGAGCAAGCCTTTCATGTCAATCAATAAACGGAAATAATCTAGCTTAATTGTTTCTTATCAGTAGGTCAGTAAGCAATATATTCCTCATTTAAAAGTTCACCTTTACAAACTTCATTGCATCCAATCTCTCATTATGATCTTGCGGAGAACTGCCCAAGACTTTTGTTGGCTTTTCTGGATGAGGAAAACCATTCTCTCTTTTGGCTGCAAACCTGCAGGTAGACAATAATATAGCAAATTCCCGTATAGTCGCGAAATCAATATAGTGGTCTCAAGAATCATATGTGTCAAGTAGCAGGCGCACTTTCTGAAATCTGTCTCAACCAATCCCCACATCCCCACCCAAAAAGTTAGATAAAGACAAACGAATAAAAATAAATAGTTGGTTTATTCACCCGTTAAAGATCAATAAATTATAACAAAACCATGAAGTAGTATTAGAAACATGGTAGTGGAATTCCACATTTGGAATTTGAAATGGTTTCATTTCACATTTCAACAAAAAGCAACTTTAGGCCACTTCCAAGCTGCCAAGAATAGCTGTTTGGAGGTCATTTCGCCCCCTCCTTCCCCTACCAACCAACCTTTGGCTATTACTGTATCTGCCTATCGAGTATCGACAGCTAAGCAATTGGCGTGTACAAAATTGTTTTTTTCAAGATATTATATAATGTTACCTTGTCTGACTCTTGTGCTTTTTGTTCCCTCTGGACTCGTTAGGTTTAATTACTTCTGCATCCTTGTTCAGGCATTCAATATAGCCAGCAGCAGCCTCTATGCTGTCGCCCCCTACATACCCTGTAATTCCATTAGAAGGAAGTAGGACTCCCTGGAAGTAGGCAAACATTTATTAGTACAAGAAGTTCTGATTAAACTTCAGTCATAAGGTAAACCACTTGAGATTTGAGAAAAGCACAAGCAACCTGCCTTAGCAACAACTTGGACAAGATCGTCGGATCGAATAATAAGTGTCTCTATCAGAGTTCCATTCACTACATTTGCCTCTAGATTCCCCTTCTTAATCATCTTTGCTTTCTTCAACACAATAGCTATCCAAACACAAATCCATTAATTAGAAATAGTTTACATCCAGAAGAGGGTTGCAGAGATTACAATAAATTTGAACAGCATACAACCATCCTCCTATTGTGCTACAAACGAAGCAAATGCCTTACACCATATAGCTAATAGAACCCACCCAGAACTCAAAAATCAAGTTTCAATTTTCCAAATGTAACAAGAAGCTAAAAACTGAAGATAGTACGAAACAAGAAACTCAGCAGGCAAGATCAAGATCAGATACCAATCCGGAAGCACACGTCAATCAACAACCAAAATTTCTCCACAAGAAAAAAAAAAAAAAGAACCCATAAAACAATTGACGCAATAAGCAAAAACCCTTTTCCCGATTCACCCATAAACATTCAACAGGGAGCCAAAATTAAAAACAGACAACAGAAACCAAGATTACCATAATCCTTGTCCACCGAGGCGGTGTGGAAGATTCCAGAATAAACGGAGCCATCTTTAGCGTGAACATCCACAGGCATCCCAATGATGCACATCGTGGTGAACAGCAAGGCATCACCCACTGCAACCAACGGGGCCGCCGCCGCGCTCCTACTCTTCCCCTCCTCCCTTAACTCCCCCTTTCTGCAAGCCATTCTATACAGTATGCTTGAATGAATTACAAAATGCGACTGTCAGAAATCAATTACAATGATTGGATGTCGAAAGAGAGAGTGGAGAGATCTGAGAAGTGAGGGTCAGGGGGGTATATCGAGTAATATAGCTTAGCTTTGGATTTGGAATCACGAACAATAGTACGAGAGAACAATGTGTAATGTATACCTTTTGCGGGTATTTCCCAAGATTTCACTGCTTCTCTTTTTTACTTTTCTTTGATCTTCCTCTTCTTTTTGCCTGCACACCCCTTTACTTTTGTTTATTTCTTTTCTACTGCAGTTTTTTCAATTTATTTCCCAGTTTTGCCCTCATACCATCCAGAATCTTCTCTTTCCCACTTCCAAAATTCCTTATTTGGAGTTGTCAACGTGAATATGGGCACTAACGTTGAGCACCTATTTGTTTATATTGTCATTTTTAGTTTTTCAGTTTTCATTCTCATTAACTAAACATATTTTCATTCAAAATTTATATAAAATTAAAAATATATATTTTTTATTAAAAATTAAAAATAATTACATAAACAAACAGGCCCAGACCCTGGGCGACCTCGCCGCCACCCAGAGTCCTCCCCGCCCATAGATTCGGCGGCGATAATGTATGTATTATATACATATATAATTGTATATATATATATATCTAATTATACATATATATAAATGTGTAAATATACATATCTATAATTGTGTGTATATATATAAATATATATTTAATATAAAATATATTTTTAAAATAACTTAATATCTGGACCGTCCATTTATAATTATTGAAAATCAATGGCTATCATAACAAGGGCATAACGGTCAACTCTTTAAAAAATTTAACATCGTTAACCCTAACTAACGGAAGGGGAGAGTGTGCTTTATTTTGAAAAACATTGGGAATTTTTTGCTTATAAAATTAACACAAGGTTGTTTTTAACTAAAAAAATAAAATACAAGGGGATTTTATGCAATTTATCCTAAATTTTATGACTGCAAAATTAAAATAAAATCACCGTAATTAAAACAAAAATGATGACTGTTTTGAAAGAAAATATCCACCGTTGCAATATACAATTTAGCCATATTTTAATAAAATTGCAGTAATTTTATTTAATCAGTCAGCCATAGTTTAATGCAATTTTCATACAATTGCAGTAATTTTATTTTAATTGCAATGAAAGAAAAATTGTTTATCGTAAACAATGAATATTTTTCTTTCAATGCAGTTAGTCATTTTTTGTTTTTAATTGCAGTGATTTTATTTTAAATTTGCAATCATAAAATTTAATATTTCATTCTAATTATATAATTATAAAATTGCAGATTATAAATTACATAAATTTAGCTAAATCAAGCTATTAAAATACATACAACCAACAAAAGGAATGGAATAATACAAGAAATTTCCTCCAAAATAGTTGAAAAATCTTAACAAATTCCCTTTAAAGACAAATGGTGGTTTATAACTATAAAAACCACGTTTGAATGGTCAAATGTGATTTTCCATCCATTATTTAACACATTTAATGGACTTGAGACCAAAAGTACAACACTTTTGATTTTTATGGGATCAAAAGTACTGAACTCGTAAATTACAGGATCAAAAATACAACAACACATATCCTATGAAATCAAAAGTGCATGAATTGATAACAAAGAACTTAGAAAGATGATAATGTTGTTCGGCCTTAAATATTTGTTTGAAAGTATGACAACACTATGGTTTTTTAGGAAAAAGTGTAAGTTTGGTCCACTAACATAGGGGTGGTGGTACTTTTGGTCCAGGGCTATTCCAAAAATAGCATTTGGGGACACTAACTTTTAAAAAATTGCAATTGACATCCAAAGTGCCCTAATTTCACCGAAATCTGTCACGCCCCATGCACCTGACCCTTGAAAATTGGGAGTTTTTGACGTCTCTGACTAAATTCGTCTACATGATCTGTTAAATACGGTGTATGTTGATGTGGCAACTTTGACGGAAGACGTAAAAACTCTCAATTTTTGGGGGTCACATGCATTGTGTGTGACGGATTCTGGCGAAATTAGGGTACTTTGAACGTCAATTGCAATTTTTTAAAAGTTAGTGTCCTAAAATATTATTTGGAATAACTCTGGACCAAAAATGTCACTACCCCTATGTTAGTGGACTAAAATTGCATTTTTTCCAGTTTTTTATTGTAAGTATATCATCGTGTATTATCTAAAAAATAAACTGTCATTAATCTTTTATACGTACTATTTATTTATTTTTTTTAATTTCTTTGAAATATATTGTAGAAAATAGTATAAATAGTTTGCACTTGAGAATGGACGGGCTGGACCCACCGATGATGGCCACTGATCCGCAACAACAACAGTACCAAAACCCAGAAATGTGATCCTACCGGTGCCATCGCCAGCATACTCCGGTTAATCCGCAGCCACCTCACTCTGGCATCAACGGCAGCACGGTGGCGGTGCGCCTTCAACAGCTATCTCATGTTTTTCACATGAAGTGTATGTACATGACGGTATCGGACAAGCAGCTATGTGAGATAGGAGTTTTTGCTGCCCTTGGGGTTTCGTCATGGCATGGGTTGTCTCAGTTATTAGTCATATGCAGCTTCATCTTCACGGAAAGCTGGGCGGGAGTGAGTGACCGGAGCATGCGAATGTTTCTCACATTATCGCCATAACCTTTCACATGACAAGTGAAAATATTTGTTGGAGGTGAAAACCGCATTGTCATGGTTCTCAAATTCTATGGTTAAGTATCAATTGTTATGCTTAATTTCCATGTGGTACTATGGTTAAAACTACTTTTCCTCAAAAGATAGTGTTTCTCTTCTCTGATTTCTCTTCTGTATAATGGGAATAAATATTTTATGCTACCTCATATATCCAAAACATTCTTCAAATTCAAGCATTTAGATATCATTAAAGCCCCCATGCCAATCATATGTGGCAAGGATCATGGGTGCTTTACTGAGAATGCCCCAATCAAAGTTCTGAATCGAATATGAATTTGCGGTTTGTTTTTCTTGGATAAAATCTACCCCGTTACCGTACTTATATGAAGACAATATGGACAGCATCAGTGAATATGTACCAGATGCTCAAGTATAATCTGTCATGGACTTGAAACTGGTTTTGGTGGTGGTGCTAGCACTTTTGGTAGTCAGTGGCTCGACTAAGTACGTTAGACCACCGCCGCGGAAAACGCTGCATTTTCCATGGGACCCGAAGCCTTCTTCTTATCCTCAACAGGTGAAAAGTTCATTTGTTTAAGAAAATGTTGATTCGTGAGTGTAGAATCTGAATGTCTGGAAACTGGGATTTGCTTGATTGCATGTTTCTTTGTTTTCTCTGGATTTTCTTGCTGGGCTTTTGTGATTTGGGTGCTGGGTAGTTGGTCTGTCGTGTTCGTTATGGTGTGGTGTCTCTGGTTCTGGGTTTGCAAGAGTTATAGAGGTAGTCCTGATCAAATAATATGCTTCTCTAATAAAAAGTTGTCTAGTCAGAACTCAGAACCAAAAGCATGATTTCTTTGTGGCTTTTGGATGAAAATCATATGCTTGAAAATTTTCTGTTGATGAGAACTAGTATGTTAGAGCCGCTACTGGTCTATTGTACGTGATGTATTTTCTTGGTCGCATATGCAAGATGGGATCTGGTGGTTAATTCTAATCCAGTTATGAGGACTGAGATCATTTGGTAGTGGCTGGTACTGGAATTATACAAGAAAGTAGGAGAATCAGTGTCATTAGAGTTGTTATTCAAGTTGAATATCACTTGTTTTCATCTCAAGATTTGAGTACTGGAATTTATGCATTAGTTTCGAGCCTAGAGCTGATCTTTGAACTTTGTTTCATAAATGGCCATTTTAGGTTCACATCTCCTTGGCTGGAGGCAAGCACATGCGGGTTACATGGGTCACTAGTGATAGATATTCTCCCTCCATTGTTGAATATGGAACGTCATCCAAGAACTACACCTCGAGAGCTCGAGGGGAGAAGACTAGTTACAAATATTTATTATACAGGTCTGGAACTATACACCACACTGTCATTGGTCCTCTGCATGATGGCACCTTGTACTTCTATAGATGTGGGAGAGAAGGTCCTGAGTTCCAGCTCAAAACCCCGCCGTCTCAGTTCCCAGTTACTTTCTCTGTGGCGGGTGATTTAGGTCAGACTGAATGGACTAAGACAACATTGGCACATATAGATCAGTGCAAATATGATATTCACTTGCTTCCTGGAGACCTTTCGTATGCTGATTATATACAGCGTAGGTGGGACACATTTGGGGAGCTGTTGCAGCCATTTGCAAGTAGAAGACCATGGATGGTGACTCAAGGAAACCATGAGATGGAGAACATACCATTCTTGAAAGATGGTTTTATACCCTACAATTCAAGATGGAAGATGCCATATGCAGAGAGCAACTCCAATTCAAATTTGTATTACTCGTTTGATGTTGCCGGTGTTCATGCTATCATGCTTGGTTCATATGCAGATTATGATGCGTATTCTGATCAATATAGGTGGCTGAAGGTTAGTTGAGCATATAATGTAAAAGGTTCTCATCATCCTGATAAAGGCTGTGTTCAATGGATCAGACGAGTGAATGTAACAAATCGATCTGACCAGTATACGTTGTCGCTGAGTGATAGAAGACAACCTTGTGGTCCAGATAAACATTTACAATTATATCTTTGGCTGACATTACATTTTTGTTATTGAACTTGACTAGGCTGATCTTTCAAAGGTGAATCGCAGAAGGACGCCCTGGCTTCTTGTACTATTCCATATGCCATGGTATAATAGTAATGCGGCCCATCAAGGTGAAGGTGACAAGATGATGGAAACGATGGAACCCTTGCTTCATGCTGCTGGTGTGGATGTCGTGTTTGCTGGCCATGTTCATGCCTACGAACGTTCGGTATGATTATATTTTGTAGCTTCCATCAATTTGATCTTTGAGCATTTTGACCTATTATTGGGTTATTTCAACAGAAGCGTGTGTTCAATGGTAGATCAAACCGTTGCGGTGCTGTCCACATCACGATTGGGGATGGTGGAAATAAAGAAGGTTTAGCGTACGAGTAAGTTTTTCCGTAGCAAAATAAAGCTTTGAGTTTTAGTAAATTTCGTACTTGTTCTTCCTCTGTTCCCCTCAATACCACAAGACATGCAAGAGGAAAGAAGAAAAGAAAGCTTGTCTTGATTGGTTGCAGCATGACCTTTGTTCAAGGCAGGTCTTGTAGAGACTAGTCGGGTTTAGGCCGGTTATCGCCCCACCTGGATTCCTACCCAATAAATACCCATGGTGATTTCTTCGTACCCTGCCCGTACCCTATCATGTAGAAACCATGCATTACAGTTAGTTTACTGTCATCCCTGCACCATGTCTTTCCATTAGATTTGTAACAGTGTAAGAAAGTATAGGAAAATCAATTGGCAGGTACAAGGAGCCCCAACCTAAGTGGTCTGTCTTCCGGGAAGCAAGTTTTGGCCATGGTGAATTCAAAATAATGAATTCAACTCATGCATTGTGGAGGTGGCATAGGAATGATGACGATCATCGAGTGACATCAGATCAAGTCTGGATAACTTCCCTGTTTGGCTCAGGGTGTCTCCTGAAAAAGAATCGCGAACTGCAAAAAATACTCATGGAGCCCTAGAATAGGTGGATCTTTAGCAGACATATGTTAATTATATTATCCTGCATATTCTGTGTGCAGTGCCTCAATGTCGAAATGATCATTTAGTCAAGTATTCAGGGGCCCTGTTTCTGCTAGAAATGTTGATTCAGTAAACTCATCGGTTCTAGGCATGTTGCCATTGTTTCTCTGTCATCATTTATGAAGTTTAAGACAGCTTGAAAAATATCCGAAAACCATGTTGCCATTGTTTCTCTGTCATCATTTATGAAGTTTAAGACAGCTTGAAAAATATCCGAACATGCATACGAATGATTAGGACAGAAATTATGTCTATCTGGATCTCCATTCCCACCTCTCATGAGCTGACCTTACCATACGAGTTCTGAAAGTCAGTGATTTCCCTAATCATAAATCAAGTCAGTTGCCTACGCATTTTCTAGTGCCCACCAATGTAATCGGTCAGGAAAATCGGTGCGAACCTGAGTTTGAAACTGCAGCCACCAATTCTTGCTAGCTAGGGAGGTGATCAGAAATCTCTAGAGGAACTGCATCAGGGTTTACAGTTTGTTCCCCTCCCTTTTCTGGCTTGAAAGTTCCACCGATGAACGAAGGTTTCTTTCACGTTCTTTGTATCCCTTCCAGAGTATAATCTGTTCATCTTTGAACAAGAGAGGGATGCAAGGAACCAGATCCTGCATGCAAGAATCAGATATTGAATTTAAGGATCATAACTTCCTTCTAGAGAAGCCAGATTAGGACAAAATTGTCATCAAAAGACAACTTAGAATTCAATTAGAGTTCTCATACCCTCAGTTTGACGCCAATCTTCTTACAGTCGCTTGTGCCCACATGAGTACAGTCTAACCTTACTACTTCTTCAGTCTCAAATGCCGTTCTTACCCTCTCCACAACATTTACATATACACCATTCCTAGCTGCAAAACGAAGAGGTGAAATCAAACAACTAATACTACAAAATCAGAGTCTGTCAGGATTGAACTTCAATATAATTACTGAATTTCATTAAGGGAGGAGAATTAAGCCCTCTTTTCCTCATCTCCTTAGTTTCTTCAAATGTCAGCCCATCAGCAACATCCTTCACAAGTTTCGGGTAAATTGGTGCGTGAGGCTTCCACAGCATTACTGGAACCTGAGGCCGCTCGTTGGGGTCATAGTTACGACCACGATATAGGAGGAGGATATTTATGTGACGATATACAATCTTCCCTCCAGATTTGTCCTACAAACATACTGCAATCCTCATTAGCCAACAAACAGTGAAATTCTGCAGAAAGAAGTGGCCGGATTTCGAAACCTCAAGATGGAAACAAATGTTGTCCATGTCCAGAGTTGGCACTCCCAAGCACTTGATTCGCACTGCCTCAGCCCTTCTCCAGTGGTTGTGGATGTCTTCTAGCATGTTGTGTGTAACACCTCCTTTTCCTACCATAATCAGGACAACTCTTTTCATTTCAAAAACAGGGAAATGGCTTAGGAGAATCGTCGTATAAGCTCAAACTCTAATCAAATGTTTCAAACTCATTCTTGAATTCAAAAGTTCAAGCTCATGCTTACAAGAATGACCAGAAAGCCATTATAATACATAAACCACAGTAGAAGAAGAAAAAATTCCAAACACAATGCTCGGAAGAAAAAGATTTACCAAGACTGAAAATATACCCAAATTAATTTGGCGGGAGCAATTGCTGTGGCGATATTTCTCCACGAGCTCCGCGACCTCCTCCTCGGAGAGGGGCTCTCCCAGAACCCTTTCGCGCTCCTCCGCCAACTTCTCCAAATCCGGCTTCTGCTCGGCGGGAGCTCTTGTCCCCGTCCATTTCCGATCAATCCGGCCCGGCCCGAAGGGCGAAAACCTCTTGGGTTCGCGAAAACCAATGGGCTCAACACCCGGGCTGGTCTCCGAGTAGGAGTACATAAAATCGAATGGCAATTCGGAGTTCACCGGAAAACCATTGGCACCATCGGAATTAATTTTGTTGGCGACTTTGTGCGTTTGGTTCTTCTTTGTACTGATTTTTGACTTGTTTTTCCTTTTAGGGGTGGGAGAAAAAGGGGGGTCGTACATTTCTTCATCTTCCGCAGGTGGAGAGTGGCCCAGAAAACGAGAGATGAAGAGGAAGGGCGAGGAGGGCAGATGAGGAAATAAGGCGGGGTTCAAGGGTTTAGGGTGGTGGATTGTGCGACGCCATGAAAAGAGCTTCAACATCAGTAAAGTTTCGGGGTCTCAGGAATACTCCAAGAGCGAGAGTTCATCGAATGGAGGAGGTGGGGCAAATGCGTAACATAAATAGCAGTAAATTTGGCAATTAGAAAGCTGGGCATGGCTTAAATCTCATTAGTGTAAAACGTTCTGAAAGTTTTAAATAATCATACTTAATATTTTCAAATTAAAATGATGAAAGTCTATGTTAATTAATTATTTAAACCAACAAAAAAGGGGTAGTCTTTATTAACCGTGACTTCAGAGAAAAAACTAAAAATGAGTAAGATATTTGGATTTGAACAAGTAATTCTTTTTAAAAAAAATTTAAACATAACCTTAGCAATTATTGATAACTAAAAATACAACGACAATAGACTGCTGCAGTTAAAGAGAGTTTGCAATCACATTTTCCATAATGGTTAGCGGAAATGTATGACAATTTGACAAGATTTCAGACAAGTTCATCAACCACTGGGCACATTAATGTTCACTAACTGTTTAATGCAGCAATGTGTAAGAAACCCAAGTGATGACTGAACAAGCAATACTTTGTATCTGATGTGCACCTCCAAGCCTTCATTTCGTGCACAAATGAAAGCTGTTACAGAACCTCATGGCCCAAACTTGTGGATACAAAGGCTTTGAGGTCTGGAATCTTTGGCAACAAACCACCACAACCTTGACTATGCAAAAATTTGGCTTAGTTTCATCTTTTCTGACAGAAAGAACAACCATCTATAGGTTGTCCCATCCCGGCATGGCTTCTCATGGTCGTTTGTTAAGCTAAGACATGGCAATAAATGACACTAAATCCAAATGCAGTACAATCAATCAAATGCTCACTTCTCAGAAGCTTTGCTCAACCTTTCATCTTTACATCGCCTTTGATCTCCAATCATCGATTCAAACACATCCAAGAGACCATCCAATCCCTCAGAGTCTTCCCCAATTGCCTTCATTGCGTGCACAATGCTCTCGATCGTGGATAAATATCCAGCCCTTGGCTGATGCCTCACTTCGCTGTACAAGCTCAACTTATCTATATCCAACCTTATGTGCGGCAAGAACCTCAACCAAGGGTTCTCATTGTACATTCTCTTTGCCTTGGCCCATGTTCCATCCAACACGATCAAATTCTTAACCTCAAAATTTACAGCCTCGACATCAACTGACCGTTCGCTTGGAAATAAAAGCACTGATCCTGGAGGAACTGCGAATTCAAATTCTTCACTTTCTTCGTATTTGTTGCTCCCTTCCATCAGCCGTGTCTGAAGTTTCTTCACAACAAATCCTTTTCTTACATCATCAACAGCTATATCTGAGGCCAATAGCTGATCTAAGCTCATATTCTGGCCTTTGTCCGGTGTCATCCAACAATTACTAAAGGAGCTGATGGATCCATACTTTCCAATGGTAAAACTGATAGCAGTAGCTTCTGAATCGACGAGCACAACTTCTTCCGCATTGAAACATGCATCCATAAACTGTCCAGCAACAATTTCTTCACCTTTCTCGGCCAACATGGTGTCCTTCGATGTATAACTCCCCACACCCACCTTTCCACAGCTAGATTCCAACTCTGAGTATAAGCCGTTATCCATTAGGAAGCCCGCTTTTCCAGATAACATCGTAACATTTTTGCAATTTTTGTCAGCACCATTAAAGTCATTTCTTGCGATAATTTCTCCATCTAAACCCATATACCCGCCCCCTGACTGCCCATTCCCTGAAATGGCCCTTCCAACAAACTCAATATTCTCTCCTTCACTCGGCATTTCATCAAACAGATGGCTGTCTTCATCACATTTGACCCCATCCGTTCTACTACTGGAGTTGAGCAACCGAATAAAGAACCGGGCCTGAAAATTAACATCGGAAACTGTAATTACATCGACATTTTTTAGCCCAATGGTTGCGATTCGTGTGGAATTGAGAGGGTGCTTTTTCTCAAGACTATGTTGGAGAATGGTGACAGTCACAGAGTTATGGAGAGCAGGAGTGCGGAGTCGGTTACACAGACAAATGCGGGCCGGTTTGGAGCATGATGGGCAAGTTGGTCTACTTGCAGACCCAGATTGAGTTACCATTCGCAAAATTAGGGTTTGTGCTTGCTGAAATTTGGGGATTTTGTTTCTCAATGGGTTGACAAAGTAGAATTGGGAGTTTCTTTGCAATCCGATTGCGCCGCGTAAGTGACCGGGCATTTGAGTGACGGCGTTTCACCGTTCCGATTAATCAGAATTCAGAAGCATTACACAGAGGTTGAAGGTGAAGCAATAATTTTATTACAAAGTACAAACCCTAGAATCAAAATAGAGCTTTCACACTACCAAATCCTTTAAACAGTATACATAATTAGCAAGCGGCTTTTTGGGAAAGCTTTTCAAATATTTTACTTTTATAACATGGTTTCAAAATTTATAATATATTATTTAATATTCTCTAATAAATAAAATTTTAAGTTTCAATAATAATATGTTACAAAGTTAAAAACATAAAAAATTCACTTTATTTTTTAGATTGTAACAATCTCTGTCGAATTAATCATAAGTTATTAATATCTTCTAAGTTTAATTATTTTATTTTAGGACCATTCACTTTTAATCTCATAATTTTGGATTTGATCATTTTAAATCCTATGCTTTATAATTTTTTAAAAATGAATCACAAGCATTTAGCCATTTATTTACGAAATTTTAAAATGATCTCAAAATTAAAAAAATTAATCATATTTAGTTCCATGTCCAAATTTTTATAAAAATAGACAAAAAGGATATGCACCAGTGTTCATGTTCGCTAGTTTGGTTGTTGACACAATTAAGGGTGCGTTTACTTATGTGTTGGGATTAAATACAGAATCGGACTAACCTGTATTAAATGCAGGTTTGGATTTAGCCTGGATAAATAGTAGGTTGTTTACTGCAACAGAAATTGGTTTGTTGAATTAATAATATTTTCCTATGTATGGTTTACTACAATGAATTAAACATTGTTTTGGTATTGAAATACCAAAATACACACTATTGTATCCTTACTTGTACATAATTTTACTTCTTGAAAATTAATAACGGAGAGTATAAAAACTAAATTAACATTTCTTCTTTTAACTATAATGGTCCTTTTTAATTAATTGTAATTACAAATTAGAAAATTACAAATATTATAAATGTTAGTTATAAATTAATTAACTGTGGGTAGTTGAAGTTGGTAGATTACAAAATAATTGAGGACAATAAGTCAATATTTCCGGCAAAAGTTGCGACAAAATAATTTTTTAATTTGACCAAAAAGTTGGCTCCATACTTGGATTAAAAATCCAACCCAAAATTTGTAGATAAATAATACAACAATTAACACACCGTATCAGGCCGGACTATTTGTTCAGGACTTGGCAAAAAGGAAGTAAACAATGAATTGATTGTACTAATAATTTAATATAACTCAATCCCAAGTAGTAAACACATCTTAAAAGTGTTAGAATCCACATTTTATAGAACTAAAAGTATAATTTCACTGTTAGTCTATTCTAATATTTTGTTTTTTTTAAATAAGCTTGACTTTTCATAAACTTTAAAAATAATTTATGAACTTATAAGTTCTTTGACATAAACTTAGCAATACCTCAAAATTAAATAATCAATTTAATATTTCAAGTAGCATTATTCCATTCACTTGGAGCAAGAAAAGTCATTAACGCCCTATTTAGCGGGACGTGGGCCCACGCGATAACATTTCCATATTGACAATAATACCCTCCAAAAATCTGCAATCAGGCTTCAGTCATTTCATAAAAAATCAAGGTTACTTTCGGAAAACAGAAAATAAAGGTCAACGTAGTTGGTGGCCGTGACGTCCATCCGACTGACCAGATTGCCATTTCATTGAAGAAGCTTCCAGCTTGAAGAATAAAAGACGATTTCAATTTTTGCCCTCTGATCTCTTAATTTTTACTCGATTTTCCCCAAATTTTCAACCTTTTCGGAAAACCCAGTTGCCAAGATGCATGATTTTTGCTTCACTATTCCATACGGTCTGCTTCTGGTGTGCGGTGGCGTCGTCGGGTACGTCAAGAAAGGCAGCACGGCGTCACTGGCCGGGGGCCTCGGCACTGGGTTGCTGCTCGTCCTCGCCGGTTATCTCAGCCTCCAAGCTTTCCATAAGCACAAAAACTCTTACTTCGCTTTGATTCTCGAAACGGGTATGCCTCGTTTTAATAGAGTTGTTGACGTTCGCATGTTGTAGTTGAGTTGATTTGATGATTTTTTGAGTTGAATTGTCTGGGTATTTGTGGAATTAGATTAACTCTTCAGTTTATGCTGTCAATCTGGATCTGTACGTAGAAGGACAGAAATGCTTGTTTCTTGTTGAAAGCTGGCAAATTATCTATGTGAAATTAGGAAATTTTTTGTCCTAATGCTCTGAAGTCTCAGTTTTCTTTACAGATATACAAGGTAAAGATACAGATTACAAGAATTAACGATGGGTTCTTTTTGTTCAATATAATTTATGGTTTTTTCACTGATTTCGAGAGTTTTGGGGAGGTTTGTCATTGTGATGTTATGCATTTTCTTCCCAATATCTGCAGTCCAATTCATTATTTTGTTGATGATGTTGGTCGGAAATCTGGCCTTTTACTGTTGAAACTGCTTGTTTTCTGCTTTGTCAGTACTCGGGAAGTCGCAGGAATCCTCTCATAAATGTTTCAACATTAACTGCAATAGAAAGGAATTTGTATATGTAAACCAACTTGACAAGATCTTTACTAAACCGGGAGGAACGATTGGGTCATATTTTGGCTTGGAACCTTCTCCCCGGCTGCTTTGTTTGACAAAAATTTTGAGCAGCATTAACAAAGTCTTAAGTACATGTAAATGGCTTAAATTGATGGAAACATAAGTTTTCGTAATAAGACTTGAGAAGTAAAGATTGTTGCTTGTCACGCGACTATTGATGAAAATATGGTAAGGATGGAAAGAAATTTGCCATGGCCTGTTTTACTGAGTAAATTTTTTATCATCACCCATGTTGGTAGTTTATTGTCCGAATTACTGTTTTACTGATCTAGCACTGTCTCAAACAGCTATTGCTGCCTTGCTGACATGGATCATGGGACAGCGATACATGCAAACTGGGAAGATAATGCCACCTGGTATTGTTGCTGGAATCAGGTAAATCGAAAAGAATGATCATGCTATTCCGTCTGTTTTGCTAACTGGACTTGTCCTATATCGTCAAAGTTGCATATCTTGATTTGTGGCATTTGCAAAAAGCCATACAAGATAGTTATGCATCTTGCTTAATCTTGAAATTTGCATAATATTTGTTTGACTCCTTCCTCGCACAACATACAGAGAGAGAGAGAGAGGCCTATTTGCACATTCCTTTGAATATGTAATCCCATTACAGAAATCGAAATACTTCTTGTTGATAGTCGAGTTATTTGGTGTGGCTAACTAACTAATGAAAGTGTTCTTCTTGGGCCGAGATTTCTTCCTCAACCGAGTTCTTTATTACCTTTCCCTGAGCTGTTGCAGAAAGATATCTTCACCTTAAATCTGAATTCATTCCTACTTCTAAACATCATCTGGTATGCCACTCAATTATTTGCTCTTAAGAAATTGATTGATGAGTAAATTTTCTGAAGAATAAGACATTCTCTTAGGTTGTTCTTTCTGTTGATTTGTAGCTCAATACGATAGTAAGGTGAGAAGCTTGAACAATGACTGACTTTTTGCCGTTTTGCGCTTTTCTTGGCTGAGCCTAACCTGGTTGAGTGGGAGTGATTTAAGGAGATAAACCTAAAAAGTGAGAAGGAAAAGGATAGATTTCATCTTAACATCAGGCACATGAAAGAAGCTTGCAAACAAATTTTCTGGTTTGCTTTTCTTTCAGAATTTTATATACATTTTTGGATTGTATAAATCTATGTGATCTGTTTCAATAAATTATGAGCATTTCAAGAGACGACTGATTCTACCAAGTATGTTAATTTTTACCATCTGATTTTTGTTTGCAGCCTCGCCATGACTGTGTTTTATATTTACAAACTTGCAAGTGGAGGGAACCATATTCCACCAAAGACTGAGTAATAGCATTCACAGTTTCTCCCTACACAGATTCATACTCTGTACCTATGAAAACATGCCAAAAATCATGGATTTGTCAAGGTTGCTGGTTGCCATTTTATTGTTGTGACTTACTTACAATGACTGTATCAGGAGAATTTAGGTAGAAGGATGTAAGAAGAGCACTATAACTTTTCTTCTTCTGTTATACTGAATTTTCCACTCTGCAACATTTGGATTTTCTGGGCATTGTTTCAGCTGGTTTTATCATGTAAGTCCAAAATGAACATATGATCTAGTCGTAAACCCAATTAAGACAAGACTTAATTGCAGTAACAAACAAAATGTTTCTCATATTATAAGACAAGATTCCATTGCAGTAGCAGAGGACATGTTTCTCATATATCAAGATAAGATTCAATTGCAGTAACTCAGTCAATACGTTTCTCATTTCCAAGACATGACACAGTCAAAACGTTTCTCATATATAGAACTGTAAGTAAGACTCTCAGGCACACAAGACTTGGTTACCAAAAGCTCCAGGTAGAAGAAGAACTTGAGCCTTCATCTCTCTCTATCTTGAAGTCATGAACATTCTCTTCCTCATTTCCCTGTTCCTGTTTCCCATCTTTTATCTCCTTATTATTAGGAGTTGACGACTACCGTCGAAAAGGTTGCCCCCTGGATCATTAGGAATACCAATTATAGACCAGAGCCTTGGCTTTCTCTGGGGAATGAGGGCTAACACTGCTGAAAAATGGATTGCGGACAGAGGTCAAAGATATGGTCCCATCTCCAAGATGAGTCTCTTCGGAAAACCAACTGTTTTTCTCCATGGACAGGCTGCCAACAAACTTGTGTTCACGTGTGATGGCAGCAAAATGAGCAACCATCAGACGGATTCTATGACGAGGATAATTGGTGACCGCAGCCTGGTGGAACTCAGTGGCGAAACTCTGCTGCAATGATAACAGCTACCGTAGGCATCCATTGCCAGAACCTAATCAAGGACTTCCAATCGAAATTGTACCAAAAGAAGTGCTGTGATTTAGATTATGTGAGGGAAAGGTAGAGGCATATTTGCACATTCCCTTTGAATATGCAATTCCAATACAGCAGGAGTACTTCTTGTGGGCAGTCTAGTTATTCGATGTGGCTAACTAACTTATTACAGTGTTGTACTTGGCCAAGATCAACAGAGTTCTCTGAATTTATTACTACTTCTATGCATCATACGTTATGCCACTCACGTATTTGCTCTTAAAAGATTGTTTGATGAGCAAATTTTGGAAGAATAAGACATTGTCTTAGGTCGTTTTATACATCGCTTTGTAGCTGATACGATAGTATGGTCAGAAGCTTGAACAATGACCGACTTTTTGCTGTTTTGGGCTTTTCTTGGCTGAGCCTAACCTGGTTAAGTTGTCAGCATTTCACGAGATACGACAGATTCTACCAAATATACACTTGTTAGCCACCTGATTTATGTCTGCAGTGTCGTGATGACTGTGTTTTATGCTTACACAATTGGAACTGGAGGGAACCATATTCCACTTGAAGACTGAGTAATAGCATTGACAGTTTGTCCCTTCACAGATTCATACTCTGTAATAAAGAAAACATGGGTTTGTGAAGATTGCTGGTTGGGATTTTACTGTTGTGACTTATTGACATTGTGCCCTCTTTCCTATTTACTTGGAGCTCTCTTAATCAGTCTTTCAAGCTCTCTTTGGCCTCTTCAACTCTGTTTCCCCATTCCAAAAGCTCGGAAAAATGCCAC
This sequence comes from Sesamum alatum, assembly GCA_034509735.1. Classification (NCBI taxonomy): domain Eukaryota; kingdom Viridiplantae; phylum Streptophyta; class Magnoliopsida; order Lamiales; family Pedaliaceae; genus Sesamum; species Sesamum alatum. Next base: position 54,935,804 of record JACGWO010000001.1, read on the forward strand.
AAAACAAAATTTTCAGCAGTCTCTACTCAGATTTGATTTTCAGCTTTTGCTTACTTAAGTGAAATCCTCGCAGTTCTTTAGTGTTTTTGTTTTCCTTTTTTTATGAATAAAAGAGACTAAATGGGCACTGAGAGTCCAAATCCTCCCCTTACCCAATTGAATGTAGTAAAAAATCCCATCAAGACAAGATTCCATTGCAGTAACAGATAAAACCTTTCTCTTTCCTAATTACTGGAGCTCTCACAATCAGTATTTCAACCTTATGCATGTTGGATTACAAACAAACTATTCAGGCAAGTCAATGTTGAGAATTCTCATAAAACTTTGGTAATTTATTCTCAAAATCAAGAACTCAGTTGGTCCTTGATTTAGATTTTCAAAGTCTTGTTTTTGTAGTCGTCCCAATTCCAATTTAACAATAATAACACTCTCAATTTTCCACTCTTCAATCCCTGGATTTTCTGGGCATTGTTTCCAATAATATTCTGACTTTTCCACTCTGCGACATTTGATTTTCTTGGCATTGTTTTAGCTGACTATCATGTAAGTGCAAAATGAATATTATGATCTAGTTGGCAATCGTTCCTCATATATTAGCCACTTAGGATTCATCTATCAAAGCTGCATGTAGAACAAGAACTCGAGCCTTCATCTCTCTCTTTATCTTGAAGTCATGAACATTCTCTTCCTCCTTTCCTTGTTACTGTTTCCTATCTTTTATCTCCTTATTTGGAGAAAACGGCTACCGTTGAAAAGGTTGCCCCCTGGATCATTAGGAATGCCAGTTATAGGCCAAAGACTTGGCTTTCTCTGGGCAATGAGGGCCAACACTCCTGAAAAATGGATTTCTGACAGAGCTAAAAAATATGGTCCAATCTCGAAGATGAGTCTCTTTGGAAAACCAACTGTTTTAGTCCATGGACAGGCTGCAAACAAACTTGTGTTCACAAGTGATGGTAGCACAATGAGCCACCGTCAGACTGAATCTATGATGAGGATACTTGGTGACCGCTGCTTGTTGGAACTCATGGGCCAAGATCATACTCGTGTCAGAAAAGCTCTTGCGTCATTCTTGAAGCCAGATAGCTTAAAGAACTACGTCGGAAAGATGGAAGAAGAGATGAGGTTGCACCTTCAAATGCATTGGCAAGGGAAACAGAAAGTTACGGTATGTTATTTTGCTACTCTTTCAAGGTCTTTTGTGAATCATCCCTCTTTCCCCAGATCATTAATTTGCTTAGTGGTGACCGTGATACTCAGGTTTTACCACTGATGAAGACGCTGACGTTCAACATAATTTGCTCCCTTCTTTTCGGTCTTGAAAGAGGAAGAAGAGACTCATTTATCCAGCATTTCCAACACGTAATGAGAGGAGTGTGGTCGATCCCAGTTAATCTGCCATTCACGAGCTTCAACCGCGGCCTCAAGGCCAGTGCTGCAGTTCAGAAAATGTTGAAACAACTTATGAGTGAGAAAAGGATCCAACTTGAAAATGGGGCCTCGTCTCATCAAGATCTCATTACCTGCTTGCTCAGCATTCGTGGGGAAGATGATCAAGAATTGATGTCTGAGGATGAGATCATACAAAATGCTATGCTCATTATGATTGGTGGATATGATACAACCTCAATCCTACTTACTTTTATTATCCGAATTTTGGCAAATCATCCAAATATTCATGCAGCTGTCCTGACAGGTAAACAGATTCACTCCTTCTTTCTTCATTGTTCTTGTATTCCCTTACGTTGAATTACGAAAAACGACCCGTTTATCATTTCTGGGGATCTGCACAGAGCAAGAGGAGATTAAAAAGAGCAAGGCCTCTGGAGAGCCCTTGACATGGGAAGATCTTGCCAAGATGAAGTACACATGGAGAGTGGCAATGGAGACTCTTCGAACGATTCCTCCTGTATTTGGAGGATTCAGGACAACATTAGCGGACATTGAGCATGGAGGATACATAATACCAAAAGGATGGCAAGTAAGAAAAAGAACCTCCTAGGATCCTTGTGTTTCTTGCTTACATTAACCATATTCAAATACCTTTGCATGTTAGTTAACTGAACAGACTTTGTTATCGATAAACCTTGGACATAACGAATTCCGGCAAATTCTTGCTGATACAGATATTCTGGGTTGCTAGCATGACTCACCTGGATGACAACATCTTTTCAGAACCATCAAAGTTTGATCCAGCCAGGTTTGAGAATCCAGCATCCATACCACCTTTCTGTTACGTTCCATTTGGAGGGGGACCTCGTATTTGTCCAGGATATGAGTTTGCAAAGGTTGAAACTCTGGTCACAATTCATTATCTGGTTACTCACTTCACATGGCAACTCTGCTGCAATGATGATGGCTACCATAGGGATCCAATGCCTGAACCTAATCAAGGACTTGCAATCCAAATTGTTCCAAAGGACGTGCTGTAATTTGGATTATGGAAGGTAAAGATAGAGTTAGGCCTGTCGATCGACATGCATTGCTTTATTCGGACCCGGACCCAAACCCAATAAGTATTTGTAATTGTTATCTATAGATCCTAATCGGACTCTATCCATGCAATAACCGTCGGGGTCTTAGCTATGTTAAAATGAATAAAACAATTATCTATGTTCTTCTTTTCTTAATAATGATGTCACTAGAACATATTACTGAATTAATTTAATAAAAATATTTTATGAACTTGCAATCAATAAAATAAATTAAAAGCAATTCAGTTTTTTTAACATGTGCAAATTGAACATCGTTAAAATATAAATAATGATCTTGACTTTACTCAAATAATAGACCATTATTAATCAATTAACATAACTTCGAGGTATGAACAAAAATTGAAGAACGGTAATAAAAAAAAAGAGTATGAAAATCATAGTTTAACTTTGAAATATTTTTATTTTATTCATTGGAAATTGCATTCAACTTTATTTAATGAGGTTTTTACTATTTAAATTAAAAAAAATCTTATTAGTTTCATATATTAGTCGAGCTTAACTAATTTAAATTCCTTATGTAATTTTTTCAGTTTTTTTATCATGTTTTTATTCAAATTGATTTTATCATAGAAACTTAATTTAGAGTTGTCACTGTAAAAATAAAGATGAAAAATTCTAATTTTTCTTTTTCAAATATCAATCCGTAAAAATAAAATAAAATAAAACTATGTATTAAGTTTAAGAATTATAGATATAAGTAAATCTAGTTAATTTATATATCAAAATTTTACAAATTCGATGAACCTTTGGATTATTAGATTTTATTCGTTCAATACTCATACACATGGGTATTTTAAGATTTAACTCTACCCATACGCAAAATACTTATTTCAATGGGTATTACTCCGAGTGTGGGTTTAATATAAAATTATTGGGTTCAAGTCTCGGTACTAGCTATTGCAATGAGTTCAGGTTTGAGTATTGCCCGCCAATTAACAGATCTAGATCATAGAGTTTCCAAGTTAGCTACCTGCTTGTAAGCATTCCTGTGCCACTTGAACATAAATATGGCTTGTAGTTTTCAACCGTAAACTCTTTTTTCTCTTGTAAATTGAGAGGATAAATTACATTTTTGGTCCATAAGTGGACCCGTTTTTAATTTTAGTATCACAATGTCTACCATTCGCGAATTACGTCCCATAAGTAGATTTTTTTTCCAATTTGATGACTGATTGGAGATTTCCATTAATGATAACAACGGAAATCACGTGCGAGGCACGCCTCCGTTAAATTGGAGAGGTCGTTATTTGAGAGGGAAAATAGGCTCAGCCATTGTGAACGTGATGCCTTTCAACAGAGGGAAAAAAAAATCAAACTGTAAAAAGGGTAAAATGAAGCTGTGAACCCTAATTTTACTCCCATTCACCCGCTTCCATTCTCTTCCAAAAATTTGAAGAATAAATTAGATTTTTGAGAAATCTCTCCCAAGAAACCCAAAAAACCCACAATATTGTTGAAGATTGTTGTAGCAAAACCCTTTTCGCAAGTAGAAAAACCCAAAAACTACTCCCATTTTGTGTTGGGAAAAAAAAAAAAAAAAGATTAAAGGCAATTTTAGTCCACTAACTAGTGCCTTTTCTTAATTTAGTCCCGTAACTTTCTAGGGTTTCAATTTAGTCCTGTAACTATTTAAAATTCATCAATTTTGGTACACCGTCGGCCGAAAACTTGAAAAAGCCACCGGAAAGTCACACATGGCACTCACGTGCCGCTTAAAGTTGGGAAAATATTTTTAATTGGACCAAACCAGCTGACATGGAGCTGAAATGGAATTTTTTAAGAAAAACTAAGGAATGACGTGGATTTCTTATCCGCGTCATCTGCACACATGGAATTGGGGGGAAAACCAATTTCATCCGTAGAAGAAGAATCAAAGATTGGTGAGCATATTGTAATTGTGCAAGGTTGTGTTTTTTTGCTGAAAACCTTTGCATATTGCTGAAATCCTGTATTGAATTTCTAGTGTCTGTAATTGAACATCAAAGTTCTATAACTGCAAATTGTGTTTTAGTAATTGTTGTTCTTTTTTTTGGATTTGTATTTCTGTTTTTTTTTTCGATCTAAAAATTTGATTTGTACAAATAAAAATAGAAATATATTATATATAAAAAAATTACAACCATTTTAAATTTTGTTTGTTGGTAAATATGGAGGAAATAAGAAATAAATGAGTTCTTATAAGAGCAAGAAAAAAGGGTCAATTTCCCTCCAAAAGTGGTTGAAGGGTGGTCAATTTCCCTCCAAAATCGATCAATTTAACGGAGGTCCAAACCAATGTTTTAAAACCCGGACCGTTGATTGAACCGAAAAATTGAGTGGGTCAAGGGTTACTGGTTCAACCGTCAGGTGAGCCGTGGTCGAACCAGTGATGTCATAATTATGTCATAATAAAAATTAATATATAAAATTATACTAGAATAATACAAAAATATAAATAAGTTTTTGTTCAAGTTCATATAAGAATTAAACGTATCTCAAGACTTGATAGTAAAATAAGTATATTAAAGATTTAGGTCAAGAATAAAAATAAAAAAATTGCGTAAATAACAAAAATAACGAATTATTTACCATTATAATTAAGTTATAACTAAATTTTACAGCCAATAAATAGTAAGCATCCCCCAGTTTAAAAATAAGATATAAATTTTATTCTATTAATTATTTAATTAGAAACTTAAGTAATCATAAGAGATAATAATTTAATTAGATTATGGACTTAATGAATTTATTCATTTATAAATATATAATTGAAGTAATTATTAAAATGTCAGTGTTGGTTTTTTGGTTTTTTCTCAATTTTCATATGTAAGTCATGGTTCAATTTTAAATTGTATTAATTTGTGAAAATTTTAAAAAGTTCATGAATCACTTGACCTGGGACCGGGTCAACCGGTTCAATCGACGGTTCGAGTTGTTTTCAAAAAATAGAATGGTTTTGAGGCTAGTTCGATTAATTTTATGGGTTAGACCTGACCGTTTTAAGGATGTATCACGGTTTTATCGATCCGGTCGATCGGTCCGGGCTGAGTTTTAAAACACTGGTCCAAACTTCTGTTAACATCATTAACGAAAATCCCCAATCAGTCCTCAAATTGGGAAAAAAAAATAATCCACTTATGGGACGTAATTCACGAATGATACATATTGTGGGACTAAAATTGGAAATGGGTCCATTTATGGAACAAAAATATAATTTACCCTAAATTGGGATGAATTTCCAATAATTCTAGGAATTGTACTAACCAAAATCATATAAACTTGTTAAGACAGCTTATCTAAGAAGACGAATTTTATTCTCTTTCATAATTTTGAAGTATTGTACAATCATGGGCGTTGGTTTCTTTATGAATCTAAACTATTATAAAGAAAAGGGTTCTTATAAAAACAAAATGGTAGTTTTTATAGCATTACACCAAATTATTATAATATCAAAAATGCCCTTCAACTTTCCAAATCATGTAATTTAATTAACTATTCAATTAAGTTCCCTTAGAAAATTAATTCCATGCAATTACATATACTCAAAAATTAAATTTACTCCCATTTGTTTAGGTTTTGTTAATTGGAATAGAAATAACATATTATTATTTGTGTTGCATGTATACATCACCGTCATTATCAATATAATAAATATTTTACAAAATTTCAACTTTTAATTTAATTTGAGTAAAATATTCTATTGATATTAATGCATTAGAAAAAATTATCAAACAATTTTTATATATAAGGTTGTAAGACAATGATAAAGTTTAGGATACGAGAATTAATTATGAGCTTCAATAAAATAAAAATATTACAAATTTCTAGTATTACAAATCTTAACTATCTAAGAACACAAGTCTCACTTGTATTGGGAGGACGACATTTGGAGCATGACGGGCAAATGGGTCTCCGAGTGGACACAGATTGAGTTACCATTCAGGAAATTAGGGTTTGTGCTTGCGGAAATTTGGGGATTTTGTTTTTCAATGGGTTGATAAAAGGGGTAGATTAGAATTTGGGGTTTCCCTTTTGCAATCCGATTCCAGCCCATAAGTAGCAGACATTTTTCTTTTTTGTTTTGTTTTTTACACTCATCCATCCAATATAAATTCAAGCACGAGACCTTTCATATAAAAGTCTTGTGCTCGAACTATTGTGTTTTCCTCAAGAACAAATGAGAGGACATTTGATTGATTACGTCTCACCTTTCAATTAATCAGACTTGAGGACCATTGTGTTGAACTTGAAGGCCTCCTTTGCTTGGGGTTATTGGGCCTGATATCCCAAACCATTAGGCTTAATTTTTTTTTATTTACTTCATTTTAATTATTGGAGCCCGTGATAAGGAGGTTAGGCCCGTAACTTGTCCTGATTGTGGCATGATTCAAGTCCAAGTCCAACGGCCACCTGATGCTGCTTAGTTTTTTCTTTCTCATTTTGTCCTCGTTAGTTCGCACATTCTCCTAGCTTGTAGATATTGGGGACAAATTACGAGCCCATTTGAAATGGTGAATGAAAGTAGAAATTGATTTAGGGTAAAGATTCAGGGGTCAAGGCGGCGGAGGGAAAAGTACAGGCACCAATCAACAGTCGCTGGAGCAGTTGATGTCGAAAGGAGATAAGGTGAATATGAAAATGGACGACGAGAAGCAAACTGTCAAGAGAGAGGGGGAGGGGGTATCGAGAAAGGCGTCTGAGGCGCTGGCTGGAAAAGGTAGCAGTTGGCTGGCGAAGGGTTGCTCAAGTGTGGGGAGGCTGCCGACGACCAACAACAGGGAATTGAGATCGGTTTACATCAATTGGATGTTGACAACTTGGGCATTATTCTTGGGTATTGAAGTCTTTCTAATTTTTATAATTCTTATAACGTGTGATAATAAACAAAATAATAACACAATCAATTTTTAACGCAATGTGTAAACAAGAAATAAAATAGCCATCAACCCTAATATTAATCACAAGTTGATATATCCAAACCTAATCAACTCCATCAAAGTAAAGGTGGCTGGAGGTGAAGTAAGAAATTTTACTACAAAGCACGACACCCTAACTCAAAACATTACACACGGATAAGTTCTAATTAATACATGTTATGATGTTTAAAAGTTGATAATTTCTTTTAAAATAAATTACAAACTCAAAATTTAACTAAATGTCATGTAAGTGTACATTTGGATGGCCTTTTTGCATTCTATTCTTCTGTCACCTAAACAATCACTGTTTCAAGAAACTAAAACTTAAATTTAGATTGATTAGATTTTATTTTAATAAATTATCCTGTATTTCGTCAAAAACCCCATCAAGACAAGATTCGATATCAGCAGCAGTATTTCAACCTTATGCATATTGGACTACTGACAAACTATTCAGGTAAGTCAATGTCTGAAGGTTGAGATTTTCAAAGTCCTGTTTTTGTAGTCGTCGCAAATCCAATTTAATAATAATAATATTCTGAATTTTCCACTCTTCAACCCCTTGATTCTCTGGGCATTGTTTTTCAATGATATTCTGAATATCTTCCACTCAGCAACATTTGGATTTTCTGGGAATTGTTTTAGCTGATGATACCATGTAAGTTCAAAATGATTATTATGATCTAGTTGACAATCGTTTCTCATATATCATCCACTTCAGAATCATTTATCAAAAGCTGCAGGTAGAACAAGAACTTGAGCCTTCATCTCTCTTTCTATCTTGAAGTGATGAACACTCTCTTCCTCCTTTCCCTGTTCCTGCTTCCCATCTTTTATCTCCTTATTAGGAGTAGACGACAAACGTTGAGAAGGTTGCCCCCTGGATCATTAGGAATACCAGTTATAGGCCAGAGCCTTAGCCTTCTCTGGGCAATGAGGGCCAACACTGCTGAAAAATGGATTGCTGATAGAGCTCAAAGATATGGTCCAATCTCCAAGATGAGTCTCTTTGGAAAACCAACTGTTTTTATCCATGGACAGGCTGCCAACAAACTTGTTTTCACAAGTGATGGCAGCAAGATGAGCAACCATCAGACGGATTCTATGACGAGGATAATTGGTGACCGCAGCCTGATGGAACTCAGTGGCCAAGATCATATGCGTGTCAGAAAAGCTCTTGCTTCATTCCTCAAGCTGGATAGCTTAAAGAACTATGTTGGAAAGATCGAAGAAGAAATCAGGTTGCATCTTCAAATGCATTGGCATGGGAAACAAAGAGTTACAGTATGTTATTTTGCTTTCTTCCAAGGTCTTTTGTGAGACGTCCCTCTTTTCTGAGATCATTAATTTGCTTACTTGTGATACTCAGGTTTTACCGCTGATGAAGACGCTGACGTTCAACATAATTTGCTCCCTTCTTTTTGGTGTTGAAAGAGGACCAAGAAGAGACTCATTTGTCCGGTATTTTCAGCAGATGATGGGGGGAATGTGGTCGATCCCAGTTAATCTGCCCTTCACGCGCTTCAACCGCAGCCTCAAGGCCAGTGCCGAGGTTCAGAGAATGTGGAAACAGCTTATAAATGAGAAAAGGATTGAACTTGAAAATGGGGCCTCATCTCATCAAGATCTCATTACCTGCTTGCTCAGCATTCATGGGGAAGACGATCAAGAATCTATGTCTGAAGATGAGATTATACACAATCTTATACTCATTATGGTTGCTGGACATGATACATCCTCAATTCTAATCACTTTCATCATACGAATTTTGGCAAATGATCCAAGTATACGCGCAGCTGTTTTGACAGGTAGAGATTCACTGCCTCTTTCTTCATTTTTCTTCTTTTCCCTCTTCGTTTGGATTCTGTAGAATGATTTGGCGCCGTTTATCATTTCTTGGGATCTGCAGAGCAAGAGGAGATTAAGAGGAGCAAGTCCTCTGGAGAGCTGTTGACATGGGAAGATCTTGCCAAGATGAAGTACACATGGAGAGTAGCAATGGAGACTCTTCGAATGATTCCTCCTGTATTTGGAGGCTTCAGAAAGACATTAGAGGACATTGATTATGAAGGATACAGAATACCAAAAGGATGGCAGGTACGGAAAAAATTCCGGGACCCTCCCGTTTCTTGCTTACGTTAACCATTTGTTTCGATAAAGCTTGGAAGTAATGAACTCTTAATTCTTGATGATACAGATATTCTGGGCTACTTGCATGACTCACCTGGATGACAACATTTTTCCAGAACCATCAAAATTTGATCCAGCAAGGTTTGAAAATCCAGCATCGATACCACCTTACTGTTACATTCCATTCGGAGGGGGGCCTCGTATTTGTCCAGGATACGAGTTTGCAAAGATTGAAACTCTGGTGACAATTCATTATCTGGTTACTCAGTTTACATGGCGACTCTGCTGCAATGATAACAGCTACCGAAGGGATCCAACGCCTGTACCTAATCAAGGACTTCCAATCCAGATTGTATCAAAGGAAGGAAGTGCTGCCATTTAGAATCTCAAAAGATGTAAGGGAAAGATAAGAGTTTTCCAAGTTAAGAAACCTGCGTATAAGCATTCCTGTGCCCGTGAACCCTTTTTCTCATGTAAATTAGGATGTATTTCGAATAACTTCAGGAATTGTGCTGTACAATAATGGGCTGCTGATTTCCCCTTGAATATTACAAATCTTAACTATCTAAGACACAAGTCTTCACTTGTATTGGTAGACAACGTTTGGAGGGCCAAATGTTTTGAGTATTACATGCTAATCAACAGAGATGTACAAGAAAATCTTAAAACTAGGATTTCAGGCAGCTCATGTATCAGCAGCCAGCAGGTCTGAGATATTTTGGTGGCAAGGACGGGCACCTCTCGTTCATGTGAGGATAAGGATCCATGGTATTGTATCCAGGTAATTCCATCCTATATTTCCCTCGAATTTGGCAGAACGGGAGTTTTACCGTGTCCCCATCGTTGCACCACTTAGGCAAACGGCTTGAATTGTTTTCAAAGAACTTGAGAGAGTAAGCATCTTTTATCTGGAAAAGTTGGAACAAATTAATGAAGATTCCATGTAATGCTTAATCTAACTGTAGGAGTGTTATAAGCAAATTATTAGCTACCTTCCCATCTGAAATCAGACGAAACGATAGAGGAACGATGTACTTACTGTGAACTCAGTGACTTGAATAGAGCTTGCGAGTTCACCAAACAGCCCTGCTTCCTTGTACATTTCGAAGACGAAAGCAACGCATGATGTCGACTTCCCATCAGCATAAACCCAATGATCTTGTTCAGGAATTGCCAACAATTCACCAAAAGACGATCCACGCTTCTCCACTTCGACAAGAATTTCAGAAAGACTTAAGTTCTGGAGAGACAAAAGTATATCATATTTAGTATATTGTAATGTGCTTACAGAGAAATCAGGACAATATAAGTGGACAAGAGATCAGGTTTCTGGGTGGGTTAATTCTAAACATTGAAAACTCCCCATCGACACAAAGAACGGCCCACAAATGTTTTCATGCAGTAAATTATTCGAGTTAGAGATGCTCAATTCCCTGACAATCTACTGAAACGAATAATATGCTCATAGACATCTTCACATAGAATCATCCACGGACATGCTTAAAAAATGTGTAAGCGCTAAATCAGTGAGATTGATATCAATAAACCTGAGTTCCAAGTCGTTTGTTCAATGCTTCATTCCACATGTTACCAGCATATGCAGGAGCCAACTGAGTCCAAACAGTCATAACTGATGCAACCTGTAAACGTCCAACAAGTTAAAACCGAAGAAGACAAAAAGCAACACTCTCAGCAAATGATAGTGTGCAGCATGCAGGGGCTGAGACGATGGACTGATCATCCAGCAGAATCAGATAATAGAAAATGTGAGATGGTACTGGCTTGAATACGAAGTCTTAAAAGACGGAGAAAGGAAGTACCAGGTGAGCATCCAAAGGTGCTGGATAATTTCCGTTAATTGTGTCTATCCAGCTAAATATCAAGTTATGATAACCATAAGGTAATCCGGACATGCTTTTTGCATATTCCCAGGCTGCACTCTCGTTGAACTTGGCACGAAGGTCAGGATGCAAAGGAAGCAGCGCTATTTGCGGATTGGCATCATCTTTTGTCAGCTCAAATTCCCACCATTCATCCCATGGTAAGACAGCAATAATGTCTTCTCCCTAAAAGAAGTAAATTTTAAAAGGTAGACATGTTATTATCTGATAACAAAAGTTATGGGCATAACTATATCAGAAGACATTTACAAAGTTAAACGATCGCATGCAGTGGAACATGCTTGATCATTTACAAAATGCAACTCAAAAACTAGGCAGAACTAGAAATGTACAGATCAACGAGCAAAGAAACCTGAACAAGTCAAACCATTACCTGCTCATCTTCATGTCCTGATTCGGCGACCCAGAGCTTTCCTTCAGAGTCCCTTAAGCAGACAGCAGTATGACCAGCATAAGCCCCAGTCACCCACTTCTCTAGGGTCTCAAAGGCACCCCATCGTCCTCGAATTTTGGACAATACAAGGAAATCACCAGAATGGATATCATCCACCGTAATGTTGGTAACCCATGGTTGAGGTCGTTCTTCAAAGGAAGCGCCCATGTGCTTTTCAAGAAACGCAAGATTAGCATTCTGACCCCAATCAGTATTCGTGAACAAAGGCAACACCTCCCAGAGAGCCCGAAGAGTACCCAACATCCCTGCTTGCATGAGAAAAATCGAAACCCCCCTATTTTTCACCTAATTTCATCTGGAGTCAGTCATGTTTCTAATCTGAAAATTACTGCCTCATAATATGGAACTATGGAAGCATAATTCGGTTAAATTCAATCTAACTCACATATTCGAATTCAGCTTCGGATTCCCACTCTTTGAAATCAAGCGTATGCTCACGAGAAAGAAGGTAATAGTCCCATGTTACTTGATACGGAGTCGCAAAGACATAAAGATCCATACAGGTCCAACTATGTGCATTGCTAACCTGGAGATGTATACAAACTAAAGATCAGAAAAGAAAGGAAAATTAACACTCTTGTAACACATATAGCATTTCTTGCAATCTCCATACCAATAGATTCTAGGGAAACTCTAACCTAGACCGGATTTGACCAAACCTGAAACAATTACATGATAAGTGCAATACACTTTTCGTGTATAAGAACGTCACCATGTTTAAGCAGAGAGCAAGCTAGAAAACCATGTCTTAACTATATCCCACTTCCAGACAAATAATCCAAAGAAGTAAGAACTAGAAAAAGGCCCGATTCAGACAATAAACTTTAATTGCAATCAATACGTTAGTCCCAAATCATTAAAACCGACAAATTCAAATTAATAAGAAACAATCACTCCTGAAGAAAATAAAAGAAACCAAGTAACAAACAAGCTTCCGAACCTTTTACCAATCAAATCTAAAACAATCTCAGCAAACAACACAAAACAACTCGGTTAACGAAACAAAATCCAACAACCATACACCCCAGATGTCCAAACCTCCAAAAACACACATCAAGAATTCCAAGAACAAGGAAATAGTAAGATAAAGAACAGCCGAGCTGCATCCAGCAACCTTAATATGGAGAGTACCGCCCCCGAATCGACTCCCACTGTTGTTGTGGAAAACCAACCAAGCAGTGTTGTTGTAAAAGCAAGCTCCTTTCCAGTGTAAGAGCGAATTGTTTGTAGCAGAGGCAGCCCCGACAAAAGTGGGGAGAAGGTCCACTGCGTTGTTGAGTTTGTTCAAAACAGGCCAAGAAACTTGCCTTGGCAGCAGCGGCAACACGTCGCCGGGACGAAAGGGTGCTTTAAAGGCTTGTACTTTCTGGGTGTATGAACAAGAAACAATCAGAACCGCCAGTAATAGCATTAACATCTGGTGGGCTCTGATGATCTTGAAGAAAAGCGTCATTGCTGGAGAAAAAGCTGAAGAAGATGGAAGAAAAGAGGAGGAGGATTGTACTAGTATATTCGGAGACTGCTATAGCAAGGTTTTGACTTTCTTTTTATGCGATCTTATTCTTGGGAGATTTATATATAGATATATATGTGGCTTGTGTGAACAAGTTGTTTGCTATATTATCTTTGTCATTTTCCTAACCAGTTTCGGACTATAACTTCCAATTGTGATTACGTGTGCGAATTGCATGTCATTCGGACAACATTATTAGAATTTACTCTCTTATTTTCGATAAAAGACACTACGACATAGCTGATATTACCCTCTAAAGTTGAAGAAATTCTAATCCGAACATATTTTGATTAAATGTGAATCAATTATATGATAAGTGCAATATATTTATCATATAATTGATGTACAATTTAGAAAAAGTGATCAATCACAAGGCAAGTGTATCATAATTGCTCTATAATTAATTTGATTCAACTAAACCTGATCCGAACAAGAATTTTTCTTAAAATTAGGGGTTTTTCTTGATTTAGAGTAGGAGGGGCTAATATCTAACAAAAAATCTAATATTTGGACGAGTAAATAGCGTAATGATATTAAATCCTACATTTTATAGCAGTGACTAGTGAGAGACTTTTATAATCATGTTTAACAAAAGTTGTTGTGTTGGTTGCTCTTTTTTTTTTTTTTTTTCTTTTATGTTTACACAAGAGTATAAAAAATGATATAATTATAGTTGAGCTGTTCTTATTTTCTCTCATGTAAATATCAAGCAATGTTCAGATAGTTTCTATTTTTGTTATCTTAAATTGATGTTTATTTATATTCTTATTTTATAAATATTTCACGTGGATCCAAATAAAATTGTTTTCGAATATATGTACATATGAAATGAAACATAAAGTGCCTTTAAAAGTTAAAACTTTTATGGGCAACAAAAAAAAGGGGCGCAAGTTATATTAATATTCTCTAAATTTAAGTCTAACTATACAAACATCTCCTGCTTTTTATAAAATTGTAAATACATCCTTTAAGGGGGTATTCATGCAATTTGACCATAAAACGTTTGTGTAAAATTCGCTATTATATAAGAAGTTTACTTTTAATTACAATTATAACATAAAATTATATATTTATAATTAAAATAATAATAATAATCTAATAAAGTGTCAACTTAATTTACCATAAAAAAAAAAAAGAAAAAAGAAAGTTAGTATATTCTAAATTTCTAATGGGTTAGCTTTATATCTAAAAGCTATTTATCCACTGGAGTGTGTAAGCTTGATGATGAGGATTAGGATATGCGCATAATTATAGAGAAGCTACTTTACACTTATATTATACTGATGCTAATCATTCTATTTCCATATATAAATTCAGATTGTTCAATTCTTTTCGGATTAGTAAAAGAAAATTGACAGCATTACCTTAAAACTATGTTTAAGCAAACTATATAATATTTCTTATATGTATATTTGGATTGTTTGTTTCAAAGATCAAATAGCAAACAATAAATTTAGAACATAAGTATTACCGTCTCATCTCATCTTAATAAAATATTTATGTTGTTGATACGTAATTGGTTTCATAATTGTTAGGGATAATTATATTTATACCCCTGATCAATAGTCTATTTATATAAATTATTTTTGTATTTTGCATAATTACAGAAATCATTATTGATAGTCAAAAAATAAGGGTAGTTTGTGTAATAATGTTGATACTTTTGAAGGGTGTAAGTGTAATTTTTTAAAAAATAAGGAATGATTTGTGTAAATAATGTGATTTGTGTAAACAGACCATAAGAGTGTAAATATAATTATTCCTAATTGTTATGATTCAATGCATTTTTTTTTTCTCATGACTTGGGTTATTTTCACATTTTCATTCTTTAATTTTTTAAAGTATTATTTTGATTTTGTATCTTTTTATTCCGTTGATGAAAAATATGAACTCCAAAAAAAATTAGAATTGAAATCGCGAAAATTAAAAAATTACATAATTCAAATAATATCCTAAAAAGTTAAATGACGAAAACGTCAAATAACTTAAATAATAACACAAAAAATGCATGTAGACCTAATTGTTAATAAAATATAGGGATAATTACACTCTCCTCACTTGAGGTTTGGTGTAATTACACGTGGACCCCCTATAATTTGAAAAATTACATTTAGTACCCCTGAGGTTTGCTTCTGTCTAACAAATAGGTCCCTCCGTTAGTTAAAATTCATCGAATTTGTTGATATTAACAAAAAAACTGAACGAAAATCGATATTTACCCTCAATTGACTTATTAACGACGTAATGCAGGCCAAAAAAATCTTTTATGACTAAATTACCCTTATAACGGTGAAGATATAGCTCTGGACCTCTCATGCATTAACGTGTGACGATATATAAGGATAGTTTGATCATAAAAAGATTCGTTTGACCTACAATAAGTCAGTAATAAGCCAATCGATGGCAAATCTCACCTTTAATTCAATTTCTATGCTAATATCAACAAATTTGGTGAATTTTGACTAATGGAGGGACCTACTTGTTAAACAAAAGCAAACCTCAGGAGTAGTAGATATAATTTCTCAAACCTCAGGGTGTTTACGTGTAATTACACCAAACCTCATGGGAGGGGAGTGTAATTATCCCTAAAATATAATGAGTAGTTCTAACCCGGACCCATTTTGGTCAGACCTAGACCAATCAAGTGTTGTTCACTTGCTGTGACATAAAATTCAAGAAAAATAATCAATCATATAGCAAATACGATTGATTTGAATTAATCAAATTTGATTTGGATAAAAAAATTTAGAAGTATAACGGGATGACGTGGAGGGTTGTCTTCCCTTTGTCCTTATTTTTTGTCCATTTGAAAATGTGTAGCGGACACAAATTGTAGACGATGGCAATAGCCCCACGCAACTCTCACTCCAACCACATTTCAAAACATAACACTTTGGACTTCCAATTCAAACCACCAATTTCCATTTCCACTCCACTATTATATTAAATACTGCTGAAATTCATATACTTAGTTTATTTTTTCAACTCCTGCGATTTCTCAATGGCTATTTTGACTCAACCTCTGAGGCCCAGTTTGCCACACCGCCATGCCCGAATTTCCCTTTTCCCTGCCCGAGTTTATTGCTCCGCCACCGCGCCGCTTAAGCCTCGCCGTCCCAACTCCGACCCGATCACCCTAGAGCCCACGCTCCTCAACCCGGTTACCTCCCGCCCGCCCGTGCTTAATGACCCGACTTTGAAATCAACCTGGTCGCACCGTGCATGGGTAGCAGGAGGTTGCACCACCGTGCTCGTTTCTCTAGCGAAGTCTGTGGTAGGGGCAGTCGACTCCCACATTTGGCTCGAGCCGGTCCTAGCTGGCTTCGCCGGCTACGTGTTGGCGGATCTCGGCTCCGGAATCTACCACTGGGGCATCGATAACTACGGCGGCGCCGAAACCCCAGTTTTCGGCGGCCAGATCGAGGCGTTTCAAGGCCACCACAAGTGGCCATGGACGATCACGCGCCGCGAGTTTGCTAACAACTTACACGCTTTGGCGCGGGCGGTTACTTTTACCGTCCTCCCCATAAATCTTCTCGTCGAGGATCCGGTGTTGCTCGGGTTCGTGGGAGTGTGCGCCGGTTGCATTATGTTCAGCCAGCAGTTTCACGCGTGGGCGCACACGACGAAGAGCAGGCTGCCGGGGTTGGTGGTGGCGCTGCAAGACGGCGGAGTGCTGGTGTCGCGGACGCAGCACGCGGCGCACCACCGAGCGCCGTATAACAACAACTACTGCATTGTGAGCGGGGTTTGGAACGAGGTGATGGATAGTTGGAGGGTGTTTGAGGCCATGGAAATGGTGATTTTCTTCAAGTTTGGGGTGAGGCCGAGATCTTGGACCGACCCCAACTCGGATTGGACTGAAGAAGCTGAAACCACATCTTTTGTATCATAAAAATTATATATATCCAATTCCTTTTTTTTTTTTTTTTTGTTTGGGTGTGTGTCTTTTTTTTTCTTTTTTAATTATTAAGAAAAAAAATGGTTTTTTTTCTTTTTTTTTCATTATTCTTTATTATTATAAAGTTACGTAGGAAATAATTTGTATTAAGAAAATGTTAGAAGAAACAATTTCGTTGTGCTTGTTCTTGTAATTTAGTATTTCTTTTTATTATTTGTTTAATCAAGATGAATTTTGTGGATTTATTATGCGCTGCAAAGACCACTATCGAGTCTCGTAAACCTATTATGAGTGTTTGCAAAAATTTAAATTAAACATTTTCAAATTACAATTTAAATTAAACTAAATGAAATTATTTAGAAATACAACTTCTACTTATACTTCTTTTGAAATAAGCTAAAATATTGTTAAGTTGGTGATAAGATGCTTATTATAAAATAAATTAAGACATTTTTATAAATAAATTGAACTTCTTTTATAACTTTTATGCCTTAATTACTTTTTTGTATATTTTAAGAATACCATGTTTCAGTAATGATTAAGAGCTACTCACTTACCAGGATAGTTAGATATTTTTACAAGTAAATTGATATTGCACAAACTTTTCTTCGAAACAATTCTACATGAACTTCTTCTTTTTTTCTTTTTTCTGTTTATAATTATTACTTTCAAGTGTTCACTTTCTTCCATTTTTTTTAAATTAAACACTTTTGAAAAAATATAAATTTTTGCAAACACCCCATCGTTGATCACTCAATATTTGAAACATATCACATAACAATTAACATTTTGTTATCCTATAATCTATCTATCTATCTACACTATACATCAACTGAGAGCACCATTTTCATATCTCTCTTTTTTTGATCAATTTTTTTTCTCTGTTTTTTTTGATCTACTAATTTCCCCGTTTCTCCCACTATCTACGAGTGATAAAAGCTTTTTTTTTTTTTTTTTTCAAATAGTTATTTTTTTTATTAGTTAGTATGTATTTTTTTCTCTTTCTCCTACTCCAAATATTGTCTTTCAAAATTATTTATTTTTTAGCATAATCATTTTCATATGATCATTTTTCCTACAACAAAAAAATTTAGTAAATGATATTTAACTATTTTTATGTACATGTATAAAATGTGCCTTATACAGTTCGTATCTATACCTTATATTATTAAGTGAGAGCACCTATTTGATGTCTCACTTTTTTTTTCCTCCTAATTTATATATTTTTTAAAATATTTATTCATTAATTTCCAACCCTCTCAGTCTTCTAAACCTCTAAACCATTTTTCTAAACTCCCAAAGTATACACTCTTCCCAACTTTCACTATTTTTAACTTTTCATAACTTTTTTTTTCTTTTAATATTTTTGACCTCTTCAATTAAAATATAATCTTAAATTAATGTCAAATTTTATGCATGCGGATTTGAGCCTACCACACACACTAGTATATAGGCTAAATTACCTTTTTAGTCCCATAAAGAAGGGACTTTTCCTTTTTCATCCCACGCTTTACGTGATTTCCAAATTGGTCCCAATTTTAATAAAAAAGTGGTCACGTTAGTCCCGACCCCTAATTTTCCATCTATACTTAACGGTTGACCAGTCAACCGTTAAGTTGTTACTGTTGGCACAGTAACATCAGTTTTGGAGGCAAATTTTGGCGCCAAAATATTTCTCCTCCTATAATTAGCAGTTGTTGCAGGTTAAAAAACACAATTTTCACTATCTTCCTCAAAATTTTAATTCTCTTGCTGAAAAATTCTTCTTCTTCTTCACAAAGAAATAATGTCTGAAAGGAGCACCATAAATTGCTTTTGTGGAGAGGTTACTAAGCTACGTACGTCATGGACAAATGCAAATCCCGGAAGACGTTTCCACTTGTATGCAAAGAGAAATGGTGGTTGTGGCTTTTTTGCTTGGGAAGACAATCCTTTGAGCACAAGGGCACGCATTATTATTCCCGGATTGCTGCGTCGCCTAAATAAGATGGAGGAAGAAAATGCGAAGCTTCGTCGAAAAATCAAAATTTTGTACTCTCTTTTATTTTCTGTTTGGTTATCATATTATGGAATTTGGGGAAATAAGTTATTATCCTATTTTCATGGTTTCTGTATGTATATCAAACAACAAACTTTAGTTGTTTGAATATGGCATTGTTGGTAAGCAAATGCCGATTTTGTACCTGATATTATCAATATAATGCAAAATTGTATTAACCCACTGTGCATGAGATAAAGTAAATGTAGACAACATTTAAAAAAGCAATTGAAATTGTATTAAGCCATTGCCAATATACAAAATGTAACAGTATTCTTCTCAATACTTCAATAGATAATGCTCAAAGCACACAAAACACAAAAAAGCCAGTGTCAGGACTCCAAATTAACGGGGTCGGAATGTAACAATCACCACGTGAGTTTCACGTGTGTGATTTTGACTCCAAATTAACGGTTGACTGGTCAACCGTTAAGTATAGACGGAAAATTAGGGGTCGGGACTAACGTGGCCACTTTTTTATTAAAATTGGGACCAATTTAGAAATCACGTAAAGTGTGGGACGAAAAAAGAAAAATTCCTTCTTTATGGGACTAAAAATGTAATTTAACCCTAGTATATATTAAGAACGAGCATTTTTTTTTTTCATGTCTCACTTTCTTCTCTGTTATTTTAATATTTATTTATTTTTAATTATTCATCTAACTTTCCATTGCGCTACTATCTTTTCCTTTGGTAGTTTTTTGTTTTTTAATTTTAATGTAATTTTTTTGTGTCCACATTCTTATAGATTTAATATATTCTTATAACTTTAATAATAAATTATTATTTTGTATATAATTTATTAAATAATAAATATTTTATTTCAATTGTATCGTATTATTTGCACACACATAAAATGTACCACAGATTACTAATAAATTATATAATAAGCATAACATATTTTTGATTCAAATAATGTTAAATATATTAGAAACGAATGATTAGACAACAAATCAGAGTGGCGCAGCGGAAGCGTGGTGGGCCCATAACCCACAGGTCCCAGGATCGAAACCTGGCTCTGATAGATTTGCTTCTGAGAACAAGCTTCTTCTATCCACTCACCTGTTTTTCCTCCTTTTTCCCAATAATAAAACAATAATTTCTAAAAAATTGAAAATACTGGGCTACTCGCATTACATATCCTCATCTATCTCCCACAAAGCATTGGCTTGGTCCTTTCATCCTGATCTCTCTCTAAACAGCCTAACACAGGCGTTGCTAGTTGCTACCACAACATCTGGATATGATCCTTTTCTATGAATCATGAATCCCAACTTCTCCATTAACTCAAACACCTATTGACATTGTCTTCTGGGAACCACACACACACACGTTGGTTTGTGATCATCTGGTAAAACATTCATCATTAATGCATAATCATTTCCAGTTATACAAGCACATCGAAATCAAGCTCAGACTGTTTATGCATATAATATTTCATAGATATACAGCTCGGCTTGGTCTGTTTTTCCATTTCAACAATTCTGTTTCTTTATTACACTTTCTAAGTGCAGTATACAGGAACAATGGCTGGACGGTAGACGAAAGGCCGGACAGTGTGAGAATAGCCTGACGGGTGGTTGTAACTGAACTTGACACCTGTGGTACCTTCTCCTAGATGTGTGCAGTGGCTCTGGAAACTGCTGATGGGCCTGGCTAGACATGCATCCCAACGTTCGCTCGCTGGCATTGTCTCGGCCACTGTGTATACCCCGTCCGAGTTCGTGAATGCTTGATAGTTTAGCACTTCCCCTGACTTGGTTATGCAAAGGACAGCCACCTCAGCACCTGTAGAAAGAACAGCCATATTCTATACATCAGAAAACAGATAGCTTTTCCGTTAAAATGCTTATCCTGGTAAATGAAAAAGAGAGCTTTTCCACTGAAATGGTTACCATCAGAGACAGCTTTCCGATATCAAAAAGTAAACAGCAACATTTGGACGTTCAAATATTCGTCTCGTAATGTGTTCTGGTTCAATCTCTTCATACACCAGGTGTATCAACTCTGAATTTTGTAATTTTTCCACTTCATCTTAACAAAATTTATGGACAAAGTATGCACCACAACATCCGTATCATTTTGTTAACCCCCATAGAGCTGCCATGATGTGTTCTAATATACCTAATTGTATTTAGTTTCATTACCAAGAAATTTTCCTACATCTAACATTTCTGAACCTATGTGGTTTTTCGTCATCAAACCTGGAGAAAAGATGCAACTGCAAAGGATCATGCAATGCATACGAAATTATGCCACACAGCCAATAATGTGATGAACAAAAAACTCAAAGACAAGCTTGAAGAACAAACTTGT
Organism: Sesamum alatum; assembly: GCA_034509735.1. Classification (NCBI taxonomy): domain Eukaryota; kingdom Viridiplantae; phylum Streptophyta; class Magnoliopsida; order Lamiales; family Pedaliaceae; genus Sesamum; species Sesamum alatum. The sequence continues at coordinate 54,957,447 of JACGWO010000001.1, forward strand.
CATCAGTTTATAGTCAAACGTGTTTAGAAGTGTGACTTATGTTCTTAACAGGCAACCTTAACATTTCAGGCTCCAGAGCAGCATACATTGTAGGCGATGCCTCTTGAACAGTCTGATGCCTGTTATTCGAGTGATGCCTCATGAACAGTCACATCCGAACTTTCTCATAACAAATACTTCATAGTCACTCATATAAACTTGTTTAGGAACTGAATATCCGTCTAAACAATAAACATAGGAATTGAGAAAATATGATTGAAGATTCTGTAGCAAAGGTGTTAAAATAAAATCAGTTCTTTTGTAAAAAATTCCTTCTATTCTGTAGTTAATAAATTTCACTCAACTACAACCACTGAATCAGATAATGGTATCCCAGTCTTGGCAGCTCAAATTTGCTGGGAAAGATAAACTAGTATAGCAACGACCACTCAGTATACTTCAATTCCCCTGATCCAACCAATATAGCTTATGCCCTTCATGTGTCAACTAATATCGCCTAAAAGTTAGCAACGTTCTCTATATCTAGCCAAAATCATGATCAATCCTTCAGTATTGATCTTATTAGTTAACCATTTCTTTTATATTTCACAAAATCAAAATCAACTGAAATTCCAAATGCTGAACCAAAGATACTAACAAGCAAATGAAAATTCACGCCCGATGCGAACTCAATCTACAAAATTGAAATCCTTGGCAGGAAAGGCGAGCGAAGATTACGAACTTGCCTTGCAGAACATGGTCTTCGGGGCCAATTGAGGAGTCGCCACACACATCACACACCACTCTGCCGTGGATTTCACCGGTCCACGATCTCACTCCATTCACCATCAAAATCACGAAGCAAAGCCTCAAAGTCAACAGCCATCTCCATTTGGACTCCATTCACATGTCAAACAAAGATCGAAGCCTTTGCAGACGCGTATAGCCGACAAACGGCGGAGGCTGGGGCGGCGTTGGGTTCCGGGAGGGAAAAATCCTCTCCGGTTCTCTTTCCTTTTTGCTGCGAGGCTGTGAACTATAGTCGCTATTAACTAGTTGATTATCAGGGGTTTTTACATGTGATTGCCCTGGTACTTTCTTTTACTAGTGTTGCTATTTTTCACTTCTGGTTGAGGTTATGGGAATTGTTTGAGCGATAGATAATCGAGAAAGTTCTTACACATTTGAATTAAACCCAAAAGGAAAACCAAAAAAATCACTACATGTTTCTTACCAAATATTTCTCGAATTTATGACCAAACATTTAAAAGGAATAATTAAACGTACATGTGAAAAAATGGGTAGCCCAAGAGCTTTGCATTTTTATTATTAGTGGTCGTTGCACGCGGTCCACGCGAGCCTATAAAAAAGAACTGTGTGAGATATAAAGAAAAAAAAAATTGTGAAGGAATGAAAAAAAAAAAAGAGTTAGTAAGAAGAAAGAAACATGGAGTGATGTGAGAGAAACATGGAGTAGTGGTTGAGAGAAAAAATAATAAAATTACTTTTTTGACCAATAATTTTTTTTAAGGAAAGAAAATGATTGAAGGGTAAATTTGGGCATTCAAAAATTGGTACGCCAAAATGTTTGTTTTTATAATAGTATAGATTGTTGAAATATTCAGTCTATAAAATCAAATAAAGGTGAAGATGTATCTCCTTATATATGCACATGAGGAGTAATTTAATCATTAAAATTTTGTTTGTCATGTAGTAAATCAATAATAAGTCAAACACTAGTAAATATAATTTTTTCTTTACTTTTTTGTTAATCTCAGTAAATTTCGTGAATTTGACTAATGAATGTATATATTTATTAGATGTAATAAGAGTATTAGATGTAATTTTTCAAATTATAAAATATTTTATGTGTAATTACACTAAATCTCAAGAAAGACATTGTAATTATCCTCATAATTATGCATCTTCCCATATCCATATATTAAATCACATTAAAAGAACGTGTTTGTTCTGCTCTTAGGGGAAAAAAAAAAAAAAAAGAATAAAACATTATTATTGTTTATTATCTAAAATAGACATATGATTAGCAGCTATATAAAATAGGTGCATCAATTTTGTACGTAGGATTCGAGTGAATAAAACGTAGGATATAATATATTAATAATTTTTATTGAGTGTTTACTCAATTATAAAAAAATGTGGTATATAACTAAATTAGTAATCAGCCAGTGGGCGGCCATTAAATCATGGATAATAAAATAGGTTATTTTTCAGTTGGTTTATCTAGGTGTGGTCACGGTGTGATTTTGAATTTTTTAAAGTTATTTTCAAATTGAATTATCATTGACGTGCTTTATAAAATAATTTTTCGAATTGTCATTTTTGAAACTCAAATTAAATGTGCGGTTTGATGATTTTACAACTTATAACAAAAACAAAATGTCAAAACTAACAAAAAGCTAATAAAATGCAATCGGAATAATTAAAGTCAAATATACAATAATTTAAGAACATATAGCTGAAATCTTTAAGTAACAAAATATAACAACGTATCAAAATAATTAAAATTAAATATATAATAGTTTAAGATATAATACAACTAAAGTCTTTAAAAAAACATCTTGAACGTCAAGTCTAAGTGCAATGACATTTGATACACATAATACAACTAAAAGTCTTTAAAAATATATTGAACGTCAAGTCTAGGTGCAATAACATTTGATACACGAAATAATTTTATAGTAGAAATTAAAAACTTAATATTAGCAATAAAACAAAAAATCACAAATCACAAAAAATATATTAATCAATCATATAAATTCAAACCTAATGAAACTTCTAAATTAATCTCATATATATCCGTTAGGGAATTGGGAGAGGGAATAGAGAATAGAGTATGACGGAAAATACACAAGAGGGAAAGGGGGTAAGGAAAAGAGAGAGACGATGAGGAAAAATGAAAGATAAAGGAGGAAGGAGTAAATTCTAATGAACTTGATTTGTTATTAATACCTAAATATATTTTTTAGTATAGAAACCAAGTCTAAATTTTATAAAAATTGGCTTTACAATTTAGATCTTTGATAACACATGAATTTTGGGCTTCTATAAATTTGAACATAAAATACTTCTAAACAACTAATTAAATTTATCGAATTATTTTATATATATAATTTTAAAAAATTAATTATATATTTAATAGTACCATTCAATTATCGATGATCTTTTTTAGTTATAAATTAAAATCAAACAAAAAATATTGTGCTAAAATTAGAATTACAATTTAAAAAATAATAATTTTGAATTTTTTTAGATCACCCCTAAGTTTATCTTTGTAAACGTAGGATTTGCAATTTTATTTTTCCCCTAGCCCTGATAACCTAATGAGGCGCACGCATTAGGGACATGAATAACTTAAGCCGGCCCAGGAGTACGATTGTCCGTGTAGCCAAACAGGCGTGCTCTCAACCCACTCCCCCTTCGCAATAAAACCCTACCTGATCACCAATCTCCACTCGCCGCCTCAGATCTAGCTAAGAGGCGAGGCACGTCGTCGTTTTACCGTCAGGTTACCTATTTGGTTCTCTGTCTGCTGCTCACTCACGGTGGAAGTTCTTGCCGTTAACTGTTGTTCTGTTGCTGGTCTCTGTTACGATGATTCTTTAGTATCTTTTTTTTTTAATTCTCTTTTTCGTATTGCCGAATCAATCCCTGTGAAGAACGTTTTATTGAAATAAAAGTAGTGGCCTGATGTCCATTGATGATAGCTTTGTTCTGAGGGATTGCGTAATCAAGTTTATAATCCTTTCATGTTCACTGTGAGGTATAGAATTTTTCTTTTTTTTGGCTTAATGCACAACGTGCATTCGACTGATGCCAGCCTCGCTCCAAAATTTGTTTTTGTTTTCATAATAATTAATTTTCCGGGAAAGAGAAGTATTCTTAATTTGACTCTCTCTCTCTCTCTCTCAGATCAAGATTTTGTAGCATCCCCGTGATGAGATTTTCCACAATTTTAACGTTAAAAGTAGACTGAAATCCCTTGATGAGAAAATTGGTTCTGAGGGATGTGCTACATTTGTGGTTTGGAGATAAATCCCCAGCATCAATAGGATAATATCGTTTCCAAAACAGTTCACTTTTTATGGTAGATGTACGTAAAAGTATCTGATATCCCTATTTCATGTTAAGTAGTTTATTTTCCTTAAATTCTTCACCTCATCCCGTTTTTCTGCACGGATTGATATCTGAGAGATCCTTTCTCATTGATCTTGTTTCTGGGTTGGTTTAGTGCAAGTTTCTTTTACATTATGCTGTTTTCGGTCCATTTTGTTGAAAATGGCAAACATTGGGATGTTTAGCTATGACATGTGGTTGCATAATCTGGAAAAAGCTTTTCACTGCTTTGATATTCCCTTTAAATGAAAATCTTGTTTGCTTGGCAGAGCTGAGTATATGGCCGCAGATGGTATTTGCCTGGCCCTGGATATGCATACTCACTCGCCTACTATGGATAAATTTTAGACGGCCCTCGACATGATTAGTGTGGTAGAAGGAAGATTTTGCATTCAATGTTAGTTTGCCAAAATAAGAAGGGGAAAACAAAGGCAAAGTTACATTTTTGGTTCCAAGTGGATTGCACTTTTGAGCTCGTAATTTATGGAATTGACAATTTTGATTTCACAGGATTAAAAGAGGTTGTGGATGTTGTGCCAAAGCCTAGCAGATTGGTCTCAAAGTGGGACCGAAAATGTTAATCCGTAAAGTGTGGTATCAAAAATGCAATTTCCCGAAAACAAATGTATAATGTTTATAATCCATTTTGCAAATAGGGGTGTTCAGAGCATGGAGGTCACTTTTTTCCATCCATGGAAGTCTCTGAAGTGGTTTTCTTGTTTGTTCAAAAAGTTGTATTAATTGGTGTAAATTGCAACCATAATGTCTCTCCTCTCTAAACTTCAGCTTAATTTTAGTTGGTCTTCTTAATATTGTGGTACAACAATTTTTAATTTTAAAATCTGTTTAATAATGAGTTTATTACGTTAATCTATATTACATTACATATACTTTTTCGTAGTAAACTAAACAATGTCTTTTTAATTATGAATTATAATTTTATATGTTTCTTTGATATTTCTTTTTATGGACTAATATGCCCTCTGAGTTATTTATTAAACAACCCTCAAATTGTTTTACAGTTTTCAAACATTTTCTTAAAAAAATTCAACAAAAATAAAGTAGTAATTTCCATTTAAAGGATATTGATAACTTTTCTAAACAATGAGAAATATTCAGAATTATGTTAAATTTTACTAAGATAGTTGTAACTTACCCTAATATATATATATATATATGTATGTTACATATATACAAGTTATCTGCCTGTATCTAAGGTTGTTGAATAAGATATATATAGCCTTCAACAGTAAACGAACAAGAGAAGCCAAATGAAATTGCTCGGTTTTTGACACAACACAAACTATTTTTTATCACAATAATTCCCTCAATTTGGAAGGAAAATTACATTTACAACCGAACAAGTTTAGCTTTAAGTAAGCAAAGTACTTTACTAGTTGTGCATATTAAGCTTAGAAACAAATTGCTCCTCACTGCTCTTACCCACTTGGATTAAACCAAAACACAATGGTGGTAATACCATTTTGAAATGCCGTTTCAGTTTGCATCTATCTCTGTTAAAACAAGTGAATTCCAAATAAGTGAAATTTATTTTAACCAAGTCCAAAAACAGTTACAACAATTACTAGCTCAACAACATGTAAGAAACTCCTCAACTAATTTCCTATTCTATTTTAAACACATTTTGTATTCCGTACTTTTTGTTGTATTATATATATATATATATATATATTATTTGAATCATATTGATTTTGCACCGTTCTTAACCATGGACAACCCCCACCAGTGACACGACCATCTTCTAACTTGGAGTGACGGAAATGGTAGGGAGTCACCTCCCCTTCATTGATCACTCCCTAGTCAATCGCCCGTTCCAATCAAGAATGTTCATTACAAACAAACACTAATCGCTACAAACATATTAAGACATTCACGGAATTAATTACCAAGTTTTTCACAAAAGTAGTAGGCTATCATCTCATATTGATTGACCACAGGAAAATATTCATAGATATATAAAAATCAATTATCAATGATAAAACTCGCCATAAACACACACAATTTATCACACGCGAAACCTCTAATCTTCTTAAAAATACTCCCAAAATTCAAATTTTAATGGCAAATTATTATTCATTGATGAGACGACTTGTATGTGTCAAATCAGTATCACTATCACATAAATATGTATATATAGATGTACATCTCTTTTAGTAAATGAAATCTTTACTAAGTAATTGTATTATAGTAGAGAGTCTAGAGAAGAGACATGCTTGGCGCGTTTGGTACTGAATACCTTCCAATTTTTCTCAGAAAATAAAACAAGATAAAACAAATGAACCTTTTTCTTCATATTTACAGTAACTCTGCCACTGTCAGCCCCTTTCTCCTTCATGGTGATGAAGCTTTAAGCCCACGACAATCAGGACTCTGCATCTGTTCTGTTCATCACCCTGAAAACCTTTCATTCATTCCCTTTTTTTTCTTTTTCTTTTTTTATCTCAACCATTATTACTACTCTCTCAGAACTTTCTTGATTCTCATCAATGGCGGAACAACGTCTGAACTCCTCCACCATTGAAGAAAGAGAGGAGTATATGATATCACCGACCGGAGGTTCTCCGACCCTCAGAAAAGCATATTTCCTGAGACTGACGGCGACCTCCGTTAAAGGTCCATCTCTGAAGCTTCCATTTCTGACCCCGAAACCCCAGTGGCCGCTGAAGGTGGCTTTTAATGGATGGAGGGATCCACTGAGAAAGTGGAGATCATGGGTCCAGACCATGCACTCCAGGTACAGCTCGGTGTGGAAAGACGTTGGGATTTACGACGCAATTATGGGGTCGATTTACAAAATCTACAGAGATGAAGATTTAGTGTTTGGGATTGCGGAGAGATGGTGCTCTGAAACCAACACGTTCTTTTTCCCCTGGGGAGAGTCCACCGTCACGTTGGAGGATACGCTGATCTTGGGCGGTTTCTCCGCCGTGGGTGGCCTGTTTCGTTGCCTCTTGAAACTAAAGAACTGCTTGAAATTGAACATTTTTTAGAGGAAAGCCGCAGAAATCTTGCAACACTGAGAACAAATAGTCATGCCCGATGGTTGGACCTGTTCATGGAGAGGGGCAACGTGTTTGAGCACGAAGCATTTCTTTCCCTGTGGTTGTCAAGGTTCGTTCTTCCCGGAAACCATCTCGATAGAATTGGTAGCCATGTTTTTTCTGCAACGATCCATTTAGCTAGAGGAAGGCGATTAGCGCTTGGTCCAGCTGTTCTATCGTGCATATATAGGGACTTGGGCTTGTTGAGGGAGTCAATGGCTGCATCAGCTGAATTAGTGAGTGAAGATGACAGCATTTTTTGTCTCACCCTTTGGTCCCCATTAGGCCTTGTGAAAGTTTGGGCTTGGGATTGGGAAAGGCTTCCGCCACTGCAGCCGGAGCCAAACTTCATTAGCTCTGGTGGACTGCGAGTGGCTCGTTGGGGCGGCCAGAAGAAGTCCGAGATTCGGAATGTGAGGCCAGCTATCAATTCTGCTGGAGTGACTTTCCTATGACGGCCGTATCCCCTGGCTGTGGATAACTAGTCATTCCCCAGCTTTTACAAGGAAGAAGAAGAGTTGATCAAGGGGGAGGTCATGTAGAATTGGAGTCTTTTGTTAGGTGCTTCACATCAAGTGTCGAAAATAGTTGCAAAGGTCTCAGTTTGCTTCACATTCCTCAATTTAATGTGGTGGTGCATTTAGCTATAATCCTACCTAGGCCCGAATAGTTATTATTGCAAATGTGATGTGGCACAATATCATTTGACATGTTTATGATCCATTTGTCATGGTGTGGTGGTTAGCAAGACAACATGCTATATTTAGAAAGTAGATGATGTCCAGTATATTTCAATGACATATTGGCATTGAAGGGAGAAGAAAAGTACACCATCAAATCCATTTCGTTTCTTGAGAGACCAGAAAGGACTGGTTGTTTCAGGACTGAAAGTTTTTGATCAGATTGATGAGAGATTCAAGATACAAATGCAAGCTTGAGAAATTTTGGATCTTTTGGTAGAATATTGATTGAAAATATACATTTTGGGGTTGATGGTGTATCCATATCTGAAATGGTTGAGTTGAGATAACGGAAGGAGAACGGAAGGATGTTGAGCTGTTTCTCGTGTTGCATGTCAGAAGAGAAAATTCAACAAAAGTCCGTCAAGAAGGTTCCAGAATTTAAGGACACAAAACCCTTGGCCTCGATCTCAAATTTATCCCTCAAAACTGGTAAGAGGATTATCTGTACTGATTCTTTGTCAAGTTTTTATTCTTTTCCTCTGTCTTGTTCCTGTTTTATGTTCCGAATTGACAATTAATGTCCCTGATTGATATACTGCCTTGATTAAACTAATGTTATGATAACGCCTTATGAAGATCATGATTATCGCTGCCTGTTAGCAATCAAAAGAGATACAAGATATTTCGATCCAAAATTAAAAGAATAAAAATATATATTGTTGTTATCTGGAAGAGATTATGATTATTTTGTATATATTTTTAGACAATTCCGACAAATATTGTCTTTCGTCTCGTGCCAACTTTTCTGCGTAGGCATATCTTCTGTCAATACATGTGGTCCTCTATTCCTGGATGAAACACTGATGCTTTGTTCTCCTGTTTAGACAGCACGTATGGACAGAAATATGTAACTGAATCCTACAAATTTAAATATTATCACGAAATATCTCCTCCAAAGTCGAGCATTTTAGTGAAGATTCTGGGCACTTTTAGCGTTTTCACATTACAAAATATGTCTATTTCTTTCTTCTGTTTTATTTGACTAGTAAAATAAGCGTGCGTTGCGCGTGATGCATTATTTTCTGTTTTTCAATATTAATTTGTTTTTTTTTTATCCTCTCTTAGATAATGTGTAAATAAGTAAAAGATTTAAATAGAAAAATTTTGATGAAAATATTGATATCCAAACTTGATTATTAAAAATGAATTTCAATCCAATATTTATACATTTGGCTATTCAAATGGACGGTGAAGATTAATCTTAGTGGTGTGGTGAGAAGCTTTCAAAATCTCTTTTGAAAATATCTTTAAATACTATAAAAGCTTCTTCACTTATATAAAGAACTTTTTAAAATTTCTCTTAACTTTTATATTTATCTAAGACCTTGCATTCACAAACTTCTGTATTTATATAATATTCTAATTTTTTTTTTGCTTTTAATATTAAGCTATATTCCTTCTTAAACCCTTTAAACAGGTCATTTCAAAAGTTGTTCATATAGTATGTACATTTCTTTTGATTTTGTCTCGAAAAATAAAAACAATAAATTAAGTATCCTATCAATTTAAGATATTTATTCAAATTGAGCAATGTACATAGTGTAAGAGAAGGAGCTGACATTCATGCTCAATTACACAAACACCCTTATCTTTTGTGAAATTACAGCTGCACCACTGGAGGTTGTAATTATATTTCAACTATACCCCATATTTAAAGGCAAAACTTACACTAATACCCCTTGAAAAAAATTACACAAACAACCTTTAGGGGGTGTAGCTATAATTTCGCAAAAGACAGTGGGTGTTTGTATAATTGAACCTAATCTTAGGGGGTGTCAATGTAATTTACCCTTATATTAATTATTCATGATAGTAAGATCACGAGATCAATTCTTATGGAAAGTTGTGTATGCATATTTTATTTTTTATTAAACTCGCTTTGGTTTAGAAAAAATACGTTGATAATTGACATAGTTTACCATCAAAAGATAATACTATTAAGGATTATATACATAAAAGAAGTTTTTCGATTTTGTCTCACAAATCAACACAATAGTAATGATGTGATAAGAATTAGTCTAATTAACTTTAAATTATTTTAAAGTCTAAATCATGAAATTGATTGAAAAAATTCACCATATATTTTGCATATCCAAGTACATATCATGTAGAAAATTATGAATATTTTTTTAAATAAATCTTTATTTAAAATATAAAAAATATATAATTTTATTTAACTTGCACCTAGTAATTCATTGCCCAACCAAACTTGTATTGAATTGAGTTCGAGTATATAAATAATTTTTCAATAGAACAATAAATCATACAAAGTTAACTACGTACATCATACCTTAACAAGAATTTTGTTAAGATATATAAATGCATTTTTTACCAAATTGATTGTTCAAAAGTTTTGAACTATTATGTAAAAGGATATGTCTTTAGATAGAGTTTGATTTTTTAGTATTTTCATTCTTCTCGATCTATTTTTATTTTCAACAATATATATAACATAAATAACTTTGTATATCAGAATTTTAAATGAATTGTTGAAATAATAAAACTAATGAAAATCATAGAACAATTATTTGTTCATCCATTATTAAATAATTTGTAATATCTTTTGTTTCTCAATAATGCAAGTAAAATTAAATTTATATCTTTAGTTAATTTTTTTGCTTATGATTTATTCTTTTTCCCATCCCAAGTTTTTGGAGCATCAAGTGTATACACCAATATTGAGTATTTACTTTTTGAAGATTTTTGTAAACTACTTTTTTAAGTGATGTTTTATAGTTTTTTTTTATTTTGACAATTCTTTAATTTTATTAACAGTCGTTGTATTCTTTTAATTAATAATTCAGTATCTCCAATTCTTTTACAATATTTAGAATTTTAATTTAAAAAAATTAAGTACTATAAATTAATTATACATGAAATATAAATAAATTATTCAAAACTTTGAAACTACAAACCTGGTTTTTTATATATGAATTGTTTATAATGGGAATAACACCTAAGTTATTAATTTAGAATAAAATTATATTCAACTTAATTATTGTTGTACTCAATAAATTATACAATGTAGAATCGTAATTATATTTTGTAGTTCCTTTTATAATTTCATAAGAGTATTTTTTATCTAGTAGGTTCTTATATTATGAATATAATATAAAAAAAATATTAATATGAGTCAATAAGTACAATATTAAAAGTAATTAATATGAGTAAATACAAATAATGTGAAAAGTAGTTAAAGAGAGTAAATAATAAATATAAAAAATAATTAGTATAGGTTAAAAGTACATTATTTTTATAATTATCCTTAAAAATAATATTATTATAAGGTTAATTTAAGTAAATCAAAAAAAGAAAGAAACTTTTAGCGCCATTCATACTTTTATAGATATAGAATAGATATAGATATAGATGAGTTTGAAGTGAGTTAATAGAGAAGTGATGATCACTATTAGTTCAAGAGCTATATGATGAATAAAATTGATCAATCACTAGATTTGCAGATAGCAGCAGGAGAAGGTATGTAGATGGAGAAATAGAAAAACTTGGAAAGAACAACATTGCTGCAGAAAATTTCAGTTTCGACGAGCTGTCAGAGGCAACTCAAAACTTCAACCCTGAAATGTTGATAGGTGAAGGCGGATTTGGTAGGGTGTACAAAGGCCGGCTTGAAAGAAAGAAAATTGTAATTCCTTAAGGCTTAAACCCCGGCCCTTGGTCTCATTTGGTTATTATCATTCTCTCATTCAGCTGACTTCTTTCTTATCTTGGCTCAGGATATTGCAGTGAAGCAACTCGACAGAAATGGTTTCCAAGGAAATAGAGAATTTCTAGTGGAAGTTTTGATGTTGAGTCTTCTTCACCATTCCAATCTTGTTAATCTAGTAGGATATTGCTCCGAGGGAGAGCACAGAATTTTAGTCTACGAGTACATGGCCAAGGGTTCCTTGGAGGATCACCTCCTAAGTATGTATTATCAACTCCTCTTTACCTCTCTACTATTTATACTAAGCTGGATGATCGAAAATACTAAAATTTCTTGATATTGCAACATCAATTTGTCACAATTTCACCTTATTATTGTATGATTATGCTCGTTAAGTGAATATATATTTTGATGAATTTGCCTTGCTGATCTTCCCCGTGTCTGGATGCATTCATGATAGTTGTTGCACCTGCTGAAACTATGATTGATTCTTGTGTAAAGATTTAGGTCCAAACAAAAAGCCTCTTGATTGGGACACGAGGATTAAAATTGCAGAAGGAGCAGCACGAGGACTTGAATACTTGCATGAAACAGCCAATCCTCCAGTGATTTACCGAGATTTTAAGGCATCCAACATACTTTTAGACGGCAACTTCAACCCCAGACTCTCTGATTTTGGGCTTGCTAAGCTTGGTCCTGTCGGCGGGAGAGCCTACGTTTCAACCAGGGTGATGGGAACCTACGGCTATTGTGCGCCCGAGTATGCATCCACCGGTCAGTTGACTACCAAGTCCGACGTTTACAGCTTTGGAGTCGTGTTCTTGGAGATGATCACTGGCAGAAGAGTCATCGACCAAACAAAACCAAGTGAAGAGCAAAATTTAATTGAATGGGTATGTGCTCAGAGAACTTCTAACACAGGAAGGCAGCCTAATGGCTAAAATGAGTCTGATATTTACTGTGTTATTTGATGGAATTTTGCAGGCACAACCGTTGTTGAAAGACAAGAAAAACTTCCATATGATGGCGGATCCATTGCTAAATGGGAAGTATCCCGAAAAGGCACTTTATCAAGCTCTTGCAGTCGCAGCAATGTGTCTGCAGGAGGATGCCAGTACTCGCCCCATGATCACCGATGTCGTTACTGCACTAGAGTTTTTGTCAATAGACAAAAACCAAGCAGAGGTCAATGGAGAAGGAGGCAATGGTGATAAATAATAGATCCCCAGAAAATGGTGGTGTAGATAATGTCGAAGCATTAACAAACTCAGAAATAGTTATGTTTAGGAGACAGGATTTTGTTTGTTGAGGACAAATTTTGCAATTTCTGAGTGAATTTTGAACAGTCTTTTCACTGTAAAATATTAAATCATCTTGGGAGATATAAATGGAATGTAGCTTAAACGCATTACCTTTTCAGGTGAAAGTGCTACTAATGGTTAGTGCTTTCAACAATTCCATGGACCCAATGGTTTAATTAAGGAGCTTGATTCAGCTGACTTACCTTCCATTCTTGGCTTCCAGCAGGCACTTTCTTGCCTTAATTCAAGCAAACAATTGCAATGTACAAAGAAAAGAAAAGCAAGCAAGAAACTCTGAATCCATATATTATGACTGAAAACAATGCAACATTCAACAGCCCGTCATATTGTAATCATAGTATACATGTGGTGAACTGTTCTTACATAAGAGGTTTGACCTTCAATCTGTAGATACAAGAGGTCTAATATATCCACTCCAATCCGAGCAAAAAAGTTGTCTGCAGACTATTTCCCGAGATGTTGCGGATCAATTTCCCAGGCTGATGCCAACTGCAGTAGCAGTTGGTCCGGAGAGGATCCGTCCCATTCCTCTGATAGTTCTAATGAAGAAGAAGCTTCGTGTAAATTCTCTAAAATCTCCCTTTTTACTTCCATAGGAATTCCCAGGACATCGGGGCCATTTTCCATAACTATATCTGCCAACTGAGTACAGTAAACAATGTCAGAGGGATCCCCCATAAGATGCAACCTAAATTGTTGTGCATCAAGAGTTCTGCCATAAAACCAACAGATAACATCGTCTTTTCCTATGTAAGTCGAATTTCCAGCTTTTATTGGGAGCGAAGAAAGGCTCTAGAATTTATCAAAAATGGAAGAAGAAAGGGAAGGCTATGCAACATGGCTGAATCTAGATGCAGCTAAATTATGGAACTATAAAGCAAAAGACGTACCTGTTGAACCCAATATAAGCACGTTTCAAAGATATTCTGCTCCATAAGCAACTGTGAAACAGCATTGAGTACCTCGGTAGCTACCTCATCTGACAGTTGATCAATTACGGGGCCTGCTTTGTCCATAAGTTTTACAAGCAGGAGATCGTCCCCAGTAGATAAAACTTCAGCAAAAGCTGAATCCATATCACCAACATGAAGTGCATCCATTGCGTTGCTCCAAGAAGTCCAAACAGGGTCACGCTCTGGTACTGTTCCATTTTCTCCTAATGCTTCAGCTGTCATCTCCGGTATAGCTACTCGAGCATTACGGGCAACTCCATTGTCTTCACCAGCTACTCGAATAGCTTCCAAGGTTGCTTCATCCTTTGAAGCTTGCCAAACACTTCTTGCAGAAGGTCCCTCACCAAACCTAACAGGTCCGCCTCCTTTTTCCCAAGCTCTCCTGCTGCCTACCTGATCAGCCTCATTATCTGATTTTGAGGGCCTAATCTCCATAGTACCAACACCTGCAGTTCTCCTCGAGCCAATTTGCCCATTTTTAGAATATGGATGGAAGTCCCAAGCATCTGATGCATCAGATCTCCAAGAAGGGCCCCTACCCCTCATGCCTGAAGCAACACCATCAAATGCTGCAAACCTCTCTCCAAAGTGAATGCGACCATCATTACCTCTCCCTGACTTCGAACCTGAATAGTCAGGGAAGCCACCGTATTTGCTGAGAGGCCTGCTAGAAGATCCCTCAAATCCAGCCATGAAACCACCACCCCTCCTACCTGTTGATATTGACAAATCTCTGGCCATGTCTTCAACAACTCTCTCAAGCCCCCGAACTCTGCTTTCTAGGGTCAACATGCTATCATGAGACCCACCCATAAAATCCTGCATTGGAAATAGAAAAGGAATTGTCAGTGCAATGGAAATTCAGGAAACCTGTCTTGAATGCAAATGAAAGAAAGTACACCTGCAACATATTCATGAGATGAGCCTGCTGCCTCTCCAGTTGCAATAGTTGCCTCTGAATAGCCAACCAATTTCCTTTGTTATTCACTAATCCATCAGATTCATTTCTAGAAAAATCTGCATAAATGCCAGAAAACTCTCTCTGATTAGGATCACTCCTATCACCAATAGTTCCCTTCTTGTTGCTCTCATATCCCTGAGCCTGGCCGTTTAGCATAGTCCTACTAGGATCTGTATCATTTGAGTCTGGGTCTTCCTCATTTTGGGAATGTGAAGGATTAGCATATCGGCGAGGGACAACCACTTCTACAGGCAAATCATCTGAACCTCTTGTTTCTAGTTTCTGGAAGAACTCAGGGTTCAATTCTTTGTCAGTTAATGCTGGTGGTACCTTCTTCCTTAATACCCCAACTGCCTCATCAGAAATGTTGTTTCCCTTGCCTTTCGTACTAGAATCAGTGGGAGACGATCCACTGGATGAGTTCTTCTCTGATTTTTCACTTCCTTTCTCACCAAGATTGGGAAGATCCTTTCTATCAGATGGATCAGCAGGTTCAGAAGCCTCACCATCTGAAAGGTTGAGTATTAAAGAAGAAATCATGTCAGGAACAAATAACTAATATTGCTAACTTGAATTCAGCTGATGAGCACAAGATCCATGCCTACCATGAGATGAAG
Organism: Sesamum alatum; assembly: GCA_034509735.1. Taxonomy (NCBI): domain Eukaryota; kingdom Viridiplantae; phylum Streptophyta; class Magnoliopsida; order Lamiales; family Pedaliaceae; genus Sesamum; species Sesamum alatum. The sequence goes on from JACGWO010000001.1 coordinate 54,972,885, forward strand.
CTTTATGTTCAGTAGATGATCCATCTCCTTTCCCTGCAATTCTCTTCCAGAGCTGCAATGCCTCTGTCATACTCTCTCTCACAGGTTTTATCTGAAAACAGAAAGAATTACTTCAATTTGAATTGGCCAGCCAAGAAACCAGCAGAAACATATAGTCTTGCCTAACTTCACTCTTCAGCTAGTCCAACAATTGCCATTCTATAGCAAACTGAATATTACTTGTGCAACTTAAATACTCAAGACGGAAGGTGTCCTTGGCAAACAGAACCGATTTTGGCCGTTAATTATACTCACATTTAAGTCATGTAACATACTTTACACATGCCAAATACATGAGCTTCATCTTGATGCCAAGACAAACTAGAAGAATGAAGGTGAGACATGGTAATAACATGTTTTTGGGGTAAAGGTACTGTGGCCTCAATTGTTGTGAAATAGAAATGCAGCTTTCATCTGGTTAATTTTGTTGAATGTTGAGATTGATGGTAAAACCAAGCTGTTATGAGCTTTCAGGATTGATGCAAGGGAAATTGGGGGGGGGGGGGGGGGGGGGAAGGACTCCCTGTTTTCCATCAGTTGTGTGCTATCAGGATGGATGCATGTTTGCTCAATCATCCTCTGAAATATGTGACAGCAAGCAAACTCAGCAAAAATAGCTACTATTTCGATTTTCTAGTACTATCAAAACAGAGATCATCTTTAGGCATCGAGTAGTATTGAGCAACCTAATGCATAACAGGCATAATAAAACTAACTCATGAATTTTCAACTGAAAAAATCAGAAAAAGTCAATTATTAGGTTTGCGGTATAATTTTATTGGATTACATCAAGTTCAGACATCAACTCACTGATGATTACAAGCAGCTAAATGAGTGAAAGATGTTTAAAGGCCAAATCAAATTCTAAAATAACAAAATTCTAGCTAAATCAGTGGGCAAAATGGCAGACTCAAAGATAGCCAGTCTCTGGTGCACTAAATGGCACAGAATTATGTTGATGGTTTTCCAGAGATGTTATTTTATATACCTTGTCAAATCGACAGGCCTCAAGCACCGTCAATGTGGAAGCAGCTCCTTCTGGGGCTATGTTCCTCACGTTCAAAGCCAAGGAACTTAATGCATCAGCAGCAGCCTTTCGAGTTGCCCAATCTGAACTGCCAAGACACTCATGAATGCGCTGCAGCAATGGTTCCAAATTTTGTGGTGAAATTGCTCCCGCCTGAAACAGTAAGTAGGATACAAAGATTATTACAAAAGAAAGAGTAACAAAGTCTACTTACTTGTTTCACTTTCATAACACCAGCATTGCAAACAAACTGCTGGAATGAAACATTTAATAGAAAGGTTGGAAGAACCACCATGGCAAGTGCCATGCTCAGTCTAATTTAAATTCCAGGTTGTTCCATGGACCCAGTCATAGAGTAATATGATAAATTACACGGGCATTAACAAGCTAAAACATTAGCAAACAATTATTCACGAGTATCAGGACACAAGATGGAAGATCTAATACGTCATCGAAGGATGATTCAAAAACTCCAGAGTCCAGAGCATGTTTTCTCCAGGAGTACATAAAGCAAGATTTAGTGGCATCAAAAATCCTGGGAACATTGTGCAGATATCGTGGATTGCCTAGATGAGCAAGCACCAGGTAATTACAGTAGTTAAATAAAACCTTATCAGATGGAAGGATCAAGGTTAAAGGCAATCTCGCAATCCCTCAGTTAATTTCTAAAAATACTTCCTCAACAATGACAGAACTTCACAAGAATCAAGTTGGACGACAGAAAACAATACTGCAGTGAGTCAAGATTCCACTTCTCAACTCGTAATTTTGCCGCATTCAGATACCAAAAAAAGTCAACTTTATCATCAGATGAGATATAACATCTAATCCAATTTTTCTCATAATTCGCAGCAAATATCAAAAGAATAACTTCCAGCACTCGGCCGTTCAAAATGCTAATACAATGTATGAAAACCACCACGACCAAACAGTTGCGTTGCAAATGGAACAAACCTGAGACAAGCTCGACACAACTTGCAACAAAGAAGCCTTCGCAACGAAATTTGGATTATTCAAATACTTGCAAACCCTCGGACAGAGTTTCTGAAACGTTGCCACAGGTGGGTCGGAAGCACATTCCACCATCTTAGCCAAACACATTGATCCCCCGCATTGTGCAGTTTTATTATTCTCAGTCATCACCTCAAACAAGGGCTTCACAAAGAGTGAAACAACTCCGTCCCCGCCATTACCGCCCTTCAAGTACAGGCCCGCAAGCGAGCCAATGGCATCGCGACATGCGTCCCTAACCTGGGAATCGGAATCCTTTAGCCTCTTGACAATGTGGGCAATGATTTTAGTGAGATGTGTAGCGGCAGGATCAGTGTGGGCGACGCAGAGGGCCGCCAGGAGACGGATGCCCTCCTTCTTCACAGCGGGCTTCGGGTCATTGACAGCGTCGTAAAGGCAGTTGAGGAGCATGGAGACCCCGTCGTTCGAGAGGGACTGAATAATCTTCTCAAGGTCTTCAACAGCGATCTGATGCGTGTCGCGGTCGGCGAGTTTGGAGAGGGAAGTGAGGATTCGCTGCTTCAATTCAATCATGGCTAAATGGGATGAGACAGAAGATGAAGAAGAAGCGGAAGATGATCTTGATGGGGTTGTTTGGTTGGGCGGCTTTGTGGGTTTTGCAGATCTCTGAGAGCTCATTTTGCGCAGGATTTTTCTCCTGCAACGGCGTTGCTCAGTCCAATGCAATGTAGAGATTCCGGAATTGGGATTAACAGAATGAGAGAAGGGAAGAATGCTTGTGATTTATGAATATGAAGAGGGTTTTTGAATTGAAGAAGTGGGAGATTTTGAGGGAAAAAAAGGGTATAAGAATTTGAAGGTGGTATGGGCTAATCCATCTATGGCCTATGGCTATGAGGGTTGGGTTACTTCAGATTCAAACCAAAAATGTGAGCTGGATTTCAAAGACTAGTTGTTAGATCTGTGATTCAGGCTGGGGAACCACTGTTCTTACATAATCCTCTTCTTTTTTAAAAAATAAAAAATAAAAAATTGTGTATGTGAAGTAATTTAGATCTTTGTTTAATTAAGTGTAGTAATTAGGTAAAAATTAAATTGATACCATAATTAATGTGGTATAGACTTCTATATATATAATAAAATAATGTGGGTCATATATGATTAGGAGTTCACATGGGAGTTTTAATTTTGTTCTCGGTAAGTTTGTGATTTTGGGTGCGGGGTAATTATATTTACACTCCCTGACGAATATTTTGTTTATACAAATCAATCTTTTTTCAATAATTTCACATATATTCATAAAAACATATCGATATCATTTATACAAATCATACTTATTTTTTTTTAAAATTACACATATATTTCCAAAAACGTCACAATCATCACGCGAAATTTTCTAATGTTCAGCTATCGTGGTGTGTTTTATGTAATTATATAAAATATTAGAATTATTTGTGTAAACAAATCGTAAATGAGGGGTGTAAATTCAACTATTCCTATTTGTAATTGATGATGGATGTGTGCAATTTGGTTAGACTATTTAACAAGTATTTATCTCATCTAATTGTTCCAATTTGATGAAATAGTATAATTTCTCAAGTTCAAAACTTAGAATGGATAATTGATTTATGTGTATTTGGGTTTGGTTTTGAGGGCATTTTGGTTTATTTAAATGTTGACCCATTTCTTTATGTATTCACTAATCACTCTATTTAACAAATTTGTATGTTTTGTGTATGGAGCACATAAATAATTCACGCATATTTTAAAAAATAAAATTTATATCAATTATCTATAAATTCAGTGCATTTGTACACTAAATGCAAGGGTGGCCATAGATCGGATTCTCTGAATTTTGAGTTATTCAACTTGATTTTTCATGTAATATATTTTTTAGCCAACACAAGCTGATAAAGTCATGTACCTGAGTAATCAAATAACTATTAAAATCAAATACCTGAACTTTTTCTTATTCTTCTTATTTTTTATGTTTCTTTTTTCTTTTTGTAATTTAAGTGTGGAAAAAAAGTAGAGGTACAAAAAAAATATTAAAAGCATGTTTTTATTTTAATAATTTTAGGTTTGAAAACTTTGATTTGTATGCATGGTGTGGCTTGAATATATATATATATTGTCAATATTGTATAAAAATCAATATCAAATCATAATATGATATTAATTATTAAAAGTAGTATAACATCATAATTAATTCAAAAAATAAATAGATAAAATAATCCAATTCATAATGTACTACTTGACAAGTAAATCAATCTACTCATAAATCATTTTTTTTTCTATATTGTACTACTTTAATTCTAATGATAAATCACTCTCTTTTCTTTATTTTATTTTTATATTTTATTATTATGCATTGTATTTCTATTTTTTTTTTTCTATTTATGCAGGTGAAAGGTGAATCCAATGGGAAGCAAATACGACTACAAAATGGATCGATTCGTGAAAATAAGGATTTAATTTACGAAACTTTTTCACTCTAATTAATAGAACTCTATTGTTTTTCATATCAAATGGACATTTCTGTAAGAACGTCAATTTTATTGATTTTTTTATTCGAATTATTGTCGATATGTATTGAAATTTTTGATCAATTTAAAAAAATATTAATAATTTGCGCGTTGCACTCAATAAAATTACGTGCACGGGAACCGCATGCCACCGTTGCTATAAGTATTTAATTCTTCTAATTGGATATCTTTCTCCACCCAATAACTAACCCCATTTATTTAAAATTGCATTTAAGCAATTCAAAACTTGAAAATTATAAAATATATATATATATATATATATATATTTGATTCATCCTATACGAATTCATTATAATCGAATTCAAATATAAACAATCCGATTCGAATACCCATATTTTTTTTATTTATTTTTTATAATGAGCGATGAATCATTAATTTGAAAGTACATAATGTATCTAAAGCGATCAATTACTTATTACAATATTCGGTGCACGGTATAACAAAGGAATAATATATCTACATCTACCAAGACCAATTAGAAAAATAAACAAATATCCAATAAATTAAATAATTCCCTATATTCGTAGGACTCGAATTCACGACCTTTTGATTGTGGGACCTCAATCTCACCAATCAAGCAAGAGATCATCGGTGAATACCCATACCTAACTAAACATACCCACCATAAGATATAGCTTCACGTTAACCAACTAAAATTTTTATAAATGTGACTTTACAACTTAAACAAAGTCTCACCTAAATTTATTTAATTATTAATGGATGTCAATATATATTCTTTTCCGCGATTTGGTGCAATGAGCTCTAGCACCACCTTACCTGCCCAAGAATTTTACGCATTTCTCTTACCTATGTTCTGGTCGCAGTGTATAAGAGCGCTTGCAATAACTTTTATTTTTATGACGAGAATAAGTGAATGAGAAAATTATAAGTTAAATCATAATAAAAATTAAGAGTATCTAAAAATAAAATTAAAGATGAAGAAAAGTTGAGGTTTGAGTATTTAAAAAAATAACTTAATATTTATAATTTTATCAATAAATTGCAAAAGTTGTTTGGAAACTACTTATATTTTTCAACTTTAATCAACTTAACTTAAACAATTAAAAAACAAAAGTTGCAAAGCAAATCTCAATTTATGTTCTACAATAAATTGATAAGCATTTATTTTAACATTTGAAAATGCCCTAATAAAAAATGATGTTTGACTGAGGGAAAGTGTTATCAACAGTCCATAAAATGTATTATTTTAGTTTGTAGAGAAAATTACAATTTTGGTTCCAAAATGTAGGGTAGTTTATATATTAGTCTCATACTTTTTGAAATAGTTAACATTAGTCCCATATTTTAAGAAAAAGTCGCAAAGTTACTCCCACACTTTAGGAAAATATTGCACAATTAGTCCCACAGTTTAGCAAAAATATTGCAAAATTAGTTCCAAAATTTGTCCTAAATGTTGCAAAGTTAGTCCCAAAAGTTATAATTTGTTTACGGTGGGACTAACTTTGCAATGTTTTCTTAAAGCGTGAGACTAATATTGGCTATTTCAGAAAGTACGGGACTAATATTGCAAACCACCTTAAACTCTGGGACCAAAATTACAATTTTCTCTAGTTTGTAATACTTAAATTATATTTCTATAATTTTTAATATTTAAATTATATTATTTGCCATTCTTGAAACATATTTGCATAAAAAGTACAGATTATAATATGACAAATTAAGTATTAAAATAATAAATAATATAAAACTCAAATTAAGAACGATGGACTTAAACACACTGTCATCTTGAAACATTCAGAACAATTTTGAAAAACATTTCCAAATATGAAAACCAAACTATAGTGAAGTGGGCCAGCAATTGTACAAAAGGTCAAGGGGAGCCTAATCCAACCGAGAAACACAAGATACAAACCATGTTGGATCTACCCAAATGCTCTTTGAGTTTGAGGTGAGAATTGGAGTTCTTGAGAGCCATTCCGAAAGTAAGATCACTTTACCTTTTTCCAAGATTCACTTTTTTTCTTTCAATAATTCGAATCTGCTTTTGTGGGCTCTCTTTCATTTGATTTAACTCCTCATTTTTCATCATCTTGGGACGTTTTGGATTCAAGATTCTGTTTCATAGCCCCTTCGGAAGCTCCAGATTGTGGGCTTTGTGGGTAAGCATCAACTGATTTCAGTTCTTGTCATATGGGATTTGATGAGTGTTCATTTCAATTTGTATGCTGAAAGTTGGATTCCTGATGTCCGTTTTTGCTCATCTTTTGTTTTAATCTTGTGAAGTTTCATGGGGTTTGAGGAATAAGAGGATTGGGGGGTTTGGATAGGTGAGTTCTTGCCTTGTGCAAGATTCTTGTGGTCAGTAAGGAGATGTAATTTATGAGTTTTCTTGGTGAAATTGATTGTGGTGACAGTTCCATTAAAACTATGCAGCAGTTTTAGGTGCTTGTATTTTAAGAGAATTGGTTCTTCTGAAACTATTTAGTCCAAAAGCATTGATTATCTGCAGTAGGGTTAGCTGGGGTGTTTAAATCAGGTAGCTCTTTGCTTGTTAGATTGTGAAAATCATGCATCACATGATGATTACCACCAAAATGTACTCTATTGTGCTTTTTTCTTTTTCCTTGAGCGGAAAGTTTGTACGCACTTTTGATCTTGGTAATTAACTCTCGTATTTTGATGATTAGGGTAGAAGAGCTTGTAAGTGAAGTAAAGTTTCTCCGCTTGCATTTTCTACTAAAAATGCTTTGGTTTATATGTATAGTTCTATTCATATTATTATAAGAGTATCAGAAGTTTTGGTATGAAGAGTTGCCAATTGATGCTCGGAAAAGTTGCTTCAAAATCTGAACAGAATGTGAGAAGGACAATAAAACTAATTCCTATCAACTTGATTCGTCAAAGATTATGTTGTTGTGAATTTAATGAAGACATATGTAAAATCATCTCGACCCTGAATCAAATTGCTTTAGTGAGTTCATATGTAATGTTGTATCTGCTACAGTTGATTTAAACTTACGTGTGCTTCGTGCTGCTCTTCTCCAGGATCTTGAACAGATTGATTTGCTATCCGTTTCAACGAGCCAGCTTTAGAGTTGCGCTAACTTATTTCACAAAGAAATTCTTAGTGGGCTTTTGAAGCTAGTTGGGACACTATGGTTCAGACATTAGAAGCTATAAAGGGTGGAGGAGGATCTGTTAAAGTGGGTACAACTGGGACAATCAGTGCCCTAATGACTAGAGAGATAGAATCCACAAGATCTGAATCTAAGACGCCATCTCTGTGCACTTCGGTCTCCATTTCAGCTGGTGATATTACTCCAAGAAAACTGAAACCCAGAACATCAATGGATGAAGCAAGCAGCAGCGGAACAAGCAATGTTAAAAACGATAAAGGCCCTGAAACAGCAAAGAAGACGAAGCACTACTCTGGAGGAACTCATCAAATTCCAATGCTTGCAGCTGATAACATATCAATAGAAGGGACTCCTATAAGACAAAAGCCCGTCAAAAAGGGGCCTGGTGTAGTTGAGATCGTGGACATAAAATGTGGAAATCCAGACAAGACATGGGTTAACCCTATAACAAATCGTCTAAAGAAGCTTGGGTTCTCAAAACTATCCGACAACATAGGCTAACTAAGGTTGCTACCTCTTAAGATCAGCCTTCAGATTCCTGTAAGTGAATCCAGAAAACGTATTTCTCTGATTGCTTTCCGCCACTTCCACCATAGAACACATGCTTGGTATGAGCCGGTTGCTTCCCCTCTTCTTTCTTCCAGGAACAGTGATCAGTGATTCGAGCTTGGACTTGGAGATCCCACCAGTTGAAGCCGAGTTTGCAAGTTGTCGTGCAGGCTTGTTGGAGCTGCTCCGGCAATCCATCTCAAGCCGGCTAAAGTACTCTATTTCTTGCATGATGAGGGATCCAACTGTACCTCTAGTCCCTATAGCCACCGGATTAGATTTCGAGGCCATTTTATCAGAAAGTGCTAAGCCAAAACTATGGGATATTTGCACCTTCTCTTTTACGGTAGTAGGAGGAAACGTCGAGGCCTGTGGTCGAATAGCGGCTTTGGGTCTCATCTTGGTGGGAGTGTGAGACATCTTAGCTAGTTGTTGAGTTTGCATCAAGTCTTTTACCTTATATTCTTTATCTAAAGTAGAGCTGTGTGGGTGGTGATGTGGTCACTGGATTCATGTGCGCGCAGTTAAATCAATTTAAGTTGCCTGTACTATCCCCCTAACCACTTATTCATCCATTTTCACTTTGTTTCAATTGATCAGTGTATGTTTCTTGGTCACACCGTCATATGCTGCTGATTCATGTACCTAACAAGCCAATTTGAAGGCAGTAGGTGAAACAAGGGACCAAAGGGTAGAAGTGAGCTTTTTTCTCCCTTTATATTGCGTGGTATTGTGTGTGTTGAATGGTTAAAATGAGTAAATGGTGTAACTTTTGTTGGTGAAGAAAGTGAGCCCCCCCCACCCCCCTACTCACCAATTTTTCCTTGGGATAATTATACTGACTTCCCTAATATTGGGTGTAATTATATGTAAATTTGTTGTCGTTTGAAGAATTACATTAGTATCCCCTACGTTTGTTTCAGTCCAACAGATAGATCTTTTTGTTAATCAAAATTCATAAAATTTGTTTATATTAACAAAAAAATCGAATGAAATTTCATATTTACCCTGATTGATTTACGATTGCAGGTCAAACAAATTTTTTCTAGTGAAAATATATCTCCTCATATGCATTAGCGCGTGTGAAGATGTATAAGGATAGTTCAATCAATTTGTTTTTTTTAAAAATCCTGCAATAAGTCAATCAAGAGTAAATATAGATTTTCATTCAATTATTTTGCTAATTCGGTGAATTTTGACTAACGGATGAATTTATTTGTTAGACGAAAACAAAGCTCAATGATACTAAACATAAATAATCAAATTATAAAGAGTTTATTCATAATTACATTAAATCTCATGAGAGTAAGGTGAAATTATCCCATTTTTTCTTCTGCGGAAGGGGTCATGGGAAGCATATGACTATATATGTATTTGCTTCATCATGTGAACTCAGTCGTGAAAGTGATAAATAACCAAATTGTTTCATGCTTGCCCACTACATTTTTTTTTTCAGGATAATCTTGGTCAGAGAGGAAGGAAAAATAAATAGGAAAATCTAAAGAAATTTGACCATTTTGTATACTTACAAACATAAATTTGAATTATCTATTATATATATATATATATATTACATATGTTTTTAACCAGAATTTTCATAATGGTTAAAGCATGCGTGACGATATTCAAGATAATTTTTTCAAATATAAGGTGATGATATTTATGGAGGGGGACCAGTTCCGTGCTTGATAAAGGTTGTAATTTGTGGTACCAATATTTAATTGTCTATTAAAATATACTTAGTCATTGGTGGCATAAATGACATGTGGGCATAAGTTTTTTAAAATTATTTGAAATAAAGTATTCATACAATTTTATTATTCAATTTTTAAAGATAAAAAATACTTAAAATATATATATACAAAATAATAAGTTTACAATATATATAGGATTTACAAAAAAAAATACTGATAAAAATAGATAATGATATAATGTCAAATAATAGGAAAAAAATGCATGAGATTTTTTTTTTTTAAAAAAAAACCTATCAGAAGGTAATTATGTAAGATCATGGCATCAAATTTAAGTCTCGTCAATTATGTAATAGATAGATAGGTAAGTAGGTAAGTTATTATCTTATTGGCCATTTTATTTGGTCAAAATTGTAAAATTAGTTCATAGTTTATGGTCATTTTATACTTGATTTCATGCTTTATAAAATTCTAAAATTAGTTCCATGTTTAGTTAAATGTACCAAAAATATTGCAAAAAAGACCCACACGTTGCAAATTTTTGCGATGCTTTTGAACTCTTTTGGTTACTTTTAACGAAACATAAGATTAATTTTAAAAGTTCGTAAAATGTGGAGCCAAATACGAAATGGCCATAAACTATGGGACTGATTTTATAATTTTATCTTTAATTTGCAAGAACATAAAAAACTTACATATTTAAAAGGATAACATAATCGTAACACAGTTGTGTATGTCATGTATGAAAACGTTAGGCTTTAAAGAAAAATAGATTGAATGCAAAACTATTTTGTAAAATGTAATCAATAATATATACCAAAATTATGAAAATAATTATTATTTAGACGGGCATCAAAATTTTCAATTCAGATAGGTTTAGTTTGTCTACTAATAATACCTTTCTAATTTTCATTCTGAATCGAAAAAATAAAAATAAAAATGTGGCTAAGTTGAAAGCTTGCTCTTGGAAATCTATCAGAGCCAGGTTTCGATCCTGGGACCTGTGGGTTATGGGCCCACCACGCTTCCGCTGCGCCACTCTGATTTGTTGTTTATGATCCTCACTCAATAATACAAGGACTAACAAAGTCTCCAGTAGTCCAGTCACAATGGGATGATTAAGGGCCGTTGGTTTTGATCGTATCCGGACTGGAAACTCTGAAACCATCACAGCAATGGCGTCAACACCTCTCCAACCCAAATTCTGCCTTAAACCCATTATAGCTTCTTCTTCTTCGTCATCTTCTTGTTCAGTTGCCCCTGTTTCACTTCATCTCCCTTCTCATTTTCTGGGCTCTGCAAGAATTGCAAGAACCAGAACCACCCGGAAACTGGGACCAACCAGTGGTTCAAGAACTACTTGCTGGTTCAGGTTCGGCAAGAATGGCGTCGACGCTGAAGGTGCCGGCATTTATGGAAGCCAGTCCCGCGATGATTTCGACCGCGACGACGTTGAACAGGTTATTTGTCGAACACCCTTCATTCCTTATCTCTTCATTGTGCTAGCGCTTAATTTCTTGATTCCTGGTCGGCTTTTTTAACTGTTGTTGCTTATATTTGTTTGTTCATGTGGATAAGACTGTGAGATTGAATGGATTTCAAGATGGGAATAACCTTAATATTGTAAAGATTGACAAGTTGTTCATGTCTGAACAGTACTTCAATTACATGGGAATGCTGGCAGTGGAGGGTTCTTATGATAAGATGGAGGCTCTCTTGGAGCAGAACATCCACCCTGTGGATATCTTGCTCTTGATGGCTGCTTCTGAGGGTGATAAGCCAAAGATTGAAGAGTTGATGAGAGCTGGAGCTGATTACACCGTCAAGGATGCAGAAGGCCGGACTGCATTGGACAGGGCCGCCGGCGATGAGATCAAGGATTTTATTCTCGGTTTTTCAGCTCAGAAAGCATGATTCTTGAACTACATGTAAAGTTTTGTTGCTGTAGTTTGCCCCTGGATGTTTTCTTTTTCTAAGTTTGGAAATTATGCATTGAACAATCGAGATGTTTGCATAAATTTGTCTTGATGGTTTATAACTTCTAGTTTACAAAAGATAATGCCAATGTCACAGATGATGTTATGCAACAGCAAGAAAATGAATTACACATATATACATATGAAAGCAAAGAGAAAGATTGCCATTAACAAGATAAGTTTGTCAGAAAAGAAGCTCTGTGTTACAAGACACTTTTTGGGGTTTAAGTTCAATCACTGCTTGAGATAAAGCTCGAGGAGCTTCTTCAGAGTATCAAAAACACTGGTAAATGGATTGAACGCAACGGGGGCGTTTAGTTCTAGATCGGGAAATTGGTTTGTTAGAGCTTGCTGCATCCCGGACATGGACATCATTGCCGCTAGCTGACTGTTTGACATCACCTCACAGTCTTGTGGAGTATCTTTGATTTTGCTAGGGTCATACCCGAAATTTGCTAAGATAGATTTGTACTTATCGATGAACTCTGGTCCAGGGGTAGGCGTCCTTGAGTATATCTGAAATGTCGTCATTAGTAATTGGGATGTAATAAAGGCATGAGCTCAGAAGGCCAAGTGCAGAATGCATATCAAGAAAAATATAAGCTGGAGGCTCTCAGAAAACTAGAATATGTTGGGATGCAGAATAAGTGTACCTGTATGAAACTTCTGTCCTTAGCTCCAGAAACCAGGGCGTAATTGTCGTAATCAGTTGCTATCACATCATAAGGTTCCTTGGGGATGAATGGCAAAGTGGGAAACCGAAGGTAACACTTCTCCTTGATCATCTCCTGTCTTTCTAGATCGGTTTCACTTTTATCCTTCTCTTCCTCAGAAAGGCATTGAACCTTTCCCCTTATACCTGTAATATAACCAGCAGGCCCTCCGTGTACACAAAACGTATCAACCTGGATAGCAGGTGTATCCAGATCAAACGTATAAACGCCCTGTGATTATGTAGAATGACATAAATTCAGAAATCAGGCCAACATTTCCACTCAAAAAGCAGATACAAAAGATGAGAACACACAAAGATTCCATCCAAATTTATAGGTGACTGTATACATAATTCGTCATTTCATCTTTATGATCCGTCCTGCCCCTTAATCTATGTGGGGAACCATAAAACATAGATATGCCAGTAGATCTTCAAGATCTTTATCTACAAAACAATGTGGAGTATATAATTGAGAAACAGCACAACTTGCCAGTTATTAAGCCGTCGAGGGTATTTCTTTTAGTAGGGATGTGAGCTGAAATATAAAACATTCATCAGAACATTCTTTTCTTTCGTGTAACTTTTCCAGTTACCTGAGTGCAGTGGCAATCTTCTTGACCCTGCCCCGCAAATCCACGTTTAAGGGAAGCTACTTCAAACCATCTTCCAGCATATCTGGCTGGATCAAAATTCTTCACTGTCATGCCTCTCATCATCATCAGCATTCCATTCCCCTCGTCATTGTCCAACGGAAGACTCAGCTTATTATCAGTAGCACTTGCAAGCTCGCATATATTGCCATGAGAAATATTTGTTGCAATAGCCTGCCAAATAGAACAAAATCATGTTTGGAGTTGGATGATCTGTTTTTCCCAATTTACATAACTAGAATAAGGTAAAGACATAGATTGTTAAAACAAAAAAGAGAAAGCTCAGGGGTACCACAAACATTTCATACAGACCTGTCCTCATAGAATCAAATATTGCTTGTTCTTGAATATAGTAACTCCATAAAATAATGGCGTCCTAAGACATAAAAAGGATGATAATAATCTTAAAAACCAAAGATAAATCATCATTTCTCTCTTCCAAACTTACAAGCTCCCAAAGAACACTGGAAAAACGCTGAAGTTCATCATTGAGTTTGAGGAACAGGGTTGATTATTTTCTTCCACAATAACAATGTTCAGATCATGTACCATAACTTCACAAAAAAAACGACACATATTTTGCTGTATAAAAGTAAGGCATGGCATATAAATGAAGCATCAATATGCAAATAGAGCACTGACCAGGTCTGTCTGAGATAGCAATACTACTGATGCTGCTAAACCTGCTATTGCTTGTTTAACACCAAATTTAATGGATATAGGGTGATCAAGACAGCAGTTTGACATGTCTTTGCCCGGCATTCCCCTAGTGTAAATTAGAGCATATTCAGCATTCCACAGTATATTATAGATGAGCCAAGAGCCAGGTAATACTATAAACAAAGTTCAAACGCGCATACATAGTAGCAAATAGAGCTAAATTGAACATGACTCCATATATTGCCCGACTTCTCTATTATACGATTTAGGTTGTCGATAGCTGGAAGCCAAGCACAAATTGAACTAACTGAGGTACAACTATAAGCTTATAAACTACCTCAGAAAGTCAATATCTATTCCACAAACCAAAAACCATATCAATTTAGTTTAACATCTCCAGAAGAATCCAACTATCAGCCTGAGTCTAGAGAAGAACACTGGGTATCTTTCAGCAACAAAAAATAAACCAAAAAATTGACAATCATTAGCTTAAGAAATCTCAAGAACTACTCAAACTGTTTCAGCAAAGCATCAAGAATCCAATGAGAATACGTATAAATAAACATGATTTCACTTTAGTTACTGCTTGAAAAACTGAAAAATGAAAACGTAAACAAAGAGGCCTAAAATTTTCCTAAAAACAAAAACAGAGCAGATATTGGAAGCAGATGCAAGAAGCGTACTTGGGCAGTCGAGGATAACGCGATTGAACTATTACAGGTGGCGATTGTGCCGCAACAAGATTACTACATTGATACACCATTTTCAGACAAAGAATGAAGCTTGGAGTTACTGATTCTTCAAACCCAGATATGGAATTCAAGAACGACTTGGGTTTCCCTGTATTCCAAGAATAAAGTTGCCAAGATCAATGTTTTATGACAGTTAAAAGAGATGGGGCTAAAACAAACCGTTAAGCTCTTCCCCTTTCTGCCTGATTCTAGTTTTTCACACTAAATTTTCTAGCCGTAGGATGTCGTTTACTACCTATTGCTCATTCCTTTTCTTTTGTTTTATCTTTTCTTGAAATCTTGGAGCCTGGGACCGACAATCATGTCTAATCGGTGTACAACAGTCCCATCACCTTCACCACAAGCATCAATCACTCTCTTTCTTTCTTTCTCTCTCTCTCTTTCGATGCATATAAGATAAAAGTAGTAATTAATATGCTTACATGGTGGTCTCAATTTCAACCCCTATTGCAGCGGGATCAAAGAATTCGAGAAGGTAAAAGCAAGAACTAGAAGAGACCATTCCTCTTATTTCCGCCTCTAATCAGACTGAAAATTAGTAACCTCATAATATCCTCTCTGAGGCTTTCTATCAAACACATTAACTGCTGCTTTTCTTTAAACAGTTTGCTCCTCATTCCGACAAATGAACTTATGTCAACCTTGATTCAAAATTATTTTGTTTTTGTAAATATAATGCAATTTATCAACTACAAATAAGGATCGTTGAGATGGGCTTATGGAGAAAGAAAATCATACCAATTTAGGCCTGCTAATGGGTCCAGACTCTAAGCCCATTCCCTCCAATACAGAAGATTTGGATAGCCCTCCCCTATCCAAATAAGGATTGTTGTGAATTGTGATGCATGAACGAGCTCAATTTGCTTGATTTTATTGAGGTTGTTATGCTTATTTTGCATTTTAATCCATTGACTCAGTAACCCAATAATTTATTCAAATTTCAAGTTATTGTGTGATAATGGACTCATCTATTGAGTCGAACTCAACATTCCATAACAATACGGATTCTTATGATCACGTTTCTTACTCGATGAAGTTATACAATTCGAAAACCTGATTTATCAATCATCGATCTTGAAAGCATTTTGGGAATTAGATGCAAACATGTGTACCTGTATTTGTTTTAACATACTCTGACTCCTATAAAATACAATAAACATCTTTCTACGTGCATGTACTTAGGACAGTGTGTTTTCATGCGGATCAAACATTTTCAAATTGAAAGCACTTCAAAATAAAAGTACGTATGATGTAGACTCGGAAGTCGAAGCCTAGTTACAATTACAATAAATATTTGAAATGGGAATGGGAGCACGTTGACCAACAACTTTGAGGTGGGCTCAAGATCTAGGTATGTACAAACCTCAGCCGTTGATGATGTTATTATATTGAAATTTGAGTTTTATTTGACTTTTTACCCTTCCTTCCAAGTCCAAAGAGACGTCTCAAAAGTCGCTAGATATGGGAAGATACTGATTGTCGTGATATATCGTTCTTATGGGTATATAATAAATAATTGGGATAATTACACTTTATTTTTCTGTAGTTAAGAAAATTACATCTAATATTCTTAAGGTTTGGTTCTGTCTAATAAATAGGTGCCCCCGTTAGTTAAAGTTCACCGAATTTATTGATATTAGCAAAAAAAAAAATTGAATTAAAGGTGATATTTATCATCGATTGACTTATTATTGATTTATTGTAGGTCAAACGAATCTTTTTATGACCAAACTACCCTTATATATCGTCACACGTTAATGTATGAGAGGAGGTATATCTTCACCGTTATAAGGGTAATTTAGTCATAAAAGATTTATTTGGCCTGCATTAAGTCATTAATAAGTCAATGGAGAGTATATATTGTTGTTTATTCAATTTTTTTGTTAATACCAACAAATTCGGTGAATTTTAACTAACGGAGGGACTTATTTGTTAGACAGAAGCAAACCTTAAGAGTATTAGATATAGTTTTTCAAATCATGGGGGGGTCTACGTGTAATTACACCAAACCTCAGGGGAGGGGAGTGTAATTATTCCTAAAATTATTTTTTATATCATAAGATAGTTTATAAATAAAAATAGGATATACAAATTAATATATTATATATAAATTTAAAAAGAAAAGAAGAAAAAAGTAACTATCAATTAATGTAAAAATTGAAAAGTTGAATAAATTAATGACTTATCAGTTGAAAAATATTTTTGGAATCACAAAAAATAATACAGTAATGTCAAAATTGTCACTTTGTTTTTATAACACCTCTTTCTTTTTTTGGAATAGTATAGATAAGATAATTTCAAAACTCATCTCCTGCAATCTTAAAGGCGTGTTACATGTGAATATTTATATATATTAGGTATATTATTCAGTCTGTTTAAAAATTAAATAAAAGAGAGAAAAAATTGACACACACTAACACAACTAGTGATGTGTTTGGCGTGTTTTCAAAGAAGACGAAATATTTATTTATTTAGTTTTATACAGGGATAATTACATTTATACCCCCTCACCTATTGTCCATTTACACAAACCATCCCTGCTTTTTGAAAAATTACAGAAACCACCCCTGGCAGCCTTTAAAACCCAAAAATACCCCTATTGATTTGGTCAAACTTTACTATAAATTTTGAAGGACAAAAATACCCTTAGGGGTGTTTCTGTAATTACCAAAAGGTAGAGGGGGTGTTAATGTAATATCCATGAGGATGAGTAATATGACCCCATATATTTTTTCATTATTTATATCAAATTTAAATTTAAATTTAAATTATTTTATTAATTATTTTTAATTGAATCTCTATATAAAATTACAGTTTCTAATAATTGAAATATTAAATTATTCAGTTAATATATATTTCTAAAATTAGTTACTAGATTATAAGTTTAAATTAAAAAAATATCATACTTGAATAAATTGTTTGAAATTATTAAATTAAAAAAATATTTATCCTCTATTTTTATTTATAACTAAATTTTATTAAAATTAATATATTATTTGAAATAATTTATGAATTTTATGTAAATGATATCAGAATTAATAAAATAAATAATTTATTTATTAAAAAGATATTTTATTTTTTTTTAAATTATCCCTCACCCCGCCGCCCCGCTTGTGCCCTCCTCGCCGCCTCCCCGTCTGCGCCCGACCCCTCTTCCACTTTCGCCCGCCTTCGTTGTCGCCCTCCGCCACCTTCGTCTGCTATCTAAATATGTATGTACAAAAATATAAACATATATTATATATGTATAAATATATATATTTATATATATAAATATATATAGATATACATATATGTATAATTTATTAATCATAGTAAAATCTAGATACAAATAAACATAGTGGATAAATAATCTTTTAATTTTAAGAATCTAAAATTATTTATACAAGTGTGATAATTACAATTTAAATGTATAGCTTAGTAACTAACTTTTTGTATTATATTAATTGAATAATTTAATACTTCAATTATTAAAACGTGTAATATATGTAAAGATTAAATAAAAATAGTTAATAAAATGATTTAAACTTAAATTTAAGTTTGATATAATATATTAATTTTAGTTATAAATAAAAATAGAGGATAAATATTTTTTTTAATTTTAATAATTTCAAATAATTTATTCAAGTATGATATGTTTTTAATTTAAACTTATAACCTAGTAACTAATTTTAGAAATATATATTAATTGAATAAGTTAATATTTCAACTATTAAAAACTGTAATTTTATATAGAGATTCAATTAAAAAATTGATAAAATAATTTAAATTTAAATTTAAGTTTGATATAAATAATGAAAAAATATATGGGGTCATATTACTCATCCTCATAAACATTACATTAACACCCCCTCTATCTTTTGGTAATTACAGAAACACCCCTAAGGGCATTTTTGTCCTTCAAAATTTATAGTAAAGTTTGACCAAATTAATAGGGGTATTTTTGGGTTTTAAAGGCTGCCAGGGGTGGTTTCTGTAATTCTTCAAAAGGCAGGGATGGTTTGTGTAAATGGACAATAGGTGAGGGGGTGTAAATGTAATTATCCCTTTTATATATTGTGTAAGCTTTTTGATTAGAAATTCAAAAATTTATAATGTTAATTAATAAACAATTTTTCTTTATCTAAGTTTATTCTTTCTCTCGTTCATTTTCTTCTATTTTTATCTTTTCTTTGGTTAAATACTTCGCTTTACAGTAATATTGTAATTACAAATAACGTTACATACATCAACCACTAAAATAGATACGAAATATGGTTCTCATTATACTTTTATATCTTTTTAATATATTTTTTGAAAAAAGTATGTATAATAGTATTTCAGTAATTATTAATAAATTCTTTACATAATTAGTCTTATACATAAATAGAAATCAATCAGGAGCACGTTGACCTATCCGAAACAATAACTATAACTAGGAACATCTAAAAAGCTCCGTTTATTACTTTAAAAAAAAAAACATTAATATAAGATCAAATTAATTTGACTTTTTATTATTTAAATGTATATCCACTTTTAATTTAAAATGTTTAATATTTAAATATACTAAATAATGTAATGAATCATAGTTATTTTATAACAAAATTAATTAGACTTTCCCAAAATTCTTTTCACATAGACATGTCTCATCAACTACCATTTCAGCCCCTTTGTCACGATTATTAATTTGATGCAGTTTGTGATTTTGATATGTGCTTAGTTGTGTGAGATGTTGTCCGTTTTAACTTCGTATATGTCTCATAATTTTATACTAAAAAGACTTATTGCTAAGGAGACGATTCCTGAAGTCACTCAAACTTTCTGTTTACAATTAATATGAAATGTTTGTCTATGTAATTTAATTAAATAATAAAATAGGCAGTCTAACTTTCAATTTATCTTTTATGTGGCCACACGTACATGTCTGAATGTTTGCGAGAGGAACAGTACCTAATTATAGTAATCAAGTGTTTTAATGAATATTAAATTTTTTAAATTAATGTGTTGACAATATTAGCAAACCAACCAAACAAATAAATTAAATAAAGGGCTGCAGGTACTCATTTTTTAATTATCATAATTAAATATATCATTTAATTTGAGTTTGGTGGTAGTTTTTTAAATATCTCACCCAACTCCACGACCATAGATTATGACAAAATAATGGTAATGTATGAAAAAATTGTTACGTGGTCTATTCTAAGGCGTCTTTGGTTAGTGGACCCTCTCCTTAGTCATTAGGTCCTATCTAGGGTAATCATATAGCTATTATTATTATTTTTTAAATTACATAATCTATTGGTTGCAATTACTTTATTACGATCATAAATTACATAAACACTTTTTAAAATTAAATTTAATTATAAAAATACCTTATATTTCTTTTATAAAATTATAAATGTATCTCTAAAATATGTCGATGTAGTCTATCTTAAGAGGTCTACGCGTAAGTTTTTATACCCAATGATGTCGATGCAAATTATACTTATACGGAATGTATTTGATTTTTGCAAATAACAAAAAAATGTTCATATAATTATCATAAGTTTAGAGGTATATTAATAAATTTACCCTTATTGTGAATATATGTATGTCTTAGTATGATTTTAATTTGTCTTTCACGATCAACGTGTCAATAGTTGATTAAGCAACTTATTAAACTAATTATTATTAAATTAGATTTTTAATCCCTTTTTTATTTTATATATAGAAAATATATATTCGATAAAATTTTTGAAAATATTAATTAATTCATCACGAAAGTCGAAAAATTTATCTAAATTTATGTGAAAAGAATAAAAATCTGTACGGAACTATTTTTCAATGGTATATATGTGTGTGTTAATTGTTCTTTTGTCATATAAAGTCGGGTTTCTCTTTTTCTGTTTTCTTTTAAAAATTGAACTTTAGAAAGTTTTTTAAATAAATAGAAGAAGATAAGAGATTTCTTTATCACGCTTTTGGCAAACGATCTAACAAGTATGTTCTTTTGGACTTGTTTGGCGCCGGCCGGGAAAAGAAGGGGCAGAGTGTAATTTTCAAATAAGCAAAGGGCTTTTGGGAAAAGCATGGGTAATTATGTGTCACGTTGATGGTGCTTGCAGCCTTTTCCTTTTATTCCCATCCAATGATTAATATTTAATGTGAATTAGGTGGATCCAGATCCACCAATCAAGTGTTTGCTGTCTCTCAGATAATTATTTATTTGTATGTAAAATTAAATAAAAATATTGGAGGTATAACATGAAATTATAATTAATATAATCACCTAAATTTGTAACTAATATTAGCTAGTCCCAACCAATTTAAATTATTTACTTAAAGAGTATATTATAATGGCGTGGAATTTATAAATCTTGAGAATATACTGTGTCCCTTTATTAATAATTCAATAAGAATTCAGTAAATTCGATATTAGGTTATGTTATATTTTCAATTTTCACATTTTGATAATCATTTCAAATTAAGTTTATTTTTTATTTCACATTGAATCGAAATGTTGTGGTTTCAAGTTCCATGAATGTGAATATATAGTATACTTTATGGTAATTTCTTTTTTTTTTTTTTTTCTGAACATACAGTTTTAATATAGTAATAATTTTTTTTTAAAATAAAATAAAATATGTGTATGTGGGGGTGGGGGGGGGGGGGGGGCGGTTAGTAGGGGTCCGTTTGGTAGGAAGTCGAGTGAAATAGCAAACACATGAAAGTGGCCTTCTCATTAAAGAGTTCCAAAGTTGGATTTTGAGATTTCATGATTGACAAAATATGAATTGCCTAATATATCCTTATTTTATTTACACAAAGTAACTGTCTTTTTAAATAATTAGTCGTATTAATAAGTTCCTCTCCACATACACTTAAAAGTTAATTCATTTTACTAAGGATAAATTATATCTGCTTCCCCTGAGATTTGACATAATTACAAATACCTCTTCATTTTTGAAAAATTACAAATACCACTCTAAGGTTTGTAATTTTTAACCAAAGGGCTAAAATTGATCATTTTGCCCTTGAATTTTTTATTAAAATTGTAGAAAAATCAGTCAAGGAAAATTGCATTATTGCTCCTCTGTATAAAAAATTTAAAAAACCTCTCCCTGCACATTATAGTCCAAATTTTTTTAAGAATTAAATAAAAATAATTCAGTGCATAAGGGCATTTTGGTCAGTTCACCAAAAAAAATTGATGAAAATGGGTTATTTGTTAGACGGTTACAAACTTCAGGGGGATATTTGTAATTTTTTAAACAACGATGAGATATTTGTAATTATACCAAACCTCACGAGAGGTAGATGTAATCTACCCTTTTACTAATTTAAATCAGTTGTTCCTTCATTCTTTTTCACTTAGTTAGATAAACAAATACAAATTAAATTATACATATATATCGAACGTGCTCCATTCACCGGTAACGATAGAAGTTATGCGGTACTTTTTTTTATTAGAGTTACACAATAGCTTTTCCAAATGGATTTTTTTTGTTAAAAAAAGTAGAGAATTGAACTAATAAAACAGGATGTTAAAAAAAAGTTGAATCCTACTTAAACGAATAATTGTGCCATGAATCCCATTTAGGTGACCAACTCAAATTCTAATTTTCCATACTAAAAAGAAAACGTGCACTTAAGTCTAAATTTCTGATTTTGGTTATCCGTCTAATTATTTTATTTTTACGTGCTCCAAATTTTCTCTACTTATTTTATAAAATTTTATTTTGAACAAAACTCAACCAAAGTGGAAAAATAAAAGACACGGAAAATAAAGGTGGACTCTATCTTAATGCAAATTGCCCTATTTTTATTTTTTTAATTACAAAAATGAAAAGGTGGAGGTTCACCCCCACAAACTCACCAGGAAGAATTACCCCTGTATCATCTATATCGATAATAATTTTTATAAGGGTAAATTACATCTATCTTTTCTGAGATTTGGTATAATTACAAATACCCTTTCGTTGTTTGAAAAATTATAAATTCCCCTTGAGGTTTGTAATTTTCAACCAAATGCCTGAAATTGACCATTTTGCCCTTGATTTTTTAGTTAAATTGCGAAAGAATCAGCCGAGACAAATTGCATTATTAACTCCTCTGTGTAAAAAACCTTAATAACCTCTCCATGTGCATTGTAGTCCAAAAAAAATTCAAAAATTTTAAAAATTAAATAAAATGCATAAGAGTATTTTGGTCAGTTCACCCACAAAAATGGATGGAAATGAGTTATTTGTTAGATGGTTACAAACCTCAGGGGGGTATTTGTAATTTCTTAAATAACGAGGGAGTATTTGTAATTATGTCAAACCTCAGGGGAGGTAGATGTAATTTACCCTTTTTATAATTGATTCATTATTGTCTTTTTTGAGTTGGAAGCGATGAATTTTTATTAATTGAAATAAAACGATTACAATCAGTCATGTCAGTATCAATATTGGATAAAGACAAATATAATATTACAGAAACTAACATCTTATTATTACAACAAACAAATAAACTTACTATACAGTAGAAATTAATCATCCCACACTGAAAATTCGAACTCTGATCTTTAGGATCATAAAACCTCAACTTCGCCAACTGAAATAAGCCTGTTGTCAATTGATTCACTATTGTCAAAAATCAAATTTTAACATATATTTAGTCTTAACCACTAAAATACAACAATTGATAGTCGGATTGTAGAACCAATAAAGCCGGCAAATTGGACTGTTGTGTCCGATTCTCACTTATCCACAAAAGGTACCGGTCAAAACCGCCCTTCTCTGCCCAATCAAACCTTATTCTAATGCCAAAATCTACGTCTACCCTTCATAACTATTTTCGGGTTAATTACATCATTCTTTTTTAATATTTGGTGTAATTAATATATTTGGGAGAATAATTAAGTATCCCACTTTTTTTTTTTTGAGTTGTGAAGAAATTTTATTAATTGAAATAAAGTAATTATAATTAGTCATATCGGCTATCAATATCGAATAGATATAAATATAATAATTATATCAATAATATCACATAAATTAGTACTTAATTATTACCATAACAAATAATACCTATTATACAATAACAATAATTTTATCACACACAGAAAATTTTAAATTCATGACCTCTGCGATTATGGAGTCTTAATATCACCTATTGAGATAGGTCTTGTCGACAAGTGTCCCACTTGTAAGCAGACTATTTTTACATTTACTTTTTTGGGGGTTACAACAGATTAACTATTATTACAGGTCTCGTAATTGTCAAACTAATTTAATTACGACACCAAAACCCAACAAATATTACTCTCCTCTTCCTCCCTTCTTTCTTCTGCTCCGTCACAAAACTGTACAAACTACAATCCCAGAAACTCCCCATACATACACACACACACAAAAACATACATATATATATATATATGCAGAGAAGCAGCCATGGCTACTCAGAAATTCCAAGACGCCACCGGAAAGATGACTCAGCTCTGCCGGAAAATCGTCCACATCAACATCCGGTGGAGCATCGTAGACAAAGTGACCGTAGTCCGGCGGTTCTTCAGGTTCGTCTGGGAAAGAGTTCTCGTTTGCTCAGTGCGGATGCCTAATGCTCGCTACAGAAGATTATCAACTAGGAGAAATTCTTCCTCCTCCTCCTCTTCTTCTTCATCAATGGAAGCTAGGGATTCCGGCTGCGGAAACGGAGCGGACCTCGAAACGACGACGTCCAGCAGCGGTTACGAGAGCGATTCCGATTTAGTCGCCTTGAAGATCAGTATATTAGGCGATTGCCAGATTGGAAAAACAACTTTTGTGGTAATTATTATTATATAATTAATAAACAACGTTGATTCATTAATATTCTTTGTTTTATTTGAATTTTTTATTTTAAAAAAAATTGAAATAATCAGATAAAGTATGTGGGAGACGAAGAAGAAAAGAGAAGCTTGCAGATGAAAGGGCTAAACCTAATGGACAAGACATTTCACATTAGAGGTGCAAGAATTGCTTTCAGAATATGGGATGTTGGAGGTTTGTTTGCTTTCACCAAATTCATTTATTTCTTTTTAATTAAATTAATCAAAATTACATTCTAAAATTATAATAATTTTAACAACATCACTTATTAATATATTAATCACCAATCATTATTAAATATTTATTATTAATCATCGATTCATAGTTTTGAAGGCTCAACCTCATCAAATTTAGTTTCAATGGCATTTTTTTTCTTGGAATGATTTAATTATATATTCCAAGAATGAATTATGAATAGAATAATTGTACAAAATTGCAGGGGACAGGAGGTCATTGGATCAAGTACCGATAGCGTGCAAGGACGCGGTAGCGATTCTGTTCATGTTCGATCTCACCAGCAGATGTACTCTGAGCAAGTACGTAGGAATTAAATTATGTGCATAATCCTATCATTAATTTAGTAAAATTGTGCTAATTAATGTTTAGTTTGCACTAATGCAGTGTGGTTGGGTGGTACGAAGAAGCAAGAAAGTGGAATCAGGTACGATTAGTATTAACGCGGACTTGCACTTTACTTCAAGAAATTCAGTGGCAGTTTCTTAAAAGTAACACGCTTTAGCCAACTTGGAATCCCCCTTTTTTGTCCATTGTCGCGTCATGTAAAGATGATATAATACATGTGAAAATCATTACAGCTGGTGGAAGCGCGACTTTATTCTGAGATTCGCACGTAGTATGGATTTAATTACATAATCAGGATTAAAACCTCATTGATCATTAAATTAAGATTCGTATATCTTGATTGCTCCAAACGTAATAGAAATTGATGTTATTATGAAATTTAAAGAACTCTATATTGTTTGCAGACTGCAATTCCGATTTTAATAGGTACCAAGTTCGATGACTTCGTCCAACTTCCGCCAGATATACAGTGGACAATCATCACTCAGGTAAATCCTTCAACATATCATCATAATTTATTCCTAATAATTGCCTTTTTTTTAAGTGCTATAATTTTTTGCCCAATACTTAAAAAATTTATACTATGAATCTTTTAGTAAGGAGTCATTTTCATAAAAAAATTGTGAGACAATTGACGTGGCAACTAAGATTAAAATGACACCTAATGTGACATGTAGTCTTGTAGGCTCAAATTGTCATATATTCAGACAAAAATGTCGTTTGTCTTCCAATCAGTGTCTGAACTCTACAAAATTAGGGTTAGGGCAGGGGGCCCCCACCCAGAAGAATGTTCAGTTTTTGGGGGAAGACCGGAGTAGGAGTCTTGTGTCAATTCTGGAGACTGTACAGCCATTTGTATGTACTATACAATATAAGTAAGAAACGTGTTAGAAATATGTGACCTTGACGTATGCCCGCACCATACGTGCTCTACAGTCTGACTCTATATATATGTCATCAAGAATTCTAATCTAAATTGAATTTGGTTGGATTTGAACTAAATAAATGACAAGTGAAAGATACTTATAATGTGACTGGTTTGATTCACAGTTACTTTGTGATTGCTTTGTACAATTAAAAAAAAATAACAAATCATATGACAAGTATATCATACTCGTTAAAATTTTCGTATAATACCTGCTTAGTCAATAAGTGAAATTAAAAGAAGTTGTGAGCCGAAAGGGACGGACGTACGTATATGAATTGAAAAAGAAAACGCGTATTCTCAACTTGTCTAGTGTAGTTGCTTTTTTTTTCTAGCTTGCATATATATATATATATATATATATGGGTAAATTATATTTACATTTTATAAGATTTGACATAATTATAAATACTCCCTCATTGTTTGAAAAATTACAAATACCACCTTAATATTTGTAACCGTATGACAAATAGCCCATTTTTATCAATTTTTAGGGGTGAATTGACCAAAATGTCTTTATACACTGAATTATTTTTATTTAATATTTAAATTTTTTTTGGACTACAATGTACAGGGAGAGGTTTCTTAATTTTTTTACACAGAGTAGCAATAATGCAATTTGTCTTGGTCGATTTTTCTACAATTTAAATAAAAAATTCAAGGACAAAATGGTCAATTTTAGGCTTTTGGTTAAATATTACAAACCTCAGGGGGTATTTGTAATTATGCCACAGGAAAAGTAAATATAATTTACCATATATATATATACATGTGTTTGTTTCTTTGTTAGAAATTGTTACATTGACATTTGTGTAATGTAAGATATGGAATACATAATGGACAGGCACGGGCATATGCGAAGGCTATGAAAGCAACACTATTCTTTTCAAGTGCAAGGCATAACATCAACGTGAACAAGATCTTCAAGTTCATAATGGCCAAGCTCTTCAACTTGCCTTGGACTCCACACAGAAACTTGACCATTGGTGAACCCATTATTGACTTCTAATTTTTTTTTTTTCCTATTTTTGTTCGTGAGTAAAGAAATATACATAGTCGAATCTGATTGTGTGAGCTGGTGGTGACTTGTAAATAGTAGACTTGTGACTGTGAAGGACGTGTATTACTTGGCTTGTACAATGTTAGGATTTCTATCAAGAATAGAAAAAGAAAGAGAAGTTTTATACAGCGTATACTGCAATAAATTATGTATGTTCGTCGTTGCGCCTTCTTATGCATTAGTGAATTTCACGTACTCTATATGTATGGAAATATTTAAATGTATAACCTAAAATATTGAATTACTTATTTTATGATATTAAGAATTTTTTTAGGGTTAATTACACTGATTTCCCCTGCTACTATAGGAATATACAAATTCTCCCATCTTACTATGAAAATTACAGATTGTCCCCTCTGACTAACATGTGTTAGTCATATTTAACGGTATATGCTTAAATGATCATTTTGCCCTCCATTTATAAAACTAAAAATAATTTAATAAACTTGAAAATAGAAGTGGACCAAAATATCTTCAAGTATTTTTTCCGCAAAATATAAGCTTTATTTTTTATAAAATAATATAATTTCAACAAAATTTACAAACTTTAATGATTGTTATATAGGAATAGAAATTAATGTCACAACCTACACATACACAGTATGTGATTAAAAAAATATTTATAAAATAATATACTAAAAGTTACAAGTATACACCCTTTTTAAATTTAAAAATAACAAATTACTCCAAAGGGGTATTTAAGTCATAAAAAATAGAGTTATTCAGGTTGAGAGTATTATAGGAAGTTTAGAACCATTTTTTTTATATCATCACCAAAATACATTAAGTTGACTAACGAAAGGGGTAATTTGTAAGGTGGATATATTTGAAAGGGAAGTTTATGTAATTTTGATAGTAAGAGAGGGAAATTTGTATATTCCCATAGTAATAGGGGAGGTTAGTATAATTAACCCAATTTTTTATTACTTTTTTAGCTTACCTACTCCATATTAATGAATCGCAAGGTAATTTACGAAGTATATGACTAAAAAAGAATAGGAGAAAAATCGCAAGAATAACTAAAAAGGCACTATTTAGTCAATCTTCACTTGAAGAAATACTCATTTATTAAATTTACCTCTAATTATCTGTAATAACCATTGCTAGGGGAAATAACATTTTTGGTCCCATAACTTAGGTCCTTTTCATTTTTGATACCATTCATTACGAGATTAGCACTTTTGATCTCATAATTTACAAAAATTAACAGTTTTCGTCCTCCCCCTATTTTTTCCGTTAGTTTTTAACGGAGATAGCCATTTGGCCGTTAACTTTTTCAAATTGAAGGAAAAATTGGCGCCCTTTGTGCTTGGTATCATATTTAGGGGGAATATAACTACTATTGAGAGCTAAAATAAAAAAAATGAAGGAGATTAGGTTACTTGATTTTTTTGTAGATCAACACTTATTCTAATATTTTACAGAGTCCGTAAAAAATGATAAATTACAACACAAATAAAATTAAAAGAAAGATTGTTTTTTGTGGGTTGGGATATAAATCACCTTTATTTACTCTAATTTCCTTCAATTTTTTATTTTAGCTCTCAATAGTAGTTATATTCCCGCACAAAAAGATACCAAGCATAAAGGGCGCCAAATTTTCCTTCAATTTGAAAAAGTTAACGGTCAAATCGCCATTTTCACTAAAAAACTAACAGGAAGGACGAAAACTGCTAATTTTTATAAGTTACAAGACTAAAAGTGCTAATCTCATGACGATTGATATCAAAAGTAAAAAAGACCTAGTTATGGGACAAAAATGCTATTTTCCCACCATTGATATTAATAGTAGGCTTTCCTTGCATATAAATGGGCTATCATACTATTGAAAAGCTATTATCAAAAGAACTTAGGATAAGGTTATCCTAATTTACGTATTACTTGCAAATGGAAGGAGTTAGTATCAAACTGCAAAAGAACTTAATTTAGAGTTGGACAACGGTTAATTGATATTCGCTATGGCTTTATTTATGATCAAAATATTTTTACTGTTTTTAGTTGTCACAAATATTATGATCTCATTTGCAGAAATAATAATTAATAATCATTGCATAACTATTATTAATTAATACCTAACTTAATTTTTTACTTTTAATCATGATAATTAAACATTATGAGAAGCCATATTTTTAGTGTTAAGACCACGTTCATTCTCATTCCTCTTCAAATTTTGTAGGCTACTGTGTTTAAGGTACTCCCCACACACGTGAGATACCAAAAATGGCTTATATATAAATGGGTAAATTAAATCTACCTTTTTTGAGGTTTGACATAATTACAAATACTCCCTCGTTGTTTGAAAAATTATAAATACTCCCCTGAGGTTTGTAATTTTTAACCAAAGACCTGAAATTGACTATTTTGCCCTTAAATTTTTTATTAAAATTGTAGGAAAATCAGCCGAGACAAATTGAATTATTACTACTCTGTGTAAAAAATTTAAAAAACCTCTCCCTAAGTATTATAGTCCAAAATTTTTAAGAATTAAATATAAAATAATAATTCAATGCATAAGGACATTTTGGTTAGTTTACCCAAAAAAATGAATGAAAATGAGTTATCTGTTCGATAATTACAAACCTCAGGAAGTATTTATAATTTCTCAAACAATGAGGGGGTATTTATAATTATGTCAAACCTCATGAGAGATAGATGTAATTCACCCTATATAAATAGATGTTCCTCAAGACTATATGCAAGTCGATACTCCTGAAATAATCAAAAGTATTTAATTGATCCAAATAGTAAAATTAAATAAATAATACTACTTATAATTATCTTTCAATGCTACACCAATTTTTTTACTTTTAACTTGTCATTATATAATTCACATATATGTTGGCGTAGGTCGCACAAACACAAATGTTGCACGTAACTTACGCGTGGACATATGGTGCATATTTGTTAGGTCATTTTACAAATTGACACAAAGATCCAATTCAAAATTTCTATTATAAAATATTGCATGTAGTATTACTATATTAGATCTAAATGTAATATCAATTTGTAGCAAAAAATTCGACATCACAATACATGCATTAATTCTTTCATAGCAACATGATGAATTTAGTATTACTAATAAAATAATTATAACAAACTAATCACTTACCTCGCAAATTCTCCTAGCTAGAACCTAAATCAATAGTTCAAATAAATGCATGAAATAGTATAATGGATAAAGTTAAAATAACTTCATATAATTCAATATTCTGTCAATAATTTAAAAAGCTTATATACAGATCAAAATAATTGAGAAAAATGCAAGCAATCCCCCTATGATATTGCAAATGTGCAAATTATCGTCCTATGTAAAAATAAATAGTAATTTATCCCCTTATATTTTTTAAAATGAAGCAATTTACCCCCCTGTCTTTTCCAAAATGAAACAATTACCTTCCTGTCAAGGGAGGTAAATTGCTTCTCTTTGAAAAACACAGAAGGGTAAATTGCTATTTATTTTTCATAGAGGGTAATTTGCTCATTTGCAATATCACAGGGGGTTAAATTGTATTAAATCCCAAAATAATTTGCATGAATCTATAGTTTATCCTTATTTTAGTTAGTTGACATTGATTATTTTATACTCAATTATCAAAGTTGATTATATTATTTTGAGATTATTTCTGGAATATTAAACTTTCTTTTCTTCTTATGCTTACTTACCAGCCTTATTCTTCAACATTTTGACTTTCGTGTATATCCTTCAAATATACACCAAAGCCTCTAATTCAAGAATTCAACGTCCATACTCCTTCCCAGTCCCTTTCTGGGACATCATCCACCCAAACCTTCTTCATCTCTCCTCAAAATCAATCCAAGTTTTCAGATTAGAATGGCTGAAATAGCAGTGTGTTTACTGGTGGAGAAGCTGTCGGCATGGATTTCCAAAGAGCGAGAGCTCCTGGGAAGCCTCAGTGGAAATGCCGAGTTCATTCGAGACGAGATGGGCCACATCAGAGCCTTTTTAAGGGTGGCAGATCAAAAGCAAGAAGTTGACCCTCAGCTGGAAGAATGGATCAAGCAAGTTCGGGATATTGCTTATGATGCCGAAGATGTGATGGACAAATTTATGCTCTGGTTGGCAGGGTGCCGGCGGACAGATGGGGTTCTTGGCCGTATCAAACAGACATATGTCTCGGTCAAGAACTTGAAAGCTCGTCATCAACTTGCTTCTGAAATGCGAGCAATTCGGTCCAGGGTGCAAAGCATTTCACAAGGACAGCAGCGATACAAAGACATCTACGCCTACGGGACTTCAGAATCTGCTCCTGCCTGGTATGATAGTCGAGGAGATGCACTATTGCTGGAAGAAGCAGAGGTTCTGGGCATCAAAAAGCCAAAGAAACAACTAGTCGAATGGCTTTCTTCAACTGATCGTACCTCTGGTCTTAAAGTGATTTCAGTGGTGGGAACTGGAGGGTTGGGTAAAACTACCCTGGTCAGAAAGGTATACGATGATGCAGCAGTGAGGTTGCGTTTCAGTACTCATGTGTGGATAACGGTTTCAAACTCGTTCAAGCTCCATGAGCTTCTGAGAACCATGATCCGGAGGCTTGCTGCTGAGTTCAATAAACAGCCTCCTCGGGGACTAGAAGCAATGGATGCTGATGAAATGAAAGAATTTGTTCATAAGTTTCTCCAGAATAGAACTTATATAGTAGTTCTAGATGATATTTGGAGTCTCAGTGCCTGGGAAGCTATTAGATATGCATTTCCCAGAAGCGGAACGAGTGGCTTCATCATTATCACCACGCGTTTTCAAAGCATAGGCCGCGCTGCCAGTACTGAAACTAATGGATACCTCTATAATATGCAACCTCTGCCTCAAGAAGAATCAAAGACATTGTTCTATAGAAAAGCCTTCTTGGGGGGCTCATGTCCTAGTTATCTGGAAGAAATTGCCGATATTGTCTTGAAGAGATGTGAAGGTCTGCCCCTTGCCATTGTAGTTATTGGTAGCCTCTTAGCTACCAAGAATAACAACATTGAAGAATGGAACAAGTTCCTCCGAAACCTTGGTGATGAATTAGAAGGCGACTGTCTAAGGAGAATGACGAAATTACTCTCCCTCAGTTACTATGACTTGCCTTACTATCTGAAATCTTGTTTCTTGTACTTGAGCATTTTCCCAGAGGATCATAACATATATATGACCAGGCTGATTCGGCTGTGGATAGCTGAAGGATTTGTACAGCCAAAGGAGGCGAAAACAATGGAAGAAGTTGCAGAGGACTATGTTAAAGAGCTGCTCGACAGAAGCCTAATCCAAGTATGCGAGACACCAGATTACAATATGCCCGTAAGAATTCGAGTTCATGACATCTTGCATACAATGATCGTATCCAAGTCCAAAGAACAGAGCTTCGTCACCATAACTAACGGTGGAGACACACAATGGCCAGCTAGGATCCGACGGCTAGCTATTCATGGTTCCATCGACAATATGGCAGATCTTGGAAGCCATCATCACATCCGATCGGTGCTTGTGCTGGACAACAACCATCCAGTATCTAAGCTGACATTGTCTAAGTTGCTAGGCAGTGCTTGTGGGCTACTAAAGGTATTAGAACTAAGAGGTTCTTTGACAGGGAAGATCCCGGATGAAGTTTTCAAATTGTATCATCTCACATACCTCGGCCTAAATACCACAAATGTAAATTCCATTCCGAAATCAATCCAGAACCTTGAGAATCTGGAGACATTGGATCTCAGTGACACAAAAGTGGCAGAACTGCCAGTTGAAATTCTAAGGCTCCGACGATTACGCCATCTCTTGGTCTATAATTCCACAATTCACAGAGGTTACTGGCCTTTTGATAAAGAACACAGTTGTAAAGCTCCGTACAGAATCGGATGCTTATCATCCCTACAGACTCTTTCACACATTGAAGCTACTCAAGCTGATGATGAAACTAGGGTTGTGAGGGAGATCGGCAAGTTAACGCAACTGAAGAAATTAGGGGTCACGAAGCTGAGAGAAGAAGATGGAGAGGACCTGTGCATCTCACTCACAAAGCTCACACTCCTCCAATCACTGCTTATTGCATCAATTGACGAAGAAGAAATCATGGATCTGCAGTATCCTCTGTCTCCGGCGCCGCCTATCAGATGGTTAGAACTGAGAGGGCGGTTGCTGAAGGTACCCGAGTGGGTACCTTCTCTTCAAGGCCTCACCGGGTTGCATCTGAGATGGAGCATGATCAATGAGGATCCAACGGAATCCCTTCAGCATTTGCTCAATTTGAGGTTTCTTGAACTCGATCTTGCCTATGAAGGTGAGAGATTGTGCTTCAAATCTGGAGGGTTTCAGAGGCTGAAGAAACTATTACTTGTGAGATTAAACGGATTGAAATCGGTAAAGATTGAGGAGGGTTCCATGCCCTTTCTGGAAGCGCTGTGCGTACGGGGCTGCAGATTGTTGGCGGAGGTTCTGTCGGGGATTGAGCATCTGAGCCATCTTCAATGCATTGAGTTCTCAGACATGTCTGAGAGATTTGTTGAGAAACTTGAAAAGCAGAAAGAAGAAGATGGGGGTGAGTGGAAGCTGGCGCGCATACCTGAAATCCAGATATATTCTCTGATTAACGGGGAATGGCAACGGAGACGGTTGTAGAAGAAGAAGAAAGTTTCAAATATCTAAAGATTTTATTAGCAACATTATCACTAATGCATATTGCACAAAGTAATCATCATGCTAAACAAATAAAAAATAATTCTTCTAATAATTCGTGTATTGTATTTTCCGGTGTCATTTTTTTTTTTAGACTTATTGATTTGAGATCGAAAGTTGGAAGTCGCTCACAGGACTATGCATTTTGAGACATGAGAAAAAAACAAATCGTTAGTAATGTGGATAAGAGATAAAGGTACGATGCAGCAGGGAGTACTCCCCCCTCGTATCTAATGTGGATAGGGGATAAAGGTACGAGTTTAGGGGTGCTAGACGAGTCGAGCCGGCTCGCGAGGTACGAGTCTAGGGGTGGCAGACGAGTCGAGCCGCTCGCGAGCCGGCTCGAGTTTGAGCTCGACTCGAGCTTGAATTTTTCAAGCTCGAGCTCGAGCTCGAGCTCAATTGTCTCTGTTTGTTAGGCTCGCGAGCTTTTCCCTTTTTTTAAAATGTATATATTTTTAGAATTTTTATATATTTAATTTGATATTCAATACTTTATCAATTTCATACTAAAAATTGAAATATATTATAATTATTAATCAATATCATACATTTTATTTTAGATAATAATAAACTATGGTATTGGTACTTTTATTTATACATTTAAACTTTATATTTATATAAAAACAAACTTAATCAATAATTTAGTAAATTTTAATACTTTTTAAAATAATTATTTAATATGACACATATAAATTCTATATTATATTTTAATATCTATTTAGAATCTCTTATACTTTTTAAAATTGACAAGTCCTAATAATTAACTTGTGATTTTTTTATATTTATTTGTGAGTTTGTATTTATATCAAAATACATAGTATACATTATACAATCTATAAATTTTACTTGTAAATTTATGTCAAAACTTAGTGATTTGCATGAATTAATCTAAAGAAGATAATAATAATAATAATAATAATAATAATAATAATAATAATAATAAGAATGAAATCAACAAGGTTAATCAACAATTTAGTAAGTTTTAATATTTTTGTAATATGTCACATATAAATTCTATGTTATATTTTAATATTTATTTATAATCTCTTATACTTTTTTAAATTGACAAGTCCTAACAACTAATTTATATATATATATACATATTCTATACTATTATAATTTATAATAATATAATTTTATTAAAAAATTATACCAATAATTAAAAAATATACCAAAAATTATACCAATATTTATGAGCTCGAGCTTGAGCCTTACAATTCAAAATCGAGCTCGACTCGTTGCCACCCCTAGGTACGACGCACCAAGGAAGCCCCTCATATCTGATTAGTACGAGGAGCACGCCCCCAAGGTAAAAAAAAAAAAAAAAAAAAGAAGGAACCCCACCTCAGAGAAGGCCCCTTTGAGCCCTATTAATGGGTAAATAGAACCCAGACTCAGACCCGCTACTTTTAATTTAGACCCAAACTCAGGTCCAAGCCCAAAAAAATAAAATATATGGGTATGGGTTGTGTATAGACCCAATAATACCCAATAATACCTATACCCAATATTTCTTTTCTTTTCTTTTTATATGAGGCCCATAGCCCCATACCCAATATTTTGAAAAAAGAGAAAACCAATTATGTTTGGTGAGATCCCCCCCCCCCCCTCTCTCTCAATATGTAATTTTAGCCGCCGCCGCCGCCTATTTTTTTTTTTTCTGATAGTTTCGTCGTTGTCCGTCGTCGTTCGTTGGTGCGCCACCACTATTAGATAGCCCACCTCATTGCGAAGATTTCCCATCCAATCCCGCGTGAAAACTCCTCATCGGCGGCATTTTTTTTCTTTCCACTCCGTCCAACCGGTACCATGGACCTCTATTTTTCGCTCTCTCCAGCCACTATCTAACGTCGACGTCGTCGGAACCCTCCTCCTTGAAACCCGCCGACCACCACTTACATAGGCCATTGAAAAGAGACGACGGGCTTTGAGTTGAAATTTACATAAAAGTTGCGGTTTAATTTCCTCTTACAATGATGTTGTTAGTTTTGTTGCACAGTTGGTGTTACTTTGTGGATTGATGATTTTGGTTTTGTTTGAGTAATGAAATTTACATCTTTTTCGCGAAAAAGAAAAAAAATGTATGGTGTTTTGTTTGTAATTTCATTTTAGAAGGGAAAAAGAAAAAAAAGAAAAATAAAATTAGGGCGGGTTTGGACACGACCCAAAATATCGGGCCTAATACATCAGACCCAACTCCCTGGACCCATCGGGTCTCTGGCTGGGCCTGGGTTGGGTCGGGTCTAGCAATAATTAGTGGGTAATTATAGGGTCTGGGTATTATTTACTCATTGACAGGCCTATCCCCTTCGTATGATTGCAACATGAGAAGTGCGGGTTCGAGAACGACGAGGGGGAGTTTTGCCTTAAGGAGAAACCTTCTTTCCAACTCCTGCAGAAAATCCCAAAAAATCCGAGAAAATCCAAGAAAGTCTCAGAAGGATATACTACGAACCTAAAGTGATCCGAGAAAGATACACTACAAGCAAGAGAGCAATATCAAAATCCCCACCCCCCCTCCTAAGCGCCCACTATAAAAATCCCTTGCAAGGTAACTTAGAGGACACCTTCACATTTCCTCCAAGAGTTCCAAGATCTCAGTACATCAGTTAGGTTTACTGGGAGGTCCCAACTAAAATCATTCGATACTTAAATCAGCCCGAGGTCGAGATGAAAAAATACGAGCTTAACGTATTTAATATTGGTTGAGTGTAATTAAATGTCTTATCGTAAATTAATCATAATGAATGTATTTATAGGGTCATATGTGCTCACTTACTTGATTCGCATATCACCATCTCGGGTTGCATGCGATCAGATAATCAACAACTCCAATAGCAGGTAATTTGGAGCGGATCAGATCGAGCGACACAACCCGACCCAAGAAAGAGGGCGCGAACACTAATCCTACTATGGCAATTCTTACTCTATTTGAGGGGCGTTATGTCTTTTCAAGTGTATCTATTTTAACACCCTATCTCTTTTAAATCCATCTTCAGACTGGTACGTAACAAGAAATTGTTTTATTTGTTTTTTCTTTAAATTGAAATGATTTGGACAAAACATAAAGGTAGGTGGGGGTATAAAGGTCCTTTCAAATTCCGCTGTCTGTTTGCGGATAAAGTTCTCTGAAGCCCAGCTCAGCCACGTCACCACCTCGCAACCCCAAACCCATTACTATTTAAACACCACAGCGAAAACTCCCAGCAGAAAATATATAAAAAATAATCAGATTTTTGGATTCGTATTTTTTTTTAATATAAATTTATAAACGCTTCCCTTTGTACCATCCAAACATGGCCTTCTCTGCTGCCCCGTCGTCCTCCGCCGCTGCTTGCACAGCTCAGACCTACCTCCCCTCGCATTCCCCTTCCCGTTCGCTTTTGCCCTTCAAAGTCCATAGATTTGCGCCTCCGTCGTCTTCCACTTCTCGTTCCCCTTCCATTCACTGTGCTCTCACCAAAGAACAGCCGATGGTCGGGAAGGAGGCCGACCCGGCCGCGGCTATGCAGCGGCCGGACTCTTTCGGTCGGTTCGGGAAATTTGGAGGGAAGTATGTTCCGGAAACCCTAATGTACGCCCTCACGGAGCTTGAGGCTGCCTTCAATTCACTTGCCGCCGACCATGAGTTTCAGGTTTTTCTTTTATGATTTGGTTTTTGGTTGGAGGATCCAGTTTTTGTGGCTTATTTTGCGCTTTTTTGAGATATTGTTTGATGCTTGGTTTTGGTACATTTGGTGACCTGCATTAGGAAACTTATGGTGTTTGATCAGAAGCAGGTTTTTCTTTATTATATTTTTTTGCCTGTTGCTTCAATCAGAGTAATATGATAAAAATTGTATATTTATGGCGGTTCTGATAGTTGGGGATTTATTTTAGTTCAGTGTGCCTATAATTGCTTTGCGACTCATAGCATCCATCATCATGGTGGCGAAGATGGTCTAACTTCTACCGACTATTCTTTGAGAGGCTCATATTTTTAGCATTGGTCTACAGTGTAGGAGGAGTAGTTTATCTGAAAATGGACATGTTGATGTGAGTGAATTACTTGTTGCTGAGCTATGATTAGTATTTATCCTAAGGCCTTGATATCTTGTGCTAAGAAAAGATCTACACTTTCTTAGTACAAATGGATGTGTGTAGTGGAGTGATGAAAATGATCATATCTATTGAATCTCAACCGTGTCTTTTTTTTTCTTCCACGCGCATAGAGATGATAGAAGAAATCACCTAATATGTATTCTCAATTGGATCAATTACAGAAAGAGCTAGATGGGATATTGCGAGACTATGTTGGAAGAGAAAGCCCACTTTACTTTGCTGAACGACTTACCGAGCACTATAAACGCCCTGATGGAAAAGGGCCTCATATTTACCTCAAAAGGGAAGACCTTAATCACACTGGGGCCCACAAAATCAACAATGCTGTTGCCCAAGCTTTGCTTGCCAAGCGTCTGGGTAAGAAGCGTATCATAGCTGAAACTGGAGCTGGTCAACATGGTGTCGCCACGGCTACAGTTTGTGCTCGGTTTGGGTTGCAGTGTGTTATTTACATGGGTGCTCAAGACATGGAGCGACAGTCACTTAATGTCTTCAGAATGCGCCTTCTTGGTGCTGAGGTCTGTTTTTCTTGTATCTTATAATAGTCTTTTCAAATTACTCCACTGCCTTTGTTGGAGTTGGAATTTGCATAGCTGTCTGCTCTTGCATAGGTGGACACCCTTACATTTTATGGTTAGAGAACCACTGGCAGTATGTTTTTATCATCTTATCAAACTGGAAAGAGTGATGTCTTTTGCTATCTGATCATCAGCTTATTAGGAGGCTGAAGTGGAATGATGGTAATACCCAGGAATTCTTAATGTGTTGGCCTTGATTCTAACATCATGTTACATCAATTGTTGAACCTCATCCAAAGCTACTTTCTCATAGATTTACCTTGAAGTAACTTGAAAAATACATGTATTGTTACATGTTCCTGCTATTGTTAGCAGTTGGCACATCCATGGGCCTTGGTTCATTCTGTTAATAATCTGCATAATTCACATTATTTATTTGCTGTTGCTTTTTTCTTGCCCCATCTGCGGTTTTGTTATGGTTAATGTTCCATTTTGTGACTGAGAAATTATCATTTTAACATGTAGGTTAGGGCAGTTCATTCTGGGACTGCCACACTGAAGGATGCTACATCTGAAGCTATACGTGACTGGGTGACTAACGTGGAATCAACTCATTACATACTGGGATCAGTTGCTGGGCCACATCCATATCCTATGATGGTAAGAGAATTTCATGCAGTGATTGGTAAAGAAACACGGAAACAGGCACTGGAAAAGTGGGGTGGCAAACCTGACGTGCTTGTCGCATGTGTTGGTGGAGGTTCAAATGCCATGGGACTTTTTCACGAATTTGTTGATGACAAAGATGTCAGATTAATTGGTGTGGAGGCAGCAGGTTTCGGCCTAGACAGTGGTAAACATGCCGCAACTTTGACTAAAGGAGAGGTTGGAGTTCTGCATGGAGCTATGAGCTACTTGTTACAGGATGACGACGGGCAAATAGTTGAACCACATTCTATTAGTGCTGGGTAAAATCATATTCCTCTTACATTGTCAACTTGAGATGAGATTCAGTTGCCATATATGACTAAGAATTTTTTTATATCTGGCTACTGCAGGCTAGATTACCCTGGGGTTGGACCTGAGCACAGCTTTCTGAAAGATGTTGGACGGGCTGAGTACTATAGCATAACTGATGAGGAGGCTTTGGATGGTAACTAGTGAAACTTTATTTTCCCTCTCAGTCTATTCTTTGGAGTAGTTTAGGAGTTATTCTATTCGTAGCCCACCGGAAAAAAACAAATTAAAACAACTATTGCTTTCTTTATCTTTCTTCCATCCATAGCTCTCTCTAGTCTCTGCACGTATTTATGTATATATATACACTCATGCACATGTATATATGACTGCATGTGGTTCTCGTCTGCTCCCACATGCTTACTTGCTTATATGTGCTCCTAAAAGATGATTTTCTGGAGGTAATTTGTCATATGATGAAGGCTAGATCAATATCAACTTTTTTGTGTTCATTTCGCTTCTTACGTTTCCCTTTATGTGCAGCTTTTAAGAGATTATCTAGGCTAGAGGGCATTATCCCTGCATTGGAGACATCTCATGCATTGGCTTATCTAGAGAAGCTGTGCCCAACTCTTTCTGATGCAACTAAGGTTGTGCTCAACTGTAGTGGCAGAGGCGATAAGGATGTTCAGACAGCCATTAGACATTTAAAGCTTTAAGGCTCCATTAGAAACTT
Organism: Sesamum alatum; assembly: GCA_034509735.1. Lineage (NCBI taxonomy): Eukaryota > Viridiplantae > Streptophyta > Magnoliopsida > Lamiales > Pedaliaceae > Sesamum > Sesamum alatum. The sequence continues at coordinate 55,012,918 of JACGWO010000001.1, forward strand.
TCACTCTTTAAAGAACCTTTTCCTGTATGGATAAATCCATTGCAACTCAGGTAGAAGATGTTTCTCCTTGGCAGTCTGCATTAGCGCCAGCAAAGTTCATCGGAGGGTCTATCCGATGAAATTTTTCAGGAAAGCTATGATAGGGTAGACATTAGTGTCTAGTTTAGCAGACTGTCGATGTTGTATGGCTCTCTTTTTGGCTGTTTGATTATAGAGTTCAATAGTGTGTTGGTATAGTGTTCGTCTGATGTTGGAAGGCTATCTGTAGATGGCCGGTAAAACTCAAGAGTCAGGTGAAAAAATAAAAGTGCCTCTTTTCATAGCGCAATTTCTTTTTCTTTCTAAATATTTAAAGTTAATATATATATCGGGTGATCTCAAATGTTCACCGAACGCTCCCGCTCCCAAAAAGTGCCACCCCAGACGGTAGTAGTAACAAGGATGGTTTTTTCTACCACTAGTCATCGCTCAGTCCCCACATGAGTATATAGAATAGAAAAGAACTGTGGTGTGAAATGAAGATAAAATTGGTACAAGGGAATGGAAAAGATAGAAACGTAAAGTGAAAAAAATAAATTGTAATTGCAAATTTATTAAAAATATGGAAGTTTGTCGTCAAAATAAAATTCTCAGCATGCAAAAAACTCTCCACGGTTGTATGACATCAACTAATATATATCAACCATAAGATGGGCTAAATGGAGTGTAGATATTCCATCTCATCGCTAATCAAGAGTTGTTCTTGCATTGTTTATTGCAACTACAGTTCTCAATTTCATCTTACAAAACAAAACCAGGAAATGCCGCCTAAAACAAAACTGTATAAGAGCAAAGTTTTGGGTAGCTCGTTATTTATGTATCTACAAGTAAAGCAAATGTAGTAGTTGCCTATAGACCAAACATCAACTCTACTTCTGTCATATACTGAACTCCTACTTCCCCAGTCTTCACTGCTTTGCCTGTCCAACAAAACAAGTACTAGTCAAGAATCTAAGTAGAAAAAGACACGATGAGGAAGTTGGATAAAGCAACGAGAACTTAGACAAACGTAGCAAGTTTAACTAATGTGTTGGGATGCAAGACAGAGACAGAATGGACTATGTTCTCAAATGTTCGTTTGCGGGCATTACAGCATGAGAAAAGGGAAACTTAAATTGAGGAGATACGAACTGTCTCCTAAGTAGTCTGCAATGCCGTAAAATAATCCCCAAAAGGAAAGACTAATTTACCTGTGAATACAAGAAGGTTCCAAGAACGGCTATTGCTGCTCCAAGAGCGTTGACAGGTTGTACGGGTGTTTGGAAGATGATGATGGAGGAGACAATGACGGATATGCGTTTCATGGTGTTTCCAATGCTAAACGTCAGAGGCGATATCTCATCCAACGACATGTACGACACCTGATTGTACAGGTGGTAAAATACACTCTGGGCCGCCATCCACCTATGTACAAATACCAACCACAAGACATTAACCAACAGCAGAATGGTAAGGAAACAAACACACAACTTTTGGAGTTACTCAAGAAATTCCAAGATTGATGAATTTTAAGGGAACTGCTCATCTTTTTGGGCATTTATATGATATGTACTGTCTTACGATATTTACATTTTATTTCTGACTAATGAATATATGCCTCTGTACGAAAGGCTCATTTAACTTCAGTCGCGGACGAATAAGAGTCGATTAAAGTAGTAGGTTGATGAGATTACCAAATGATCTGAGGTCCAACTTGAGACAAGGCTTCTCTGAATCCAACTGCCCACATCTGTGGTCCCTCCACGGCGAAAGCAAATGGTGTGAGAATCAAGAGTGACAACATCGATAAGCAGGCGTAATAGTTCATCCCACTAACGGCGTTGCCCTTCATGCCCTTCTTGGAAAATATGTTTCGGAAAACAAACGCCAAGTTTGAAATCATGGCCCCCATAAAACCTGATATCGACAGCCAACAACCATACAAAAAAGGCATCAGAAAACAACCTAAACAACTCAGAATTTCCTTTCAGAACCCTCACAACTTCACTCAATTTTCTAAATAACCACAAACAGCCAATCCTGGCCACCCACTTCAACAGGATTTCATGTGACTCCACCAAGAATTTACTTAAACAGAATCAACAAGCTGGCAACAATGCTTCTGCTACACTCCCAGTATTTCATAGAAAGGCAAATATCATCAGATTTTACTCCACCATTGCTCATAATTTAAGCAAATACTCGGTAAAAACAATCTAACTACAGGCCATGTGAATGGTTACCAGTCATGTTGAAGTTGAGCTCGGTTAGAGCGGCCAGACCGCAACCACCGATGATCGGAAGGAGCGACAAATAAACAGCCGGTGGAAACGTCTCTCCTAATATGAATCTCGAGACCAAAACACTGAAAGCAGGTTCACCGCTCTTGATTATGTGAGTGAATGAAACTGCAACTTTTGACATACTCACAGTAGCCGCCACATGCCCGATTGTATGTGCAACAGCAACCTAAACAAACCACCCCAACCATCAACGAAAATCAAATTTTAGGCCTTCTGATTCAACACAAGAACAGTGTAAGACGAAACCACAAAAATCAGGAACTCAGGTTACATAAACCGAAAACAGTAATCATGACAAGATTGGAATTTTAGATCACCAGACACTCGGCCGGAAAAGGCCCAGATAAGAAAATTCAAGAGGAGAACGAAACAATATGAAAACCCATATCGGAAAATTCAGAGAAACCCTAATTTTCTTACCGGGAAAAGGCTTTTCCAGAAATCAAGATCAGTCTTTGGGGCTTCCACAATCCTCAGAGCCCAAGAAACTAGCATGATTAGTGACCCAGCAGCCAAAGACAGCGTCGAAGTTAACCAAGGAAAAGGATACGCATTCAACACTTTCTTGTTATAAATATTGAAGATCACATTTAAACCCCACCATGTGGCGAAGTAGATTCCGATCTTCAGTTTTCTCGCGGCCTCAGACTTCGCCTCCGCCGTCTCAATAATCGGCTTTGATCTGTCAGCTTCATACGCCTTACAAATGATCGGAGATGGTTTCTTTTCTTTATTAATCGAAAAAGACTCAACCTTTGAGACATGGAGCGGTTTAGACAGGGAAACAACGCCACTCCGTGAAGCTTTCACCGCCGGGAGAGAAGGCAAAACCGGCGAGTGGCGGGCAAGAAAATTTCTCCTCGGCTGGCGAAAATTCGAGCCATGGAGCGGCAAAGCTGGCTGCTTGAGAGAAGATATCATACTGTAAAATCCGATGCCGAAATAAACCAAGCCACACAATTCCAAAACTGCCGTAGTTGGACAGAAGCTGAAAAATGGAGAATTCTTGATTCTTGGCAGCCCCGAAAAGACAGAAATATAGGCAGTTTCTTACGGCCCTTCTATGTGAAAAAGAGCCTAAACCACCATGTGTATCAGAGTCTGTGTCTGCAACCTTTGAGTACTTGGAGTGTCCAAATATCAGGAGGAAACAACGCTGGAACAGCCCTTGAAATATATATATATATATATATATATAGTGAGAGAGAGAGAGAGAGAATGTATATATATTATGATCGAATTTAAAACAAGAACAAGAACACAAGATCTGATTTTGTGTGTGTGTTGTTGTTGTTGAAGAAAAAGAGTAATAAATTATAGAGGTGACTGCGCGTGCTTTGAAATCTCAGTTCTTTCTAAGAGGGGTTGGTGACTTCTTTTTGTAATGATAAATTAGGGTGGCGAATTTAGAATTAGAATTAGAATTAGGTGGGAATTCCGAATTTCTAGTTTCCAATGTAGACCGAATACTTGTTACAGTTTTCTACTAATTCTTGCCGTTGGGTTAGAGAACGAAGAGTCCGAAGAAACTGCAAGACTGTTCTTGTATTCAACGCCGACGGGTCAGGGCAGGGCGAGGGGAGCATTCTCATTATTTCCTGCTGCATTTTTTGGACTATTTGCTCTTACAAATAATTCCAATGGGGTATCATACCACTCTTGAATTTAATCTGTGGATTGGTTGCGATAGTTGATCGGATATATTAAGTGATTATTTAATATAGAATCAAAATCAAGTTAAACGAGAGGTTTCGAATTCGAATTTCATTATCGTTCATTTATAAAAAAAGAGGGTAAACTACAATTATCTCCCTGAGATTTGGTATAATTACGAATACCCTTTCATTATTTGAAAACTTACAAACACCTTATGAATTTAACGATCATCTAACAACTAACTCATTCTGTTAGCCTTTGTTAAATTTTCATCAATTTTTTGTAGTGAACTAACCAAAATGCTCTTGTGTATTATAAATTTAAAATTTATTTATTTTTCAAATTTTTATGAAACTTTTTTAGGGACTAAGTGGATAAATTTTTTATATAATTTTTCTATCCACCTCCTTCATTTACTTAAAATATTTTTTCATACTTTTTTATATAACATGACAAAATTATCAATTTCAGATCTTCAACCAAGTATTACATAATCTTATCATACATCAGGGAGGTATTCGTAATTTTTTAAACAATAAAAGAATATTCATAATTATATCAAACTTCAGAAAAATTCGCTATAATTTTCTCTTAAGAAAAAATTCTATGAAAACGTGTTAAAATATTAGTATTCAATGATTTTTCTTTCAAACAATTTAAGCAAATTGGGTAAGTGAGAGTCATGTGTGTATTTAGGATACTATCTTCAAATTATTATTTTTTTACATGTGTAGACAGCTGGAGATATTTTAGAAGCTTGTAAAGAGGTGTGAATTTTTTTAGGTAAATGGCATTGGTAAATATTTTGTGCATGTTTTAGAAGAATTTGAGAAGTTTCCCACAGTTGTAGGATCTTTTCAATCATTGTCATTCATTTGAGGAGATGCGTAGTATTAATAGGAACTAGCATTTCATTATAACCATAAACGAAGATGGAGGGAACGACTTCTTCCAAGAAATTTTCTTTATATTTTTTTAATTTTTTTTCTTTTATCGAGTTATTTAAACACTTAAAACATTTTTTTTTATGTATAAACACACCAAGCAAGGCTAGCTTAACTAGCTCTAAGAGGTTCGAAAGAGTTAATGGCCTTACAAATGAACTTGATTCATTTATTGGATTTTTAGAATTATTTTAATCGATCGATTGATAAGATTAACCTCAACATATTAAACTAACTATAATAAGTATATGTAGTTGGTTTAACGTCATTTGGTAATAGAAGATGTATATCAAAAAGGGGTTTTATATATATTAAAAATAACATTCAATCCCTACCGTGTAATATAGTCAATTATAATATGTGGCTTCATTGTATCCGCAGATCTTGCCATCCGTTGATTCTATGATCGGATGCGATCGGTCAGCTTCGTAAGCCTTGCAAGTGATCAAAGATTGCTTAGTGGAAAAAGATTCCCCTGCTGACATTAAGATTGATTAAACTAAAATTATACGCTTTGCAAGGGACGAACAATTGCTCATCCTCTTTATGAATGGAAAGAGACTCATCTTGAAAACATGATTTAGAAAGGTAAAATAGATGGAGTACTTGATAGATGCGAAAATGGTGAGTGGCAAACCAAAAATTTTCTTCGGAATTGGAGAAAACTTAGTTTACTGGCAATGGTTGCTTAAAAGAATATATTATAATACTAATAATAGAGTATATAAATGTATTGAAAAAAATGTTAAAAAAAATTAGAAGAAAAAGTAATTTTGATGGTGTGATAACCATACAAAGATTAAAAACCTGTAAATGGTCTATCATGAAGCAGAAAGATGAAAATTATTGATGTATTATAGTGTACAAAAAATGAATAGGGGAAATTGTTCATGTCATGGTTGATGTATATGTATAGCACTTAATCACAATAAAATGATATGGCCATGTTTACCGCATCATATTGTATTAGCCAATGTTATAGTAGATCCATACTATTTATAGCACTTGCCCGTACTATATTATATCATCGTGTGTTTACTTCATAATATTTATCTTGGTAATAATCCGAAAGAACAAATAATCCGCTATTTACTATCACCCACTACAATCTATATTGTTGGTGCATTTACGTTTTTGTCCATGGTAATAAATACAGGTTAAATCAGTCATGTGGGGTAACAAATACGTATTTATTACCAAATCCACCCTCTTAAGCAATATCTTCACCACAATCTTGCATTTACAATGCAATGATGTGCAATCCTCCATAGTAAAAGATTAATGCACCAAATCTCTTCGGTTGACGCGCTCATCCACCAAGCTTCCCGCCATTAATGAAGTCTACATTGTCTTGATGGCCTAGTCTCATTCTTCCATAAATGCGCAGAATATCTCCTTTGCAGTGTTGTTTTGTTCGCGGCTCCTTCATGTGGAAGTAAGTAGGTTTCATGTGAATAGGAGTTTGCTGCAAGAAAACTTGTCTGCACTAATGGAGGAAGCGCTTGAAAGGAGAAAACTGGTCTGCACTAATGGAGAAAACTTGTGTGCACAAGAAGAAGAACGAACCTGGAACTAAAACATGATATTAAGGTGAGTTAGAACCCCACAAAATGCGTAGTAAAGGAGCATGGGAAGAAAGAAACCACCTCGTCTCCACAGCTTGAAAGAGGAAAACTGGAGAGAAGATGATTTAGAGCTGCTCTAATGGGGTGAGAACGAATGAACTTGATAAATTCGAGCCATAAATATCCACCTATCCCCTGACACAACATTTAATACCACATTTAAGATAGTACGTAATTTAATTAAAAAACAGGGTCAAAAAAGAAATTTTATATGCATATATAAGGGACAAACAAGGCAAAATAATTTAGTCCAAATTATTATGAGGTTCACATATTGCTAATATGTACTCGACCCAAGATTATAGTATGAGAAATTGCATAGGTTAATAGTGGGCCGACGGATTATTGGCGGGCTGTGCAGATTGATAGTAAACACCTGACTAGGCCGTATTCTGGGTTAATACGGCCTAGTAAACACGGCCTATATATATATATATATATATAAATTTGTGAAAGAGAACGTGTGCATGATTGAATTTCAAATATCTTATTTTCGATTTTCTTTGCAATTCAAACAAATGCAGCAATGAGACAACAAATTACATGCGACTGCAAGAGCTTTTAATCCTTAATTATATAAGTTTATTAAAGATTTCAAATTCTTAATAATAAATCCTTTAAATTTATATTGAAATTTCAAATTTAAAGAATTTAAAATTCTTCAATTTAAATTTTAAACTATATTAAATATTGATGAATTTCAAATCCTTCATAAATTGAATCCATTAAAATCCTTTCTCCAAATTCATCCATCAATCCAAATTAACCCTTTAGTTTTAAGAGGGTTATGTTTATAAAAACAGAGAACCAATTTTTCTTTGTACTAAGTTCTTCTCTTATTCTTTCAGCATACCATAATGATATACTAAAATTATTCATTTTCTACTTTTATTCCATTCCAAAGTTTATTCTATTCCCACCAAAATTCGTTCATTCGTACCAATCACCGCCTTAATGTTATAGGAATAGCAATTAGACAACTTTTTCTCTACACATACTCAATGCCCACATGTATATAAACGTACACTAATAGAGAGCTTCCATTGTAAAGCAAGATAGGAAATCAATACTCCAATATGTGCTACCACCATGCATGCATTCAAATTTCTTTGTAAACGAGAACATGGGCAAAATTACAGGCTAGAATACAAAGGCACCCTGTCATGAGATCGAAGACATCGATGGAATCAACCGCTTGAGAATACATTAGACAAAAACACCCAAGTTTTATACTTGTATAATAACATCACGGGCCTCTAATACATATATGAACAACTATTCAAAAAGCTATATGACAAACAACATCGTCGGTAAAAGGCAGCCCAAGAAGGTCGCTTAAGTTAGCGGTCTTCTGGTAGTTCTAGATGTTCCAATGTCGAATGGAAGCAACAAAAAAGACCTCAAGCAAGATACACCAGCAGTTAGCGACTGGTTCGTTGAAGGCGGTGTTAGTGTGGGCAGATCAGCAAATGGACATAGTGCGCCTGTGCGAGATGGCGTCAGTGACTAAACAGTCATCTTGATATAGTACATGCTCCATAAAGTAACGAGGCATGTGTAAACTAGATTGGCAAATAACAGATCGTCTACCAAATTCAAATGATTTAAACCACGGTACCAACTCCACAAATGATCCAGCAGTTTGATCACAAGTGGATTCAGTTTGCAGTGAAACGCATAAGGGCATGGGGATGTAAATAGTAGGAAGGGACACACAGAAGGAAATAATTCTCCAGAGAGATAACATGGTCCAAATAAGCAAACATGCAGAAATGATAAAGCATAATCTTTTGCCTCTTTTTGTTGTGGGTTAGCTATTAGGAGGATGAGGAGTGGCGCTCTGAGTAAAAGTCATACATGCAATTATTAGTTATTGGAGAAGGGCTTCAAAATTCTTGTTTTTATCATTCATTGTAATGTTGTCAAATATGCTAAAGATAAGAAGTATGCATCTGAGAAACGTGAATAGAAAGCTCTCTCTTCCACACACATATGACAAGTGTCCTCACTTGCGGAAAGGGGAAATAAATGACATCACTTTTTGGCAAGTAATATGTAAAAGAGAAAAAAACTGAGCAGGAAAATTACCTACAAGGTACACGGAGGTTTCATGAGAACATTAAGTGCGGAATTCTTGGAGCCTCTGTAGAGTGCATGCAACTGATTGTTGATCTCCTCTCGGCTGATTTGATCCCGAGAGGAACTATTGGACCAAAATACATTCATTTTCTCCAATAAAATTGCATTTTCCAGCAAAAACTTCAGAAACCATATTTCTCTATTAGTCCCATGGAGGTTCCGGTAGTTAACAGTCTTGAGATTCGACAAGACACAATTTGGAACTGACGTCAGCCTGGAATGGTCTTCACAGCGACCAAGTCCCTGGATGCAAGAACAATCACTTAGTTGTTGAGTACTTTAAATGCTAAGGTTGACTTCTTGTCCTCATCATCTACCTCGCAAAAATCAAGAGATTCTAACTTAGGCAAGCATTGTAGAAACTTTATCAACAGCTGGATAGAATGTTCCCCAAATTCCCCCCTTAACTCCAAGAGGGTCAGATTGTCAAACACTGGAAGGCGACCCATCATGCGCTTAGCAAGAAAGAGAGACTTCACCATGAAATAGCAATAGGGTTAGTATGGGAGGAAAAATCAACAACAATCATCAATAACAAACCAATGTTGTCTAACATTAAAAATGTCTCTTGTGCACCTATTACCTCAATGGTGCCGCTGGATATTCTCAAGCTACTAACATTTCTCAGCCCTCCAAACAGCTTAATAGTTCGACAAGCAATCTCCCGCTGCCTCCCACAAAGGTTGGGAATGTGAATTAACGCAAGGGCCGATGAAGAAAGACCATATAAATTGATCTTATTTGATAGATAACCACTGTACTTGAAAAATATCAGATTTCCAGCATCAATCTTGATATCACAACCCCGAAGATCATCAACCGAACAAAATGGTAAATCGTCTATTATTAAGACCTTGAGTGAAGGCATAGTTATCGAGATACTCCTCAAATTCATCCATTCACAATCTAACACAGCCAACTCTTCTAGAAATGGACAACTCGAGAATAGACTTTGCATCAAGTTATCATTAGGAAATGTGACAAGACAAAGGTGCAATGTTCTAAGGCATGGGAAGGAAATTCGAGGAGGCAGCTGAAGGGTACAATTCATTTCTAATCTTACGACTGTGAGCAACTCATTATCAAAAACGCAACTGGGCAGCGCAAAAGGCTCTTCCACAAAAAGGCAAAGATCAAGCTCTCGAACATTACGCCTGATAGCAGCTAAAATCCACTCATTGACACGAGATGCACTGAAACAAACACGACAAGAAAGCCGAAATCTTTTCATGTCAGATGTGTCTCTTAGTAGAAGCACCTTCTCAACAAAACTCATGAAACGTGTGACATCAAGCGGATGCCAAAAGTCAAACTGACTCGAGTACAGCAACGAATCATCAAAGTTGATGCTGGGAACGGAAGTCCATAAATACTTCCATCTTTTAGATAGCACACATGTTGACACAGCCTCTTTAGTAGGAAGATAGGACAGAATATCATGAAGGATGCAATCCGGCAAAAGGCTGATTTTGTCAAACCCATCATCAATAATATGCTCCTTAGATACCTCATTCATTTTAAAGCTTCCCATCAATTCGCCATCCTTTTCTCAGAGAAAACAAAAAGGTTTTATTAGAGTTTCTTTAGCACTTACTAGTATATGTATGCTTACCATTAGCCAACAGAAGCGAAAAAATGGAAAAACTAAAATTTATGAACATAAGCTAACAGCCAAGAAACCAGAATGTCGCCCAAAACAGCACTATCGAGATTTCAAGTATCCTGTACTGCCTCTAAAGTTGAAGAATCAACGCCCCAGTGTTTCTGCCTAAGGGAAAATGTTTCACTCAAAACTTAAAAACTCCCCCAACCCATGAATTTATCAACACCGTAGAACAAACCCTTGATGGCGCAAGTTCTTTAAACACATAAATTAACAGAAAAACAAAAAAAAAAAAAAAACATCGATAAAGAAGGTAATGCAGCGATCAATTTGAAGGAACACGACACTAGGATGTCTGCCAACATTTATGTAAAATATACGAGCCTAAAAAAACATTGCATTTCCAGACACGTCCAAGAAAAGAAAACATTTGACTAACCAAAACCCCCCACCCCTTTTCCCCCAAATATAATAAGAATCTGGGGTTAATAGATTAGCTATAACAGCAAGCAGGACAAACACAGAGATAGAGATACATATATATATATACACACACAGAGAGAGAGAGAGAGTCAAATATACATACAATGATAAGAGTAGAAGATCATGGCTAGCGACTACAGGCGAAGATGGGGGGATGGAGTGGCGTGGGGATCGGCGATTTCGAGAGTGTTTGAGTTGTTCGAAGCAGCACAAATAAGAGGTGAGGTGGCGCGAGCTCGACGACATCATATTTATTGTCGACCGCTTTTAGTTTAGCTTAATCCTAAAAACGCATTACTTGTTTAACGTTTTTCACTTTGATAGAAGGCTTAAAGTGGTCAAACTAATCAAAATCCAAATTTATTCGTATTCATTAATCTTTTATTCAAGCTGGGATTAGATTTAGATATGATTTTTTAAAAAGTAAATTATCAAATATAATTGCAAAATAAAATTCAAATTAACATATACAGACCGTGTGTACAAAAAAATTATGTCGTTTTATCTAAAAATATTATGCGTTGTTGACATTATTTATGTTAAATGAAATAGAAAATGCAATAGAATTTAAAATAGAAAATTCAGTCCGGTATTAATATAGTATTTATAAGAATCAAGAAATCATGCTTTCTCACTAGCAACACAATCCTCAGGCGAAAATGAGAATGTTTCCTTGTTTATATCATATGTCAACCTCATATTGTCTTGTTGCATAGCTCCAACACCGTCGGTCCGTCCGTTGGCATCAGCCTCAGGCAGAAACTAGTCTTGTCCTTGTTCACAAGGAAAACTCTCTTTGCCGGCACCCTGAAATCAGCTCTTCCCCTGAAATGAAATGTCATGGACACAGTCACATGCTCAAGCCTCAAGCCTGAACGCATTTCATAGCAAAGGTCTAGTTTTGCAGTCAACGTTTTCTTGAGCATGAACTTGTCGAATCTGTACACTAGTACTTTTCGGATCCTAATGTAATTCGCTCGATGGATGTTGGAGAGTATGGTGTTGGTGTCAATGAGGAAGCCGACGTTTCTTCTGTTGTTGTGTAAAGCGTCCTTGTGGATTTTTAGCCTGAGGTTTCCAAGACTTATGTCAATCAAGTCTAGTGCATATGCATAGGGGTAGTTCAGATGTTGCGCCAATGGGGTTATTTGTACTTTGCCTTTGGCTCTGATGATATCATTGCCAAACCTGAGGTAGCCTTGTGTGCTGCGGTTTGGAAACAAGCAGTAAGAGAATCATCCTCTGATTATGCTGCTCAACTGAGTGATCAAAGACTCCAGGGACTTGTTCATTGAGAGGATACCGGAACCAAGCCCATAATTGATGTTCTTGCTCATCTCTGTGCAACCAAATCGTACGTTATTCACGTTTGTAGTCGTGTTCTTTGTTGTCAAGAACATGAATTTCTCGGTAGCAGCCACCCCAGAAGCCGATCCTCCATTAGGGTAGCCGATTTTGTACATGCAGTCTCCGTTTTTTCTTCTAAAAATCAGGTACTTACAAGTGCGGCTGTCATGACCAATCCTATGGTAAGTGCGAGACTTGTGTTGATCATAGTACTTATCACCTTGGCATTGTGTCCAGGTAAGGGGACTAATGGTGGTATCAAAGTTCAAGTATACGTTCTGTTTCGGATCCCCAATTCCTAATTGCACCATGAAGTAGTCACCGACTTTCTGGAAAAGAAACATTGATTTTGATGAGGTCATTCGGTTGCAAGTTGCAAGAAATTCTGACCCCTTCCTGGAGATATTGAAGTAGGTTTCGAGCCTTTGTTCGTGGCTCATGAGACCGAGGTACGCAGGGGAGAGTGAGGAGTCCCTGCTAATAAGCTTGAGCTTGAGCCCTATGAGTTGTGAAGCAACTTTATCAAGTCTTGACAGTGTTGTAATGTAAAGGAAGAATCACATTTTAGTCATTGTGGTTTTAGTTTTGATCGCTGTTCTGTTTTCAGCACGAGGGTGAAAGATCTTAATTCACAATCCAAATTAATTAATTAGTAAGGGATGGAAGCATAGGTCTATCTTGAAATTAATTTGTTCTCATCTCAACGAGATGCTATGAGTGAACCCATAAAATCTAGTAGATTTGTTTATAATAAATGCGTTATATAGCAGATTTATTTCATTTTTAAATGTTTCAAACATTTGAATTGAAGAAAGTGTGATGTGAGAATTCTATTAATTATTAAAAATCTAGTAAATGGGCCGTGGAGCAGACAACATGGGTTTCGGGCTTGTACTTGACTCCTATTAATTATTAAGCACAAGCATTTATATAATGGTAAATTACAATTACCTGTTATGAGGTTTGATATAATTATAAATATTTTTTGTTACTTAAAAAGTTACAAATATCAACCTGAGGTTTGTAATCATCTAATAAATGATCATTTCTATCCATTTTTATGAGTGAATTGACAAGAATGTCCTTATGCACTAGAATTATTTTTTATTTAAATCTTAAAAAAAAAATTGAACTACATTGTGTAGGGAGATGTTTCTTAAATTTTTTACAAGAGGAGCAATGATTCAATTTGCTTCGATTGGTTTTTCTACAATTTTAATAAAAAATTCAAGGGTAAAATGGTTAATTTCAGGAATTTGGTTAAAAATTACAAATCTCGGGGAGGTATTTGTAAAATTTCAAATAACCAGAGGATATTTGTAATTATGTCAAACCTCATGAGAAGTAGCTGTAATTTACCCTTTATATAATTCATTTATTATAAAATGGTATTGCAATTTATTTTTATATGTCAAATGTTTATAATTTAGTATATTTACCACATACGATTAATTAGGTTGAAACCCCTACAACATCATCGAATTCATTAAATATTTGACTTTTTTTATGGGATTAAATATTTGATTTTGAAATTTACAAATTAATATTTTTCTACACTCACGTATCAAATATGCATGTACATACCCAAGGTTCAAAAATAAAAGCTCCATAGAAAAATATTGTACTTGAACAATTGAACTCACCATCAGAACGAAGTGGATTTGAATTTTAATTTTATGAACTTGAGCAGGTTTACGACAAATTCGGACCCGTCCCTATTAGTATATACGCACAAAAAAAATTATAAAAATAATAACAGGTTCAATTTTTTTTTTAGAAATTATACTAAATAAATAAATTAAAGTTTCAATTAAATATTTGGGATTAAATTACCAGGTTCGGATGAGGAAGGGTTTGGATCCGGAGTCCTATTAAAAGCGAAGCAAGGTAGGTCTCGGGTTCAAGTAACCCGGCGCCCAAACCCACCCTCATGCCCGAAACCATGTGAAGAAAGGGTTAAATTTCAATTTGCCCCTCAAATTATCTCAAATTATCAATTACCCTATAATGATATATCACATACAATATCAAAATAAAAAGACAAGAGAAACTCCTTATTCAGTTTGGCGAGTACTGCTGAAGCACTTCAAATTTCGCAAGTTTCTTGACAGTAACGAGTGAATGAATGCGCATTTCCTGTAGCCTTGACTGATTTATGCAACTGGAAAAGCTAAAAGATTTATCTTGAAAGGCAATTGAAAAGATGGTGGATAGAGATAAAGAATGGGAATTTCATCTCCGATCGTTGTCGTCGACCGGCAGAGATTCCAATTACGCCACTGACCCCGCTTCCGATCCTTCGCTTCTCAACTCCGTTGATTTCTCTTTCTAGTTTCAATCCTTTTTTTCCCCCCTGATTCTTATTTATTTATTTATTTATGGTGGTTTTTCTGTCTAAATTTCTCATGTTTATGTTGATTTTGTAGGTCAAAAGATTGCATGAACTCTGCAAAACCGAGAAATCAGAAGAATTGATAGCTAGGGTTTACCCCCATCTGAACAAAATATTTCAGCGGTGCGTTGCCTCAATTTCCCAGAGTCGAACCTCCAACGGCCTTCTTTTGCTGGTACCCTCTTTTTCTTTTACTATTGTTTTTCATTGTTAGTTGTTTTGTTATATATGAAAGTATGTACAAGTCAAATGCCGAAATGTGGACAGTCCAACGAGAAATTTGCCCCTTCTATAATCTAATTATGCATTTTTATGACCTCATCTAAGTAGTTCAGTTTAAGTGCAGCGGGGTAATTTAAATTTTGTGTGATAACAAAAAAATCGTTTTTTTCCTTTTTTTTGTTACACTGATCTTTGGAGGATTTCTGATCCTATCCTAGTAAATGTTGCTGGCAACACTCCTCACAGAGCCAATGAAACGCCCACTAACAGAATCGGAAGTCAATTAAGTTAATGTAATATTATGTTTATTTTATGCCTATGGACTTCTTGAACTGTGAACATTTTTATTATATGTATGAAAGAATACTACTCACAGACAATACACATGTGTAGAGTTACCGACTCAGCCATTCACACCTAGATATAGTGTGGATTGCGCCATTGTGGAAGGTTTTTTATGCATTATGACGCTAATGTCGTGTGGGAATTAGTTTGCAACTTTCAACTATAGTGGTTATGAATGCTAATTCGAACAGTTTACTTGTGCTCTAATTTATCATTTGTCATTCAGGCAATTCTTCAGTTTTTTCTTGATTTTGGAGATGTAGTATTGCATGATGCAGATCCTAGTCTGAGGACATTTTTCCGATCATGTTTGAGTCGGTAAGGCAAACATTTTCTTTTCTTGTCTATATTTAAAAAAGAGTGGAGATATCATGTAATCCGTCCTACACTTATATCTTGTCACAGCTGTATGCTCTCTATCCAGTGCCAAATAAAAAACTAAAGACTGGTAGTACCAGTATGGGAAAAAAATATTGAATCGCAAGATTCACAACAGAGTTTGACTTTGTGTTTCGTACTTGGCATCTTGGCAAAGGCAGTAGGTTTCCATAGTTTCACTCTGCAACACTTGGATTCCCACTTCACTTTATGCAATTCGAAACTTGGCGCCGAATCATTGTTGGGTACTGAGTTGTTGGTAGCTTTGGATGGGTTTAATCTGGCCCATGATTGTTGATTTAGTGATACTTTAGGAAAAAGAAAAGAAAAGAAAAGAAATCATCATCTTTACAGTCAATACTTTATCTCCTGATTTGAGATTGATGCAGCACAATTTGATTTTTTACTGTTGCTTTGCTTTACTTTATATGCCCAAGGAACTACCGAGTACCAAGCAACTAAAGTCCATCAAAGATTTCAAATGTCCGTCTATAAATTGTTTTTTCAAGTGGTTTCTTTTCTAAGTTTGTACTTTTTACTGGATGAGTAGAAATTGATATAATGGTCAATTCAAAGTCTCTCTCTTTCTAATTTGTGGTTTTCTTTACTCATTATTTTTTGCCTGTAGAGTAGACTGAAGTTATCAATTTGGGAGTTGTCATACCTTCCCCTTTCTAATTATTCTTGCAGTGAGTTTGCAGACCCAGTTGTTGCTGAAGCATCTCTTGAATTTCTGAGCTCAAACAAAGGAAAACTGCTAAAGTCTTTCCCTACATTACTTCCTCAGGTATATGTTTGACATAAATCCTTATAGCCACTAACTGAGAAAGGATAAGCTGGTATTGATTATGTCTGATGTGACAAATGTGCAAACTTAATGTTTAGAGAACTTTAATGATTAAATTTTAAAGAACTTTTCGGACTAAGTTTTGGTAATTTACTCATAACATTGGAGATAAAGCTGCCCTGATACTTATGGGTGTGATATATGCCATCGTACTGCAGCATGACATGTCGACCGATGATCGAAGGTTTTCTAGACTGAAGCATACTTCTGAGATGTTTTAGACAACAAAATTACAGCCTAATGGTTGACTGGGTCTGCTGAACAATGGATTGCTTCTGAAGAATAGAAGCTTTCATGTTCCCTGAACTTACAGTCCCTGTAGTTTTCGCATGTCACATTCCTTTAATTTATTATAGCATCATGTGTGTCTCACATCTTCTGTGAATTTGCAGTTTTTCCCGTTAATGCTGAAACTGATTGCATGGAATGGAGAGAAGTAAGTCTTATGTTGCTGTGTAGTGTCTGTTTTAGTTGTCTGCATAGAACTCGTTGGGGGCATATGACCTTTATTTGAATGCCATTACTGAATTGGATATGTTTGCTCTTGCAACTGAGTCTGTCTTTTTTACTGTAATCTTTTGCTCTTTTGCCATGCAGACTAGAAAATTTGTTCCTGAGAGTTTTCTCAGGACTCATCTCTCCTGGATCCTTCATTCCCCTGTTTCCGTCGCTGGTAGACTTACCTAGTAAGTTCGTTTATCATGATTTTATGGTATCTGCTTTATGCTTTCATTGGTGGTGCCTTTATTTGGACTTTGGATGTTGGAGTGCTTCATGTAGAGACCTTCTGATCTATTCCCACATTCAAGGAAGATTGTCTGCATTCTCATGCACAAGCTTTAAGTTGAGATGAACTTGTTGGTTTTATTCTTCCCCTCTTTCTCATGCATGAGTACATGTTCGAATACTTTGCAGATGTAGAATCTTAATTATCCCCCACTTTTCTTGCTTTTTGCAAGAATTCTTTGAAAGCGCTGAGAGCACCATTATCATTCCTTCCACAAAAAAGCTACTTTTCAATTATATATTGGTTATGTTATTACATTATGACATCTTTCTCTATGTCTTCACTAGTATTGGTTGTGGCACTCGAGAAGGTAGAAAGAAGTTCAGGGTCACTTGTCGGAAGCAGCATAGCTTCAATTCAGAAAAGCGCTGCTCCTGAGGTATTTATGGAACTTCTAGAAACCATACCTGTTAAAACTTTTGCTCTTTATTACTAATGGTTGCTCATTGAATACAGATGCTGCTTGCTCTCATGGATGAGGCATATACTGGCTCAACTATAGGAGATGGAGGTGCAGATTCTGAATCTGAAGATAGCACTCCTATCGCTGTAGCTGACCCTCTCTTTCTTGATATCCTCAAGGATGAGAATGATGGTCTTGCTGTATGTCCTTTCTATGCAATTGGTAGCTAGCTATACAGTATGATGGATGGATATTGTATAGCATAACAGGGGCTAGATTGTTATGGCGTTTCCACCAGATTGTTTCACTGAATTTGGTTGCCCGTGTATATTACTTCGGTTCTCCCATATGTATAGATCTAGGTCGACCCAGCATAGAGTTTGGAAAAATCTAAATTCTATGTATTTTTCGATGATTGTCCTAAACTAGTTGTTGAGAGTCCTATGTTATTTAGCTTTAGGAGGTTGGGTATTCTGGGAAAAGATTCATTTTAGAGTATTACGTATTCATTATTCCATAAATGCACATCATGCTGAGGCCCATGCCTTGGCAGATGTTTATAGGATTCATGCTTTCCGTTTTAGGTTCCTTTTTGTTCTCGTCACTTTTGTACAAATCGAGATTCCTGGGCAACTCTTGTTTCTAAAATGGTCAGGCAATTTGTTTTATTGCTATCCTTGAACTAGATATGATCTAGAGCAGTTACTACTACTTAGAACTTTCTGTATACATTTCAGCTCGGGCATATAATATCTTTTTATATCATTGTTTATTGATCTGATTTCTCTAGGAGTATGTAAGTGATTTTATGTGGTGATCCAACTAACTGGGAGAAACGGCTTGGGTTATTTAATAGGTTGATTTACCTGGGAACTTACGTTTCATATCTCTGTGATGTTTCAGGAACGTCATTGGACCTCTCCTGCAATGGCTACAGCTTTGCAGGCAGTAATAAATGCCCCTCTGTCCAAAAGACTGAAGGAAGCACTCAACATGGCACCCAAGCTTCTCGATTCCTATTTCACCTTAGCAGTACATGATGCCAATGATTGTATGTGTACACTGGTTCTCATTATTGTTTTCAGTTGAAATAGGACTTAACTGACGCTGCTGCATACATCTCAGCAGAAGTGTTTTTGCTGGACATCTGTGTTGATTCTGATATATCTTTGTGCCAGCTCTAATATGTGCTTTGATTCCTCTGATTATGGCAAGATATTCCACTTTATTTCCAGACAAAATTTTCTCATATGAGGTAATTTTATTTTTTATCTCTTTTAAGGAGAAAGAATTGGTGCACCACCCCCCCCTTTTTCTTTTTCCTTTTTATGCATGTAATATTATGGGCCAGTATTGGTAGCATTTCTTACACATCCTTTATGAGGCATTTATCCACATGCACATGTCAAACAAGAATTAACTTTCTCCCTGTCTCTCCACACACACACACATGCCTTTTCAGGTATATGATAGTGATTTTAAGTTGAACTCGTTTACTTTACCCATCAAATATTCTATGACTTAATGACATGATGCAACTGATGTACAAATGCAGGTTCAGAAGAGGCTCTTAGAATTCATGCTTGCTGCCTTCCATCGATCTCCTCATTTCATAGCACTTCTTAAGGTTTCAAGTCAAATTTCACTTTAATTTTCGTCCGCTCAATTTTGAATTTAGCATTGACCATTGCACTATGTACTGGAGATTATTTGAGGCAATCGAATAATGTTGCAATCTGATTTATATTTGATAGCCGCTCTTGAACATCATTCTGGGTTGTGTCATCTAGTCTAGCATTATATCATTCCACATTGAGAGATTATCGTAATTGCTTTTGCAGAATAGAAGTTAGATATTAGCCTGAGCAAATAACACTTAGTGAAAACATTATGACCAAGAATTTCTCTCCACATCTAGATACGTCTATTCGCTGACTCACCATTATAGATTTACAGCTGGTATTTTTCATCCACTAAAACTAAATAAGTTTTTTCTTACATATGAGGATGAATATGCATATCTGCATTTTTTATAGGCAGACTCAGTTTTCTTTGCAAGAATGGATAATCATATCTGCTTTTGATGCCAAAACCTCATTTTTGCTTCAATGTAGCAACATGTCCTTACCCAGCCAATTGGTTTGGATCCTTTTTTTGTTCAGTTAGTATTGTTGCTTCCATGACATGCTGAATGTTAAGAAACTTGGCGGTATTCTGTTGTTCACTTCTAACAATGATGATATATGATGCTTATCTTTTATACAAGGGATGTATAACTCTGTATCTTGCTGCAGAAGCCAATAGTGGACAGGCTTGGAGAAGCTTATGACAACTCTGCAAAGGTCCAAGCCAAGCAAGCCCTCCTGTTCTGTAAATAAATGTGATTTCTAACTCCTGCAACGACAAATTTCTACTGAACATCTCTTATTCTTGCACAGACTGAGCTGGCTTTACAGCTCTGTTGGGCGATTGGGGAGTATGGAGGCGGTGGTGGGTCTCATAAAGATGCAGCTCGTGAACTTTTTGAGAGTCTGGAATTACTTCTGTATGAAAATCTTTCTTCAAGGTATATTAGGATTTCCAAGATGCAGCCATATTATGTCTTGAATTTTGGTTTTGGCACTAATATCCTGATTCTCATATTGCCATTATTTTGTGGCAAAGTCGCTTGGGGTTAGGTAAAGCAGCTCATGTTTCTGGCAGTTCAAGTTTCAGAAAATCGTCTCAGTCAAGGCTCCTGTGTTTTGTTGTGACTGCAATAGCAAAGCTTGCCACTTATCATCGCGAATTACTACCAAGGGCTCGTGTGTCCCTGGCGAAGGTCGGAATTGCTGGAAACTTTTACACAATTATTGTTTTTAAATAATTTTTGGAAACTTCTACACAATTATTGTTTTTAAGTATTGCCTTGCCGGCTGTCAGGGCAGGGTTTGTTAGACACATTTCACTGAGGCACCTACAAACCCAAAGCATATGTGCACATGCACAGCCAGAGAACTGGCCTTAGGCAGTCAACTTTAGCCTGGGCCTTTTACATAACCCTGATGTGCTAGTAATTTGGCATAATTATTGCAGGTAGCTCGTTCGCGAATTTCAGATGCGAGGGTGTGGAAACGTGCTCAGGATTATTTGGGTTTAATGAGTGAGCCCGCAATATGTTTATCTGTCTTGGGACCTTCCAACCCCTCAACTGAAGTCATGCAAAAATATCCAGGCACCGTCAACTGGAGCGAAGGCCATAAGAAAATGATTGCTCATGTTCCATTCTACATCCTGGGCGGCCAAGAAGGTAATCAGTGTTCTGCAAAATATTATTGTGATAACTAGTATCAGTTATCTCTAGAAATCTCTCTTGTTCTTTTCTTTCCCATAGGTCTCAATTTCTTAATTTATCAATTTTAATAATTCATGTTTTACATAGAATGACACTCTTTTCCTTCTGGGCAGGTCCTCCTTCCCATGATTTTTCGTTTTTGGATATTCTTCCAAGGGAGTAGGTTTCTTTTCAAATGTTCATCTGCATATACCAATGAGCTGATATCCCGTTGCTATTTCACTGAAGCAACCAGTTTGGCCAAATCACTGGAGTTTGGACTATATTCACATTTCCAATTTCAACCAGTTATTTTCTCGACTCTTTTGCTGGTCACCATTTTCACAGTGTCCCCATATGCTTTTTTTCTGCAATACAACACCAGAAAAATCTTGAGCATGCCTGCATTCTTTGTAACCTATGGAAATGTACAACAATGATCTTTGTATACAATAATTTGATGCAATTACTATACAATGGATCTGCCTGCTGAGTTCCCAAAGTTAATTTGGTCTCACATCAGTTTGTTTTCTTGGTAAGAATGCAAAGTTTGTTGCTTTACCCAATAGATATCTTGTTCCTCAAATTAAGCTTAAGAAGATATTTCACATTGTTTTTGCATTCGTTTTCAGGAAATAATTCTTGAAAATATTTTAAGAGCTTCTCTCTGAAAATGTGTTAAAATGTGACTGGACTAATGAGTTAATTAAGTTGTTGGCTGAGCTGACATTTCATTTAAAGAAAGCATGCTAAGACTCCTTGTTTTCATATGTAAAAGTAATATTTTTATTTTCCATTATTTTCTAAGAGAAAATGTGAATTCATTTGATCGTGATGACTCCCGACGCATTGTCAGATTTGGGCAGAAGGGCTGTCCAAATCCGGGAAACTGTTTCTTTCATGAGTCTGTAAGCTGTCAACACGGACTGTGGAGGCAGTTTTTCAGGCGTGGTCAGCTGTTCATCCATGATCTGGAACCCAATTGTCAGGATAGTATTTGCAGTTGCAGCATCCTCACCTGGTGACCCTTCCGGTAAAACTGCAAAACCTGAAGGCAGTATGGCCACTGAATCTGCACATCCACCTTGCAATATATGATGCATCGCAGGAACGTCTACTGGAGCGTACACAATGTAGAATGCAGTCGAGTCATTGAAGCTTTCTTGCAGGTACGTAATCTCTCTTCTACTTGAGGAAGCCTGCTAATTTTATGTTGCAAGAATTTACCGACAGTTGAGAATGAATTTATACAAAGATATGGGATTACCTCTACTGAAACAACTGAAACACAATCTGTAGAGTTACGAGCTGAAGACATTCGTATAACGTCTTGAATTTCCAGGCCATGAGAAAGAACATCCCACTGCATTGTGACTACAATTGATACTGCGAATATGCAGGAAAAAGAACAGGAAAACGTTGTTAAAAATGTACCTTAGTTCTGTTATACTCGGTTTGAAGAAAACTGAATACATCATTCTGCTTCACAGGGAGCCAAACTGAAGTCGCGATGGTCACTGCTACGCCACGAGGGATCTGTGGATTGTCCAGGTTAAAGCTGGTCTTAATCAGGATTTCTTCTGCTCCAGGTACCGGCAAGGGTCTCCATACACTTTCCACATTTGAGCATATGTTGGAATTAAATTGTCTGACCATTCTCTGTGCCAACTTCAATAGACCAGTCCTAGCAGCTCCAAGCCCTGCAAATATGTGTCATATCGAAACATATAAAATTTCTTGGAAAAAGGGACTGAAAATTAGCTGACCTTTGTTATTAGTTAACAAGTAATTAAAGCACTCATTTTCTGCCTCCAGAGTTGCAAGCCGGTCGCATTCCCTCTCTAACGATGATACCCAACGTTTTGCGCTGAATGCAAAACCTGACTTGAGTATTCCCCTAAACATATAGTTAACCACACTGTTACATTCGGCATTGTGCTCCACCCAAGTGACCTGGAGATTTCAAGATGATTCCGAGCATCAGTCTGAACTTTTTGTATATCAATATATTTTGAGAAATAATGTTTACACTTTTTACCGTTGATAATCCATCTTGAAGGACTTGAATTACACACCCTGATGGCTTTCTTTGGCACGTTACTGCCGGACTAGGAAAAATAGTCTCCAAGGAAACATCGGCCACCACCCAAGTGTCGATATCTATCTGCCTCGAGCATCTTACAAAGTAAATTTCTCGAGTCTTGACAAGAGGAGAAGGAACATGAAATTCTGCCACCATCTGCATACGCATTTAACTTCCATTCTTTAGCGTATGTACTAATAAGAACCAGCATTTGTTTGATTGAACAGATAATGTACTAATAATGTGACAGAGAGGACTCAAAATGGTTATAGATACTCACAACATATGCTATATGCTAATGATTCATGCAACATCTATATATGCATATGCATATATGTATATTTGTACCACTTGCAATGTTCCATTCGGGTTCTCCTGGTTTCCAGTGGATAGAACTCCAAGAATTTTGGCATCTGATACTATATTTGAGAATGTTGCTGACCACTTGTCCTGTTCACAGAAAATGGAAAATAGCTCGTTGCAGTAAATGCATGCCGATAAGACTATGATATATGGTTATCTCTTACAACATCAAAGAGAGAAAACTCACGACATCCATGAACATATTCACAAGGCTCACTGGATTGCTGAAAACAACTCCAATGGCCCTGGAAGCTTCAGACTCTACATTGGTTGTTCTATATGAAGACATGCACGCGTTCTCAGATGAGCAGCATTCTATTTTGTCATTAAGGGTAGGAAGGTCTGCCGGCTCTCCTTCTGTAATCACTCTGATAATTTCCTCCAGAGTTGGATCAAGGGACACAAATCTTCGCCTGTACTCTGATACATTCAGAACCTCAGAGCCCTTGTCAACGTCGAATAGCCACAAGGGTTCTCGTTCTTGGGCCATTAGCCTCAGCTCTTCACTTGCAGCGACAGCAAGATCAATAATTTTCTTCTTGTGCACGTCTGCACAAGCTGAGACAGACACCAGGAGATCACTGGCCCGTTGGATATCGGCCTTTGCATGATCATAGTTAAGAAACGACTCAAAATTTGCACAGATTCCATTGTAAGTTTGATCATGGATTGGAAGGCTTGAGGGCACAACGTTCCGAGCTGCCCTGCTGATTTTACACTGTAGTTTACATAAAATGTAGCAATTTCAGATCATCTACTGTTCTCATCCGGAGATTAACAATTATCAACAAACATATTACATAAAATAAACAACACAACTTATGTTGTCAGTGTCAGGTTCTAATAACATAAGTTTTACTGTTATCATAAAATCCCCAGCCTCATTCACTTGCCTCATCCTCAGCAAACTTGAATTTGTCCACCACTTCTATTCATAGACTTCCACTAGTCTTAATTTTGTCAAAAAACCATAGTACATGTTATCAACGTTGTCGATGTAACCAGTAGGAAAGGTTAATTCCCTCGAACAGTCTTTTGGTTACATCAGGAAAGGTTAATTCCCTCGAACAGTCTTTTTAGTATTGAGTACATAATGTACGAATGATTGACACATATCCGGATATACTGACTCTTTCAAATTCAGTGAACATCTGAAGTATTGTTTGTGAAATGTAGCATTCACTTGACCTAATGGTGGTAACTTGATTTCCATAAAAATGATGGGTGTTTATGGGCACTGCCCCAATACAAATTGAGAAAAGCCAGAGAGATCATTTTCATGATAAAGAAACAAGTCCCCACAACATTCATGATTACCTTTGGATCGTCATCACTACCATCATTGCGGCTTAATCCTAACCTGTCACCCTCCACCATCTTTATGTCCTGGACCTACCTGAAAATTAATTAACAATCACTTTATAATACATATTTGAAAAAAAAATTCGAATTAGATCGGATCGTATTCAACCAATCACATCATAAATATTATTATTATCGGCCACGTTTTCCAAGAGAATACATAAGTAGATGCATACCTGAGTGTAGCTGACTTCATGAGAAATAAAGATTGGATTTTGAGTTCTTTGATGATGAGAGATTGATTCTTGAATGCAATTAGGGTTGGATAAGTAGTAGCAGTAATTTTACGTCACTGTGGATTAGGGTTTGTTAAATGTGGATAGATTTGATCTGTTAGAGTAGCATGTTACGCGGGAGGTTAGTTAAGTAGGAGGATATCAACTTCCAAGGATGAATTGCACTGCGCTGGTTACTTTATTACATTAATATTTGGATAAATTGAACAGTCGAGCAATAAATGGTTCAATCAATATATCAGTATAATTAAAAAATATAAATAATTAATTGCAATAAAATGAGACAAACATCCATAGAACTCAAACTCAAGACCTCGAACTAAGTCATATTGTATTTCTTATCCAATGAGGCAGTACTGTGTGCGATTGCGTGTGTGTCCCTCGCAAAGCAAAAGAGAAATGTTCTTATAAATTAAAATTGAATAATTAATTTATAAACTTACATAAAAATTCTGGTTCGAGCATTTTTAAAAAATAGAAAAATAATTGTATCAATATTTTGTTATAATATCAATATATGAAGCATTGTACATTTTGATTCGAAATTATGTTTTCCAACAAAATCAGTCAATTTTCCAACCCCCATCCGCTTCTCCATCGTCACCGCCCACACCTCACCTCCTCCCGCTGTCCCGCATCCTATGTAACCGACCGTTGTCGCCCATCGACATTCACATTGTCATAAATCACAACTAACACAAGCCCACAAATTCATATCAAACAAGCTAGCACTATTCTATCGAGCTATATATGTCCAAGTGGACTGAGAGATTAGTACTTTTGGTCTATCTATACATTTGTATAATTAGATATCGGGGCGCGCAGTATTTGTGCGCATATTTTTTAATAATATTTTTTATTTTATTAAAGCTCATAATTTGTTCTTGTATATTAAAATTTTTTATTGTCTTACAATCTCACATATAAAAAACTATCCGATAACTTTTTCTAATGTGTTAATTATTCATAAATATTTTACTCAAATTAAATTAGAAATTGAAAATTTTCCCATATATGTTATTTCTATTTCAATCAACAATAAGCTTAAACAAAATGAGAGTAAATTTATTTTTTTTTGAGTACATTAATTGCATGTAATTAATTTTTTTTAAAAAGCTTGATTGAGTAGTTAATTCAATATGACTGGGGAAGTTGAAGGGCATTTTTGGTATTATAATAATTTGGTGTAGTGGTATCAAAACTACCACTTTGAGTCTATAAACCCTCTTCCCTTTATAATAGTATAGATTAAAGAACATTATTTCTTCGGTGTCTTCAATTCTTTTATGTCATTTTTTTATAAATTTTAATATATATATAGGATTAATTACACTTAGATCCCCTCTAAAAATATAAAATTACACTTTTTCTCAAATTTTTTTTGAAATTACACTTACATTCCCTCCGAAAATTGTCCATTTACACTTAACCCCCTTCCGTTAAAATTTGGACGAAAAAAACTGACATAAGCAAAAAAAATTACATAAGATTTTAATTTTACCCCTCATTTGGATTTTCATGTATATGTTTGTACTTATAAGAGAATAAATGTGATATATCCATATGGAGTGAGCTTAACATCATTACGATTTTTCCCTTATAAGTACAAAATTATTACTTAAAAATGTTAAATAAGGGATAAAATTTAAAGTTTATGTAATTATTTTGCTCACATCTGCATTTTCGTCCAAATCCTAATTGAATAGAATTAGAGGTAAAGGGATAATTTTTGAATTAGGTGTCAGGTAATTTTAATATTTTTTTTAAGTAAAATATAATTTCGTATTTTTAGAAAAAATTTAAGGATAATTAATCTTATATATATATTAATTATAAGAATTGAATTATTGGAATATTGTGTGGCGGGCGGCTCAGCCATACCAAAAACAAGAACAAGAAGGCGGCCGAGCGGTACATCTGCACGTGGTACCATGTGCACGCAGCAGACAAACCTTTTCAACCCACACGTGTCTGATTGCCATGTCATCCTTTTTTTTCTTTTGATTATATCATATATTTTTGCGTTTAATTGATGTATTCATTATATTTTTTATAATTTAAAGCACAGAGAACGAACGACCAACAGAACAATTATTCGATACTCTAACCTTTATGAAACGTTTCATTTAAGCCCTGTCAAGATACAAAGTGAACAAAACCATCTCTCATAATTAAATTAAGAGATTGATAATACAAACAATTAAAATTTATTATAGTGAAATCAATTCGAATTCTTAATATACCTTATGAAAAATGACAACACAAATTTAAATGAAAAATCACCTCATTTATACTTAATTTTAATTGATAATTGTTGAACATTATTATAAAATAAAAAAAAGACAATTTTCTAACATAGAAAGATGGCAATCCTTATTTTTCCAAAAATAATAAATAAAAAGAAACAGTCATGAGAAACAAAGCTCAATTAATTCAATGAAATAAAAGTGCAAAGTAGAATATATATATATATATATATATATACCTGAATTCCGGAAACAATTAATAAATAAATATGTTTGACTATTGCACATATATTCATGTCACGCTTTATACCATCACTTCCTCCATGTTTTCTTCCAAATGATTCCCATCTTTTCTTTTTTTAATTAAAAAAGAAAAGGTGAAATTGCCGGCTAATTATTGGCATTAACAATATTCATAACTAATAAATCCATTTAATTAGTACATATATATAGCAGCTTTTAAATTTCATTATCCAATTTCATCAACATATAAAATAAATATGTAAATGCAAATGCATGTACCTCTCCCCACATTTCTCCAAAGCTAATTACACTAGATTTACACTTCTACATACTTTTTTTTATAAAAAAAAATCCTTGATTAATATAATACACTCCTTAATATTTTTTTAAAAAAAGGTGAAATTAAGTCGTACAGAAATTCTATTTAAAATCGATTAAAATGAACCATTCATTGATTAGCAACATATACTCACTGGTGCTTATTTTAGGCTTTGATGAGAATGACAAATAACAAAACAGATATAATCATATGTCTGCTTGTCATTATTTTTTCTTTTATAAAAATGATCGATCATAATAAATCAGAAACTATCATGAAAACAAGCATTAGAAAAAAAAAATTACTATTGACTATATTTTTAATGATTATGGCTAGAAATTGTAGTAAATAACTATTATTAACTACGACGGAATAAAAATCGACGTAAAAATTAGCTTTCCACCATGAAAAACTTATTTGCTACGGCTAAAAGTCATGGTCAAACATTCGCCATGGCAAATATTGTAACCACCCTTATAAAAAATCACGACCGACAACCATGGTATAGCTGTGGTTAATGACTATTTGTTACGACAAACCTTAACAACCTAGACTTGCGCAAAAATTGAGCTTAGAAACCAACATAAAACATTCAAGTAATGATAAATTACATTGTCAATCCCTGATATTAGGTTAAATTACACAGAAACGCCACGTCTTTTACAAAATTACAAATACATTCTCTAAGGAGTGTAATGTAATATTTTTCAAGGAGTGTTTGTGTAAGCTTTGTCTTTGAATATGAGAGTAGTTGTAATTACAACTATAACCTTAGAGAATAGTTGTATTTTATAAAGTATTTGTATATTTTGACCTAATCTCATAAAATGTTAATGTAATTTATCCTCGAATAGATGTTGAAATAATGCCTTGCCCTCATCTTCCCAACCCCATATTATTTTATTTTTATTTTTTAAAAAAGAGAGATGAAATAAAGATGAGAGTGGGTCGATATGGATGAGGCACAATTTTGTGGGAACAAGGTTGTGGGTAAACATCGTATTCCATTGTCCTTGCAGTTGAAACTTTAACAGTAAAATGGAAATTGTAAAGTGACATGGGATTGGATTGCCTGCACCGCACATATTATATATTATCTATACTCATTCACTGCCCTCTTTCCCATGATTTTACCATAAAACTACCACTCTTCTTGTGGCTCACAATTACTCGTTACGGTCCCATAATCAAGATGTCGTAGATTTGAATCCCGTTAATATATGGGTATTGATTATTTTAATATTAATAGTTATTGATTAGTTATACATATTTGATATTGATAATTTTACGTATGTATATTTGATTGTTGATGATTGATATTTTATGTATTTGTAATCGATTCAGTTTCATATTTTGTCTCACCAAGAATATAATATTTTAGTCAAAAATTAGTTATTTTTGGGTCATAATGTGCTATAGCAATAAATTTATGTCTGGTTATAATATAATTCAAGGCTTGAAATTAATTCTTCAATTTGATAATAATTAAAAGCAATTAGCATGTTCCCATTTTGCCCTGCAAGAGGTTTACTTGGCCAACCTTGTGTTTTTGCATTTTTCGTTAAGGGACACTGTTTAATTCACCAAGGTAGACAGCAACACACACCCAAAATCGTGGGGTAGGCCCGTACTTTCCATAGCAATCTGTGTCTTTTGTGGAATAATTAGGGGCGGGAGGTAATAATTGGATTTTCTGTTGTAAATCATATTTTATTTTTAAGTTCATTCAATATATACAGATTACGGGTATAATGATGACATCATTAATCTTATTTAGGAAATGTTTTTTACACGTAACAGTTGTATGTTAAATGGAGTAGAAAATAAATTAGACATTGTAACAGAAAATTCAATATAATCGAGACATGCATTACTCGTGTTAGGCGTAGAGTTCTTTTAAACTACTTTTTCTCGTCTAATGGATTAGTCGCGAAATAGTAGAAGAGGAATGGTATGCAGTTGGCGAATTTGCAGTAATGTCATAAGTTTGAATCTCATTAATATTTAAGTATTGATTTACTTTAATAGTAGTTGTTGATTAGTTAAAAAAAACAAAAACAAGAAGATAATCTCCGTGCAATTCAGTGTATATTGATCAACGAAAATTTGCAGGCGACCTATTGGGATTGTCCAACGGCCATGTACTATGTCAAGGGCGCCTAGGAGGCGACCCTTGACATTCCGTCTCTCGTAGGCAATTAAGTAGTCGTCTTGCGTAATGACATTCTTAATGCAAATTTTAAACCACTGAAATACTATATAACATTATTAATTCTGGGATTATATAATAAGTTTATTTTAACCAAAAAAAACATGTTAATTTCAATGTCACTATCAATTGTTAGGTTCTTGGCAATGTCATTATTATTGTGTGTACTGATTTAGGTATACAGGGGTTTGTGTACAACAAAATTAAATTCCAGAAGATATATAAACAGTGGACTTTTAATCATTGCCACACAAATTAAAAAAATAAAATAAAATAAGTTGAAGGGTATGAATGTCAGCTCTGCTAATTAAGGAGGATTTAATTATAGTTAATTTGGATTAGTCAACAGCAAAAATTTGTGGTTAAATAATTAATTTGTTATAAGCTATATATATATTATTGTATCTAAGTCAATACCATCACTGATTCCATTTTTATTCATTCGGTCACGTTTTTCTGTCTTCAACGCCCATTTTTTTTTTTTTTTTTGGCTCAAGAAAAATAGGAAGAGAAATGTAAATATTAAATAAAATTAGAAGGACAGTTAAACGGATAAAAATATTCGTTATAAAACCTCAAAATGCCTAATATAATAAAATTGGTGCATTTTTTTATCCAAGTCGGGTCATATCTAATCCTATCCAGTGATCTGAAACCATCATTATCGACCCAATATGTAGAAGGAGAAAATTACATATGTGGATCCGTACGTACAAGTACGAACATTTGGTTGTAGAAATACTTTAGAACCATTTTGGAGCTAAGATATATCATTTAGAGAAAATGTAATTTTGGTCCGCTAACATAGATGTGGTGATATTTTTAGTTCAAGTTAATCAAAGATTTGTAGTATAGGACTGTAATTTGTTAAAAAATGACAATTTTGGTCCAAAAATCCCAATTTGGCCGAAATTTATCACATGACCTGCACATGACACCTAAAAATTTGGATTTTTAATGGGTGTTTGATTTTATTTCCGAATTTATTTTAAGTTTCCAACACTTTCTATGGGGTGAAAATATTTTATTCATTTTTGTGCGAGAAAAGAACATGTGTTTGGTTGTATGTTTCCAAATCTAGTTTAACACGAGAAATGAAAATTTGTTTGAATTTGATTTGTTATGTGTAGGTTTTTGTAGATGTCGTATTTTGAATTTATAGTATAAATTATTTTTATTTCTAAAAAAATTAAGCTGACATGACAACATGTCTTGTCATGTCCTATTGTATAGCTAAAAACAAAAAAAAATGATGATGCATAAAAGTGTATATGAGAAGATTGTATTCTATGGACCTAAACCTCAAATTTCCATTGGAATTGAGTCTTTTCGACAAAATTGACTAAACAAACAAGCTTTCAAAATGCTGAAATATTGTGAAATTGAAA
The DNA here is from genome assembly GCA_034509735.1 of Sesamum alatum. Classification (NCBI taxonomy): domain Eukaryota; kingdom Viridiplantae; phylum Streptophyta; class Magnoliopsida; order Lamiales; family Pedaliaceae; genus Sesamum; species Sesamum alatum. The sequence continues at coordinate 55,044,172 of JACGWO010000001.1, forward strand.
ATGAACATTTGAAAATAAGACCAAATGACCCATAAACATTCCGGCCAAATTACTATTTTTTGACGAAAATTATCTTTTTTTTTTCCTCCCCTAAGTTACAGCCCTTTCTTACAAATCTCAAATTTACATGGAGTAAAATTGTTACCACCTTATATTAATGGACCAAAATTACATTATTCCCTACATTTGTTAAGAGAATATTCTTCATCTTTCACGTCGATCTCACACACCCGATCAGCTTAAACATCAAAGATCTTAATTGAGAACCCTTCAATAAACCATTAATTATCAACATGTACTTGTTATTAATTTAAGACAATAATTTAGAATTAAATAATTATTACCATTAGTAAAAGGTGTATCAAACACACACAAAAAAAATATTAATTGTTGTCCATATATAAACATAATAAACTTAAACATTTTCATTTCTTACCATTAATATTGATCACTTATATTTCTCTTTTAAAATTAATTATTCTTATCAATTATAGATATATAACACCTAAACTCTTGTCCAAATTAGTCAACCAATTAGACAATACTGAGAGGGGCCGGGCAGAGGCAGAGGCAGAGGCAGGCAGGCATTAACAAAACAGTAGTGTCTTATATTACGGCCGAGCCGGCTTTGTCATAAAAGAAACAAGAACACCACCTCTCCTAATTCCTCGTATACAATTAAGGAAATCATGATTAGAACAAGAAAATAATAATATTTTATATATATATTTAATGAAGAAAACAAGATTTGGCAAATCTCAGTATGATTATATTCTAATCCCACCTCCACAAAAGGTCAAAACCCGCAGTTGGTCAATTCACCTACCCGCCTGATCAACTTCATCAACTGGCCCACAAACCCCAGATTCCCCCCTTCCCCTCACACACTACTCATCATCAATCATCATCATCATACTCATATATTCATCATTTCTTCTGTTGCCTGCCAATTTCTGCACTGTATATATATCTGATCTCCTGAGCTCCATAATTAGCTAGGTAGCAAGAATGGCAGAAGAAGAATGTCCTAATTGTCCAGAGGAGAGCAGCTGGACTTTTTACATTGAGGGGTTCAATATGCGTGGTGATGATGATGATGATGAGACCCCTTCTCTTGTTTCTGATGCTGCTTCTTCTGCTGTCAAGATTAATAACAGGAGATCATCTGCAGACATGGGAACTCTATCACTATCACTAGGGTTTCCACCCAAGTACAAGAATACTACTAATAGTACTATGATGAGGAGTTTGTGTAAGCAAACTAGTTTCAAGAAGCAGAAGACTAAAGTCATTCCTGCGCCTGCTATGGATTTTGACCTAGAGGACACTGCTAGTTCTCCTGTAAACAGCCCCAAGGTCATACCATACATACTCATCATCATCAATTATTAATACATTTTCTTCTAATTTTCTTTTAACTAATTTGGGTTCAATTTTGATCATGAGCTGCAGGTTTCTACTTCTTACATGAATGATCAGTTTATGAACCTCCAGAAAGGAAAGGGCAAGATGGAATATAATCCTGTTTCAGATCATCAGGTACATATAAACATACGTACGTCGAAAACGCATGATCATGAGTTAATTACTACTTCTGATCAGTAATATATTACTTAATTATGTTGTTGTTCTTTTATGTTTTTGTTGATGATCAGTTGAAAAGAAATAGTAATTTTGGGAAGGGTACAACCACTGGAGGAGGACGAGGAGTTTTTGCAGTTGACAGGGATGCTGCTGCTGATGCTGCTTCGCCTCCTACTAACTACGCAGACTTCATCAAGAAAAGGACCTTTGCTCCTGCTTAATTAATTAATTACCACCTCCCTATTGTAATTGTATTCAATTTCCCAAGCTAGTTATTTTGCATCTCCAGAACTCTAGTAATCTTCATTCCCACATTATTCATCCAATACAATCATAACCAATTTTATTTTATTTTGTTAATGTCTATATTTATACAAGTGTGTGTGTGTACATGTGTTTCTTCATGATTATTATGTCTTAAAGAGTACCTTTCATTTGCAGACAACAAGTTCACCAGGAGCTAGCATGGTTGGATATTTCAAGCTAATTAGTTAATGGGAAGAATTGCACATTTGCTCAATACATGTTGCAGGTTAATTAATTAATTAGTTAAAAGATGAATAATTAAATATCATTATTAATTAGCCAAGATCATAATTAAAGCCCTAAAGGTGATTACTTTTTGCTTAAAGTGAGGCTTAACGTATATATCAACATACGTACAAACCACTTTCTATCAAAAAGTTATGGGTTCGACCGGCTTTCTCTCTTAAGGCGATTGAGAATTAAGCTGATGAGCAATATTTAAGTATTCTCGTAATCAATTTATTATACTTGTAATATGGTCTAATCATAATGGTGATTATAACAAAAGACACATATAAAAGAAAATTGTGGTACTCTAATGTCGATGTTTCATGACCTAGTTCAAGCCTATCAGAGGTTTGAGTATTCTCGTTTATTGAGTTTATTGTATTTTTGTTTCATAATTCTTTATTATAATAATGAATCGTTTGAAATATTAATGTATGATTCAATTTATTAAGATATTAATATAATTATATAACTACGATTTAAAAAAAAAAAAGAAAGAAAGAAAGACAGTGTATGAATGGAAAGTAAGAAAGTATTAACTATTTGTCTGTTTCTAGTTTGTGCTGATAAACACAAAAACATCAGCATCAACATGTTTACTTTTTTTTTTTTTCCCAATTGCAAAAGAGAATACCTTGATGGGAGCGACATCCGCAGTGCTGATTTGGAGACTGGTATATTCTATATTTGTGTATGTGCCTACCCATCAACTGTTTACACTTTTTTTTTTTTCTAAATTTCTTTTATTAATAATAAAGTAAATAAAAAGCATTTGACCTTTAATAACAGTAAGCTTGACATTCAAAGTTTCGTGGCTGGCTAATTTACAATACAAAAGAGGAGTAAAAATAAAAGAATTATATATATATATATTTTTTGTTAATATCAATATTCTTCATCCAAATTCTAGAGTAGGATTGTAAACGAAAAATTTATAATTTTAAAATTCTCTTGGAGAAAGTACAATTTGACATTTTAAGGCAGACATAATGTGATTGACCCAATACAAAATGAATCAACATTTGTAATGATTTTTAATAGGCTCTATTAACTAATTTAAGTAAACGAAATATAAATATTGGTCGAATCGAAAGGTCGAAATTCTATCCCTTTGCTCATTAGTCCTGCAGGCTATGGCGTCAGCATTAATTATTTTATTTGGATGACTATTCAATTTTTATTGAAAAATAAATGAGAGTTTTGTATAGTTTATTCCCAAATTCTTTGAACTTGGGATTTTTCCACTGAGGATATGATAAACAAATTACTCTTCCCAAATACTATTCAGAACATCATTTAAATATAGAAGAGAAAACAGATTCTTGTTTCTAGGTTCACTAAAGAAGCAAAGCAGTTGAAGATGAGTGTTGGTCTAATATAAAATTGCATTTTGACAACAGAAAAGGAAAAACAGTTCCCCAACAATAACCAGATGCACCCTTTCACAGTGTCCTAAAGCCATGTTAGTTTAAATGTAATGTACAAAGATAGACAAAACATATTGCATGCAATGAACTTATTAGGATGAGTCATATGTTGGTGAACTACTTCTACAACTTGAACCATACTAATCATTAGTACAGCTCATCATCATCTTGAAGGATCAACGGAAATTTATTTACGACGACGAGGCCTGGATGCTTATTCTTGCTCTGATGAACTACCAGCAGCCAACTAAACCTATTATTCTCTTGCAACTTGATCAATAACATATATCAGATGCTCCCATCAATACATACCATCAAAACCGGGCAGAAGCAGGGATGTGTTGAATTTTTTGGCAGAATCTAAAGTTCGAAAGGCCCGCTCACAGGCCGAAGCTGCTAAGAGAAACAAGTTCAAGTTAAATGAGTGGGTATATATATCCTCCCCATGTCTGGTATATATTGCCATTGGTTTTTGACAAAAAAGACCAATTAAAAGTAACACACACAAACAGTGAGGTCAGCTGTGAGAGAATAACCAGCATGATGAAATATTTGTATTAACTTTTCGAGTGTTTCACAATGGGTTAGCTGAAGATACAACATCTATCTACTTCTTCTCTGGAAGTTTCTCTAACAGTTCCGGTATGATCTCAAAAAGGTCACCCACAAGTCCATAATCGGCAACCTGCAGTTCAGGCAATATCTTAAGCAAGTGAACATAGCATATGCAATAGCATTAGAGAGCTGGTGTCTATATAGACCTGTCATTGTAAATAAATATTAAGGATCTCACACAACCAGACAGATGATTATCATGAGTTTGGGGGCAGCTAGTGTCCATACATGGGAATTCGGTATCAATTGAAAGTGTATATGCAGGCAAGAGATCAGATACAGGTATAATATTCAAGAATATAAGTTCTTAAATATTCTTTATACTGAATATGAAAGCCATAGTGATATATCATGTTACAAGATTTTACGCAACCATATTCTGGTTGTTCTATTTTCTTTCACTCCTTTTCATAAACGAATCTAAATAATTTATTTTAAAGCATCTTTGTCAAATACACTGGAAAAAAGTAAAGCTTAACCCTAAAGTTGCTATATGTAATTAGCTGTTGATCAGTGTATAAACAGCTCATTGTAAAAGTATCAAAAAATTTTACTTATATGGCTACTTGTGCTCTTGGTGGATAAGGGAGGTAGGGGAAGAAAGAGAGAAGAGAGGAGACGGTTTGACCAGGACCTGAAAAATTGGGGCATCAGCATCTTTATTTACAGCAACAATGACCTTAGAATCTCTCATGCCTGCTATATGCTGAATAGCTCCAGAAACACCAAACGCCATGTATAATTCAGGAGCAACAATTTTCCCAGTCTGACCAACCTGGTAGAGAATAAAGCTGGATCAGCTAAAACAGATCTATAAACTGATCACAAGTTTACAGCCATCCAAACTGCATGATAAAGAATTTGAGGCAGTGTTTTTTCCAGATTTCCAGATGCAACTTTCAGTTTCACACTCTTTGTTGGATGATTTATGACAGCATCAAGTTTGAGATACTACATACAACATATCTCTGAAATAAATCACTAAAAATTATGATGGGACTCAAAGCAAAGACAACAGGGGACAAAAGTATCAAGCTCCATTGGCAGCAACGAATTCTTAACGATGGATACATGGGAGCATCATTACATATGAGCAAAAATGTGCAAAGGTGATTACCTTACAGTGCATTTCGTGTAATAAAATTACCATAAAATCCGCAAAAGTTCCATGCTTTACCTGAAGCTCATTCGGAACAAATCCCGCATCAACAGCAGCACGAGTGGCTCCAACTGTAAGAAATAAGGCATTAGCATAAGTTGCAAGGTTAAACAAAGTGGTTTTCAGATACACAGGAGAGATGACGGTAGAGGTGGGGGAGGAGGCTAAAGAGTTTTAAGCTTTAATCTGGCAGAGAATTGATGCATTCAACTGAATTTTTTCTTGGAAGAAACATGAGTATGACCTACGGAAGCACAGTGACCTATAACTCTAAGTGCATAAAAGACCTGCAGCGCCAAGTTTCTCAGCAAGCTTCTCTAACAATCTGAAATTCTCAGCACTTTTTAGAGCTCGTCCTCCAGTGACCACAATTCGTGCATTTCCAAGATCCGGTCGATCTGTTTCTTGGGAGGAAAGGCTTATGTATTTTGATTTTCCAATTGCATCATCTGAAACAACAGTAAACTATTTTCTTTGTCAGAGTCTCTAAATATTTATAATTTGGCCAAACATGTCAACTACAATAGAGTAGAAAACCATTTCACCCATTCTATTTCTTCTGTGTGCTCAGCAAAGCTGAGAAAACCGAGAATAGGCTTGTGCAGAAGATATGTGACAGACCTTCGCTGAGGGTTGAAAGATCAACCTTATCAACCGATGCAGCATTACACACTGAAGGAGCTGACGTGGGCCCCAAAGGAAACGACGTGGACCTAATGGTCAGCAAGCAAGGGTCTGAACCAGTGTAGCGGACGGTACTAAGAGCATTGCCAGCATATATTGGCCTGACATATGAAAGAATGGGTAAGCAAAAGACAATCAAATATTTTCTGATAACATAAGATGTTGCTTGCTTGCTTTGTACGAAGCAATTTGCCAAAGCTACAAGGATAACGTCACAGTAGACAGACCACTATAAGTTACCTGACAAAAAGATTAGACCCACTGATCTCAGTGACGTCAGTGATGGGAGAAACATCCAGAAGTGCTGCTGCTCGGGGGAGAATATTTTTCCCAAAAGAACCTGATGCAGCAATTATGTGAGAGTAGCTGCCCTTCTGTTGCACCACATGCACTAGTTTCGCCCATGCTTCAGCTAGAGGATATGCTAACTTGTCTGATTCAGCAAGGAGGACCTGTATAAAAAACATCTAAGAAAATTATCCAAAAAGAGTAGGACGGCTTTCCTAGAGAAACTGTGGATCACATGCTGCAAAAGTGTTTTTTGCAAGGAGTAACTTTTCTTAGTTCCAACTCCAAACCAAGTAAAAATTACAGCGTCTTATGAACTTTCAGCATGTAGAGTACTACTGTCTCCCAATTTGTCAACCAAAACAACTTCTTTTTCAAAAAGTAGGAGCGACCCCTCTTTTATGCATCTAAAAACTTGATAAGGTTAAGTTGTTGCAGGGTCAAAACTCTCATTTACCAGAACAAGAGCAGAATACAATTTTGTTATCTATATGGTGATCTATCAGATAAACAGGTACATATTTTCCTGGTTTACAACACTGTATTCCCAAAAATCTTCGGTTCCACAAAACCAAAACTGGTACATTCATATATTTTTTAAGCATTTCAAAGCCCTTCACAGCCAAATTGAACATACCTCTGGCATCCAGCCGTAGTAAATAAATAAGGCGATCCTGAGACAAGGGAAACAAAAAGAAACATCAAAATGCAATGTTGGGTGTACCTGAGAGATAGAAGGATGGCATGAAGCAGCATGAGCAGCAGCCTCCTGTAAGGATGGACCTGAACCAGCAAGCAGTAAAGATATAGAATTGTCCTCACCCAAACATTTAGCAGCCTCCACCACACTCAGTGATGAGGCTTTAACAGCGCCCCTCTCATGTTCGGCCAAAATCAGTGTGCTGAGCTATGTAAACACGGGAAACAATATCCATAAGATGTTTTTCCATCTGCACACATACTAACACCACATCCATTCATGTCCAAAAATCACAAAAACGGCTTTTACTGTCCATTTCTTACTTCATTTGCCCATGTGCATTCAACTCTCGTCCTCCAACAAACCCGTGAGAAACTAAAAACTAAAAACATACAAACCAAACACGCACTTGCTCATTCATTCGTGCTTAACTAACCAAATTAAGCCGAGAGCAACATCATCTCCAAGTACTCAAACCAAGCAATTCCACAGATTGTCAACTGATTACATTCGACCAGCATTTCCCACTCAAATTAACCAAAAAGCAAATTGAAGAAAAAAAGAGGATGCAACATGGAACTAATATCGTGATTTCTGCATGTAAAACATTTTCTTTTCCGGAATCAGAGTAAAGATAGCTTACAGATCGAGGGCAAGGAACCACGCCAGTGACGAGTGAGCGCTTCCGAAACGCTCCGAGCAGCGAGCGAATTGCCATCTTTTCCCTGGGTTTCTCTTCTTCACTTTTGTTGAAGTGCTACTTGTAGTTGCTTGCCGTTGTTAAATTGCTTGAAATCTCAACGAAGGCGAACAACCAAACGGCGTCGTCAATCGCATTTGGCCTAACTTTGTCCCCATGGATTGACTTGCCACGTAGCCAGTTATCACGCAGTTACGTGAGCTATATGCCCAGCATGATGGGCCCTAACTGGGCTCAGATCAAGTAGATGTACTCAACCTGGGCTTCAATATGGGCTGGTATATACGTAAATTCATAATTAAACAAGTATATTAATTACAACGGTTTCTAATCAGATTTTTCATAATTATAAATATCTTATTAAAAGTTTGGATAAATTAAACCTATTTTCCCTTAATGTGGTATAATTACAAATACCCCTTATTATTTAAAAAGTTATAAATACCCCTAAGGTTTGTAATCGTCTAACAAATAATTCATTTGCGTTCATTTTTATAAGTGAACTGACCAAAATGTCTTTATACAAATTGAATTATTCTTACAAACTTTTAAATTTTTTTAGACTACAATACACATGGAGAGGTTTCTTAAATTTTTTACACAGAAGATCAATAATGCAATTTGTATCTGTTGATTTTTCTACAATTTTAACTAAAATTTCACGGGCAAAATGATTAATTTCAGGTATTTGGTTAAAAATTACAAACCTCAATGGAGTATTTGTAATTATGTCAAACTGTAGGGTGGTTGTAATTTACCTTAGAAGTTTACAAATACTCCTAAAATTAACAGTTGACTAACAAATATTCCATACAACGAGCTATTACGAGGATAAATTTGTTAGACGATCATTAACTTTCAGAGGCATTTGTTATATATATATATATTTGTGTTAATATTTTATTTATTGCAGAGCACACTGGGATGTGTTTATATAATTTAATATTTTATTTTATTTATTTAAATGGAAGAGAATTTATATTTATTTAAATAATTGTTATTAACTCTAAAATTGCATGAGTAGAATAATATTAATAGAAAATTTTATTGAGATTGTAGAAAAATGGGAGATGAGGAAGTCTTGTTATTTGATCTCGTATTGTTAGAGGTCTATACGTTAGGACTTACAACCATGTCAAAGCATGTTTACTAGTGTTGTTAATAAGATATTTTACTACTTTCCTAAGTGTATTTAGTGAAACAAATTATTTAATTAATTCAATTAAAAGAGGAGAAATAGGTTGACGAGCCTACCGCAAGAAATCTGCCAGCAAATCTTATATTGATTGCTACCTTTGAATGAGAGATTAATCTTTTATCTTATAAATTTCTTAAAAAATATCGTAACTGAGAACAAAAATATACCAATATTTTGAATAAGACAAATACCCACGAATTTGAAATTATTTATTATTTTAATTGAAAGGGTAAAACCGACAATTCATTAAAAATTATATGCACCCGGAGAAATATTTTAGCAGCGTGTTTTCCTTGACATGATAGAGGGGCTCCACAAATCTAAGTTGACATCCCAAGCTTTTACGCTGCACGAGCGCACACCCAATCTTAATTTCTAATTTTCGACATTAATTTCAGAATCGCCTTCATTTTGCCTGCTGCTTCAGTAAATTAATTAATTAATTAATAATAATCCCCCGCTTAAAACTCTTGCACACAGTGCACACAGTGCACACAGCTGTATGCGCTAATCCCATCGAGACGAAAGCGAATGCGCTTGCTTTCGCTTCAAATTCTTATGCAGCTGTATATTAATCCTTTCTCGCAGATCTGCTAATTTCGATACCCTCGGGGAGTTTTTAGGCTTCGTTTCTTCTGGATTTGAGGATTGCTTAACCATGGTTTCCACTAGTAAAATCAAATCCGTGGATTTTTACAGGTGCGGACCTATTTCGTGTTGAGTAGTCCAGATTTTACTGCGAATTTGTTGGAAAGTTTGTGTACTCGCATTTCATTGACTTGTTGAATTACGAATCTCTAATTTAATCAGATCAATTTATGATGTGGAACTTGCTGGCTATCGACATTTTGTTTTCGTAGTTTTCCTACTTGTTTTCTGGCATTTTGACCATTATATGCTTTACTTTGAGTGCCGAAGTTATTCTCACTTGTTTATGTGAAGGATGCTATGAAATCTATGCATCAGGGTCAGGTTTTATTTCGCGTTTAGTTTTGGTTATTCGTCGGTAAAAGTAGGTCAATTGCATTAGTGCTGTAAACTTATGATTGTGTTGGTGGAGCTGGTACGAGAACAAGCACAACCTTGTGACGGTGATATGCTACGACGCAAAGGAACATAGGCAGAATATATTGATCTGAAAATGGGTTGAATATATTCACGGCCCATGGCCAATGCAGTCAACAGGCGCCTTTCCTTGGCTTAGTAGTGGATGTCAAACACAGTTTGTTCTTGTGTTTTGAGTAACAATTCTTGTATGTTCTGCCAAGGCCCAGGGTTCTATCTCGAATGCTCATTTTCGGATCTTGTTTCTGTCTGCAATTTTATCTGTTGCAGCTTGTCAGCTTTATGAATGTGTTCATATCGCTGCTGCTTTGCCTGGAACATTCATGTGAATGCTAAACCTTTTTGTCAGGCAATTCTTGGGATATTCTGGCCTTGACTGCGTTAATAACATCTAGAGAGCTGGTGGACCCAATTTAAAAATAATTTGCAATACTTAGGGCAAATGGCTTCATGAGATATTCACATCAGTTCTAAGTATAAGTGTAAACTGGTAGCTTCCTCTCTGATGCACTGTACTTTTGATGGCATTGAGGTGATTCCATATTGACGAACTGCATTGGGGTGGCCACTCACATGCCAATTAACATTTATATTTCCATAGGGGTTGGCTTACTGGTTATCCTTCTTTGTAGGAAATTTGACTATCTTGGTTGATGTGGCTGAGTAAGATCAACATTTAGCACCCTAGGCTTTTTTAAGATCAGCTGTGATGTGCTATGAATTGGAGCAACAATGACATTAGTAGGATATACTGTATCTTCTGCATGATTAGTTGTTAGATTGTAGGCATGGTGCATTTAAAGTGCAAGTAGTTTGCGGAACTTAGAAGGTGTGAACATGGAAGTTATGTTTGAGAAGATTACTTAGCCAGTCATCATTGTAATTTTGAGCCATTGGAGAGCTCATATAAGCTGCACAGCTTTGGCAATCTAATTAAATCTTACTAATTCTTAAGGAGAACATGAAAATGAAAGCATGGAAAATTGGTTTCGAGACAATTTCTTTTTTTCCTTTATATCTAATAGAATAATGTTAGACAGAGTTTTGATTAAAAGAGGACAGGCCCCTAGTAGAACTAGATTCAACAACGAAGTCTTTGATTGTAATAGCATCAAAGCCTTGATGCTCTGAATTTAGTATGTAAGTAAGATAGAGTAGAATGGGTTGTTCTGTCATATTGGACTTAAAACTCCTTGTTTTTAATTCTCTTCTTTGCAGGAAAATTCCCAGAGACTTGACTGAGGCATCGTTATCAGGTGCTGGGTTGTCAATTCTAGCGGCCTTTTTCATGATCTTTTTATTTGGAATGGTAGGAATTACTCCTCATTGGCCAATGATTAATGGTGTTTTTTTGCAACAAACTTAGAAAAGGAATAGTATTTTTTGGTCTATATTTTTCAGCATATATACCGTGCTTATCTCGGTATTCTCGCCATATTAAGCGATGCATTATATCTGCCTTATGGTTATGCTGTCATATGTAGGAGCTGAATGATTATTTGAGAGTGAGCACCTCTACATCAATTGTCGTTGACAAGAGTTCTGATGGGGACTTTTTACGGATTGATTTCAATATAAGGTAGGATTTCCCATTATAAATATTACTTATCACTTCTTCCTCTTTTAGCATGCATGAGAACTCCCTTGGCAGATAGTCTAAAGACTGCAGGCATACTTTAGCAAAGTGGAGACTATATTCAGGGGCCATTCCACAATTGTTTTTCCTCTAATTCGTTATTCAGTCTCATCTGTTATAATTGATTTCTGCAATTTGACTTCTTCATTTCCCTTTTCCTTTACATTCTGCTAATTACTTCTTCAATTCTCTTGTAGCTTTCCAGCATTGTCTTGTGAATTTGCATCTATTGATGTCAGTGATGTCCTGGGAACAGTAAGTTTCATTCATTGATTCCGTCTACCATTTTCTGTCTAGGCTTTCAGTATCTTTGATCATATTTATTGGTATGATATATGACTACGAATAATGCTTCCATTAATTTGTTTGTCATTTTAGCACTCCATTTTCCGTTCACTGATTAAAAGTGAAGGATGGGTAATTGGCTACCAGTTCATGAATGTAATCTCTGACTAAAGTTTGTATAAGGACATGATTGTATCACGTGTTAGGAGTACCAGTTTTTTCTTTACTTTGCAGTAGATTGATAAAGTCCGAGGGTTTGAGATTCTAATCAATGACATGAAGAAAGTTTTATGTTCGCCAAGTTTTATTTCTGACTGGTTTCTTATTGTTACGAGTGAATGTCTTAATTAGAAGTATTGATCACAGCCAATTTAAGAGTTTCACCGTAAATTTTGGAAGAGTTTTGGAGGGTGAAAACTGTTATGGAGTGGAAGTCTTTTCCCCTTTTACCAGTCTATCTTTGTGGCTCTAAGATTGCCCATTTGCATGTCCAATTTATGGTATGAAAATCATGGATGTCTTGAGGCCTTGTAGGTGCTGGTATGGTGCTCATGAAGTGAGTGGAAGAGTCTATCTATTAATAGGATGTAAAGTGGTTTGGCATGAAATGGTAAGTTGTTTCCCAGAGAGGTTAGGAAGGCAGATTCTTATTCAGGAGGGCGCCGGGGGGGGGGGGGGGGTGCACAAGGTGTGTCTATTTCATTTTACCTATACTCAAGTTCATTTTTGGGTGTATAATTTGGTGTGCTGATGAAGCATGCAGGAGTACTCAGTTTCTAGGTCAGGTATTTCGTAAGTTGTTAAGCCCAGTCATCTTGACAACTAAATTGTTCGTAGGAACAGAAAATTAGGGTGGACTATATGTTTTGGTCTGTAAGAAACACCATAGCTGCTTGGATTTGTCTAAGTTACCTGCTAATATCTGTTATATTGACTGTCCATTTGTTTTTGTTTAAGAAATAAAAGAAATTCAGTGTGCAGCTCATTTGTTTAAATTTTTCTGTAGTTTCATATGCTAATTATTTCTTTTGCTCGTAATACAGTCAATCTGTTATTTACTGAATGTTGTCCATTTTTCCTCAGAATAGGTTGAATATAACTAAGACTGTCCGCAAGTATTCAATAGATTCAAAGTTAAATCCTACTGGCTCCGAGTTTCAGTCAGGACCAATTGCAAAAGCAATAAAACACGATGAGGAAGCTGATGAAGAATATGGAGAAGGTTCTGTTACACTCAATGCACGCAATTTTGATAGAATTTCGCACCAGTGAGTATATTTATTGTAACAGACTTTCAACTTTACTTCCCAGCCCTATTGTTATCTTTTGAATAACACGTGCAAGGGTGATATTCCTAATTCATAGCCTGCCTGATGTATTACATGATATTTCTTTCACAGGCATCCTATTTTGGTAGTAAACTTTTATGCACCATGGTGCTATTGGAGCAATCGCCTGGTATTCTGAAACTCCTTAATTGTTGGCTCGCCTTGATTTTCTTTCTCCATCCAATTATTGAACTTTTTACTATGGCAATCATCTGATAGATGGGTCTAAATCATTTAACACTTCCGTCACCCTCCTCTTTCTTTTCAGAAACCTTCATGGGAGAAAGCAGCCAAAATTATAAGAGAAAGGTGCAATCCCTTATGCTATGTATGCATTTGTTAATGAAATAGGCCCTATTTAATAAATTTTTACTTCATGCTGAGATGGAGTAACTAGCATTGTTAGATAATGCTACATATCAAAACTCATTGTTAGCGTTTGTGCCTTTTAGATATGACCCAGAAATTGATGGACGAATTCTTATGGGCAAGGTTGATTGCACTGAAGAAGTTGACTTGTGTAGAAGGTACTTTCTACATTATGGTTTTGTAAGCTTAATAGACTGTTTTCACCTTAATTTGGAGGTTATGTTATCATATTTGGCTACTGAACATCCCTATCTATAATTATGCAGTTTTTTCATCCTCATTTTCTGTTATGATTTGCTCATATAGTAGAATTGTTGTTTCTATATATCTCAAGAGAGGAGGATATTTCTGTAGGCGACATTAGATGCATATCCTATTTGGATCAATTGTTTTATGAATTAGGATTCTGGTATTAGATACTGTTTGGTGATGGATGGATCTTGAAGTAGTTTCTTGGAATGTTCAGAACAGATATATGCACCAAGAATTCCGAAAATCTGATTGTAGAACTCGGGAAAGTTTCTGAACAAGAAGTGAACTAAAAGATTATTATTGACATATTCCAATTTGTATGTAATGAATATTTGGGCTGACGGTAGAATATGACAGTACTACACTTGGATCTATTCAGGAAAATGCATGCTGTGTGTTTATTGAGAAACAACTGGTCATGACAATTCATGGATGCTGCTTCTTCTTTGGATCAAGGGATATTTTGAAAGTTTGCATACATTCTTAGGTTCATCTGTATGTATATCCATAGATCATATCTTTCTCGATATTATGTTTATATTTAGTTAAGTAAATCTTACAGGTCTAATATGATCCTATTTATTGTTGGTTAATGATTTCAGCCAGATCTTTATCCTTCCTGACAATCGTAGGTACATTAGTCTTTTGACCTTCAACGAGAGATGTTGGCATCTTGGCTTGTCATCCATTTGCAATTTTTAGGTTTCATGATTCACTTCCTATGGGGTTCCAGTTCAATCTTCATGATCCCAAGTTATAGATGCATTTTTCTTGAACTGTTGAACTAGTGGTTATATTCCTAGTATTGCTCTTCTTGCTTTTTGCTTCACTTTATCTTTTCTTCTATTAAGTCTCTTATACAAATGTGCAGGAATCACATACAAGGATATCCATCCATCCGCATCTTCCGTAAAGGAAGTGATGTAAGGTAAGTAATCATTTCTTCTAGTTTATTCATTCTCAGGTGCTTCAGAAGTTCTTTTTTGAGTATATTTCTATTTGTGTACAAGTTGCAATATTGTTAAAGCATTCTGCATGTTTCCTCCAGAATCAGCTTGTTGGTCATTTAAATTTCTGATTTTCAATTAACTGTGTGTTTCTCCCTCTTCTTGGGACACAGGGACGATCATGGTCACCATGATCATGAGTCATATTATGGCGACCGAGATACAGATAGCCTAGTGAAGGTTAGGATCCTTGCAATTTGACTGGGGCTATTTGGATGGAAAATTGCAAAATCAGATAACATTGTGGATTGGAACTGTATTTTGCATCTCCAATTGATTTCATTGCTTAATTCTCAGGATGTCACAAAATATTGTGCTTTTTCTTGAATATAAATGGTGATCTCAATAGCATCCTTCTATAGGAAATTGAATGAAGTTTTATCCTTGCAGACAATGGAGGAATTGGTCGCACCTATTTCTTTGCAGTCACAAAGTGCTACAGGTAGTCCCCCGCAGAGATGAAGGAAGATTCAAAAAGACCTGCACCTTTAGCAGGAGGGTGTAGAATTGAGGGTTTTGTACGTGTTAAGAAGGTAAGGATACATGGAGGTGGGCTATGATTTAGAACTTAATTACTCAGGCATATACGCATACACACACAAAAGGACATGCATTCTTAGTTACATATGTAATCTTTACTTGCTCTGTATTATGCAGGTTCCTGGGAATCTGATCATATCTGCTCGTTCAGCTTCCCATTCTTTTGATGCTACTCAGATGAACATGTCACATGTTATTTCCCATTTTTCTTTTGGTAAAAAGATTACTCCACGGGTAATGAGTGACATGAAGCGGCTGTTGCCACATCTTGGTGTAAGCCATGACCGCTTGAATGGCTTGTCATATATCAGTAATCCGAGTGATTCCAATGCAAATGTTACTGTAAGTTCCTCCAGTTTTTACTTGCATCATTTTGTCCCCTTGCAAAGCTTGTTCATGTTCATTGTTCTATCTGTTTCAGCATGTCTCTATCAATTGTGGTTTTGATGTCCTTATATTATCAAGGGTTAATTGCTGACACCCCCAATAAAATATCTATTTGTGAGGAACCCCAACCTTTGTAAAACATTTCTCTATACCCCTTGATCCCAATTTTGAGGAATTCCACCGGAGTTTTTGACAAAATTTAGGTTATGGGCATGTTGGCCCTTGACCTAGTGTACTTGACCACCTAAACTATCTTACAGGTCACTATCAAATTCTTATTTTGGTTGAATTTGGATACTTCACGAGAATATTGCCATATGCCAGTTTCTTACCTAATAGGCTGACGTTACTAGTAATTCGTGTTATTTTATAGCCATGAGGCCTATGACTATTTTTAGAGTTATTCTTTTAAAGTTTCTGTCTGTTAGAAACAAAGGATTTTTTTCGTAAGCCCCTAATTGTTATTGTACATATATGCTTGCGTGTTTATTTGGGGAGTAATATGCGCTGCTTGGGGTTTGGATTAAGTATGGATAAGATATGTAATCCTGTTTTGGTATATATATGCAATGAAAATTGGATTTCATTCATCATCATCATCTCTTTCATTTGTTCCTAAATTGAAATACAATTAATCTATATATATGCATAATTTAATTACTATAAGATTGGTTTGAGACAAAAATTATACAAGTTGATAGCACTGATGTGTGAGATATTAAATTTTCTTTTGTTTGTGTGTGTGTGTTTTTTTTTTTTTTTTTTGGGGGGGGGGGGGGGGTGGTCGGGTCGCTCTGCGTCCATCTAATCAAAAAATATGTAATCAACCCTGTTCCTTTCAAGTGAAGAAAAATGACTTGGAGTCACTTGCAAGAGGCTTACATTTAAAGAAATTTACTAACTATTCAGCAGGAGCAAGTAATTTATTGTTTTGCATTAGGAAATTGGGAGAATGACAGGGTTGATACCAAGTTATATCTTTACCATTGAATTCATGGTCTATAATGACTTTGCTATGCCACCCACGAATTTTGTCCTTCCCTTTTCCTTTTGATAAACTATTCTCTCCCTTTGTTATGAAAATCTGACATCTAGTATTCATGTTTTTTCAGTATGAATACCTTGTCTGCTAGAAAAAAGGAAGGCATATGCATATTCTTACTGGGTCTTTTTGAATTATTTGAGGTGTCATTATGAAGGATCTATCAACAGAGTCACTAACATTTCCTCATTTGCAGATTGAGCATTATCTTCAAGTTGTGAAAACTGAGGTGATGACAAGATCTTATAAACTAGTTGAGGAGTACGAGTACACTGCCCATAGTAGTTTGATTCACAGTCTTGATATCCCTGTTGCTAAATTTCATTTCGAGCTGTCACCAATGCAGGTATTCAGCTGGTTTACAAAATCTACCCATTAATGATGTATAATACTGTTGCATATTGTTTTACCTTTCCTTTTTCTTCTCATCTCATATCAGGTCTTAATAACTGAAAACTCGAAATCGTTTTCGCACTTCATTACAAATGTCTGCGCCATTATTGGAGGCGTTTTCACGGTTGGTTTTCAGTTTTTCCTTTTACACCTCCCTGTGACATGCCCATTTTCTTTTCCCATTGTCCTCCTGTCCTTTCCTATCATTTCTCTAGCACTGAACTTCATTTATTATGTTCTTCAGGTTGCTGGGATCTTGGATTCAATTCTGCACAACACTCTTAGGCTGGTGAAAAAGGTTGAACTAGGGAAGAACTTTTGATCAATAGTAAAATTAGTGAAAATGTAAAGAGAAAAACCAACTCTGTATACGACGCCCTTTAGTCGGGATGCTCAGATAAATTAAATGATCACACAGTAGTTTGTTTAAAAATTTTGATGAGCGATCAAACCTTGTAAGTTTCGTGTGGAAATGCCTTGAAAGACCATGTTTCTTTCCATTGTGCGTTCTGACGATTGCTTTCCTTTTTTGCTTGTTTTCCTCCTGTGATGGTGTCACTTGATAAGAATAACTGCTGCCTCCCTGCTCTAGTAGCACCGTAGTAATTGAATTTCTGAGACTGTTAAAACTTGGAAATTTATTTGCCTTTATGCAAAGTAAATTGTTTCGCTCTATCTTCTGAAGTAAGATAAAAAGTGGACTGCATCAAACCGGTCTCGTACAACATTTTATTTCCACTTGCACACTGTAGATAATGAGAAAACATGGCAATAGCCTTATTTGCCAAGTGTGTCAAACCAATAATCAATCCATACAGAAAATCTATACACATTCTTTCTTTGATCAACATACAACAACAAAGACAAGCCAAAAACTTCAAATTCACCCAAACCAAATATATAAACAAGAACAATTAGAATCCATTTCTTTCCACCCCAAACATCCACATCAAATAACCGATAAAAGTGATGAACCGACGAAAGCTGCAATGGTACCAACAATACCAGCACTACTGAAAGAAGCAGCACTGTTAGGAGGAGAAGACTCCTGTGGAGGGGGAGACGATGCCGGTTGATTAGAGTTACGCTGGCTTCTATCCGCCATGACGACGACTACCAACTTCTCGTTTTTATGGCAGTTATCAGCCACCCCACTTATGAAGTAATATGGCCCTGATTGATTGAAAGTGAACACAGTGTGCCCATCACTGAACTTTTCAAGAGGTGCAGCAGTATTGCAATTTGTGTAGTCATCCTTGGTTACATGTAGCACTGAGTCGTGGTCAGCATCATACACAAACACTGCACCACCCATACAAATCAATCTTAATTAGTACACATTTGAAAAAGAAAAACCAGGTAATAACAATCTGTTTGGGCATGATCACCATAGAAGGACCTACTTGAACTGATGTGATTTAACGTACATCCTTTTTAAGTGACAATCGGAAATGTATGGAGGCGAACATCAAGAAAAAAGCATGCAACGAAAAACTTACATAAGCTGTCGCCAATCTGAAAGCGGTGCTTCTCAGCCCAGTGATTGTAGATGGCAGCATTAGGATCAGCAGGAACCGTCCAGCTACCGCCCGATCCTCCAACCTTGAATTGAAATGCATTGCCTTTCTGGATCATCAACAAACTCACTACCCCAAGAACCCACAAGCTTTTCCAGTTCACTCTCAGAATCGCCTGATGATCAGCCATTGCAGGAAAAAGAAGTAATATTAATTAATTTCTTGAATGGTTGATGGATGAGCAAGCAGGAAGGGTACGTATTTGTAGGCGACGCTGCATGAGCTGTGGAAATGAAGCTTTTGCTTCTTTTTGTTATTCGATCTGTTCCCCAGCTTTTGGATTTCTTGGGTTGCAGTGCAAAGCATAAGGGCGTTTTTTTATTAATAATGCAAGAAATGAGTTTCTAGCCTAGTAGCTATAGTATATTATATATGCTTTACTTGAGCATTATATATGAAGAATTGTGCATGTCTTGCAGTCTGGGAAATGGATCTAAACGAGTAATTAATTAATTGTTTGGAAGAGCAATGGTCTTTAATTTGTAGTAATGTTATTATTACAATTGCACCGTCTTATGCAACTTTTGTCCTTCATTATGATCATTAAGTTTTTTCAAGTGTGAGTTCTTGATGTAGTTATAAGGTTTGCTGTCATAATTAGTTATCACATGTCTATGAAGGTTGAAACTATGAATGAAGATAGCTACCTATACGGAAAATTCTTGTCGGGAGTAGGTTTGGTCGAATTAAACCAATTACAGAGTAAGTATGATATATTTGTTATGTGATTGATCACTTTTCCTGAACTGTACACCAATCAAACGACAAATATAATACACTTGCCATATAATTGGTTCAGGTTTGATCGAGCGGGATCTGGACTAAAAATTTTCCTACCTATACAAAGAAATTCAGCTTACCCTATCAAAATTTATTAGTTAGTTTTGTAAATAAAAATATTAAATTAATAGAAAATTTTGAATTACTATGATAATCACTTCAAATTAAATAAATGCAATAATATAAGTACATTTAATTGTTATAACTGTTATTTCGACGAGGGACAGGTTGAAATTTACAAATAATAAATTTCGCAGCCTTTTAATAATCAAATTAACCATTCCTTGAAAAATAAAACTTACATTTACATAACCATAAATTTTAAAAAATAAATAAATTTCATTGTCAATTTTTTATATATGAGCTTATTTATTTGTCATGAGATATTTGAATAAAACGTTACAAAATAATGTAATTAGTGAACAATTAATTTAAAAATTTGAATAATGAACATTAAAAATTCAACATAAACAATAGATTTCTTATGATCAATTCATAGATTCTTTTGGGCGTACTCTTTAATAATTTGAAGATACTAAAATTTATTTTATCTAATAAACAAAAAATTCATAAAACTATCAAAATAAATAAGCTGGTCGAATATCAAAACACATATGTTGAAAATCTATAATAGAAAACATAAAAGCAAGAGGGGTTTTGGGAGGAATTATAACGTGGTGTTGAAAAAATCACAAGATAGGAAAGTTTTCCTTTTGGCTTAGTAGAGACCATGTGATTCCTTGTTGAAGGAATTATTTTTAAAAAAAAGTTAATGTGAATTATTATTATTATTATTATTATTATTATTATTATTATTATTATTATTATTATTATTTTTTAATGGGCAAGACAAGTTTAGGCATAAAACTTGATAGACATTTCCTAAGCTGATGCCAAGCCCTATCGGCTGCTACGGCTCCACTGGGCCTAGCTCCGCCCAGAGTTCTTCATATACTAAATAATAATAATAATAATAACAAAAAACAAAACCTTGGGTTAGTTTGCAAAACCCAGCAGAGGCTTGTTTGTTTGTTTTTAGTATTATATATTTTCATAAAAGTTAAAAAAACTTCACAATAATTCGACAAAACAATTGGCAAGCCCATCGAGTCACGTCCAAATTAATGGGCTTCAATAAAATTCTAAAAGAAGTATCTGTAAAACAAATGTTAGTACTTCAATGCTAAGTCAAGGATGAATTAGAATAAAAAGATTGAAGTACTATTAAAAAAAACAATCAAAGTGCTAATATGTAAAATTTACCTCAAATATTTGATTAACTTCTATTTATAAATTTTTCATCAATAGAGTTTTAACGAATCAATATCTTATAAAATTCTTGGTCAATCTTATACTCTCTTTTATTATGGAGAATAATGATTGTATTTATATTAAAAATCAATAGATATCAGAAAATATAGGCATAATTATATAAACTCAAAGGGGCATTTTAGTTCATTTTAACACATCGTAACTATTCCAAAAGTTGCATGAGAAAGAAGAAACTTGATATGATACCTCTAAAATGTTTTCTATTCTTTGCATCTCTGTACATATTTTGTCATCTAAGTTTTGCCTTCATTTTTATTATTATTGGCATTTAGTACAATGCTTTGTTCTGTCATCGCTCGACATTATCAATGATGTTATGTTGATACTTCTCGAGCACTCTCATACTTATAATTGATATTTAAATCTATGAATCATATTAAAACCTAAAATTATGTTTATGTCTCAGAGCTAGAGAAGGCAAGTGCCATGTTGTGACTAGCGATGGCTCGTGGGACGTTATGACAAACGAAGAATTTTATGAAATAATTAATAGACGAATCTTAGTTTAGCACAAAAGGAATGCAACGACCCCATTGGGCTAAGGAGTTGACCCCGTTGTGCAAGTGCAGCCGAGTACCTCTCGAACTTTGCCCTTCAGAAGGCAACAAGAATAATATTTCTATAATAGTAGACAATTAGAAAGTGCAAAGGAAATTCAAGATTATAGAAATATTATCCTTGTTCCATTTCTGAAGGGCGAGGCTCGAGAGGTAGTCAACTGCAACTTGCGCAACAGAGTCAACCCCTAGGTCCGTATCCGCTAATGGATTCGTTGCATTCTTTATGTGCCCTATTAAGATTCATTTTCTAGCCACCTCACAAATTTCTTCATTTGTCATTATATCCCATGAGCCATCACTAACCAGAACAAGACACTCGTCTTCTAAAACAGAGGCATAAACATGAATTTTTAAATATCTATCACCTAAAAAGTATGAGGCAGAACAGGGAAATTTTGAGTTCATAGCACTCATCAATAATTCTTTTGGTAGCTGTAAGATTATTTTTTTGAGTGATGGTATTTGCAAAATTATATACACATATATATGAACATGCCATGATGTTTTATAAAATTATGAGAGCCTTCCATGATGCTGAGTGCAAAAAGCATTCCAACGAGTCGTGTACAAATGAATGGATGTTTATGAAATTTCAACAAAAATATAATTTACAAAATAAAAGTTAACACTTGGATAATTAATAGGCGAATTAAAGTAAAACTTGTAGAATATTTTAAACAAATTACTATAAAATAATAATGAGCATGCTAAACTAATGGACTCAACAAAATACTCCTACAACTGACTTTAGTGCAATTTAACACATTATCACTGTTCCATTAAAGTTGCATGAGAAAGAAGAAACTTGACATGATTCCCTAAACATACACACTAAAATGCTTTCTATTGTTTGCCATCTAAGTTTTGCTTCTTGGCATGTAGTAACAGTGCTTGTTCTGTCGTCGCCCGACATTATCAATGATACTTAAAAAGGCATGAATCATACTAGAACCCAAAGTCATGTCTATACTTTAGAGCCAAAGAAGGTAAGCATCATGTTGTGATTGGGACGTGATGACAAACGGATAAAGTATATCGTAGCTATAAAAAGAATCTTAATCTAGCACAAAAAGAACGCAAAGAACCCATTACATAGAGGCCAAAACAGCATGGTATTGGCGAGTGACTAAGATAAAGATTTGAACCTAAAATGCTGACTCTCGAAATATATATGCTAACAAGGTTTATTTGACTTCTCCCAACGAGAAAAGAAATGGTCTCACGGGCTTCTACAATTCAAGATCACCTGACCTATCTCACTGCTCCAACATCTACTTTTTACACCAAAACTAATGTAGCATTCAATGATTTTACCGCAAAGTAGCATAAGCAAACAGGTTATGTAGTCTAAGTATACATTCATCCAACTCAATAGATAACGCGACACAAATCGAATTTACATAGAATACAGTTGCTGCAGTTCTTGGTAAAAATTCGTACACAGGTCATTATCGCTGCTGTTTCTATGTCACATACCGGTAACTATTCTCACACACTTGAAGCCAAATGAAAAATGTATGGACTAGTCATGTAACAATAAGAGTACAGAAGTATATCAAACCGGTGATGAGTCGACGGGGTCTTCAGCAACTGAGAGAATTCATCTTCTTCACTTTCCTGTACATCATCATGAACCATTTCACCATTTTCAGTTACCTGGCAAGCTCAATCTTGTCAGCGTTAGCAAGATCATACATAACCAGCACCCCAACTAGAAGCATTATCATCCAGCCTGATTCCTGGATATGACAGCAAGCTTGCCGTTTCTGACTCTAGATTCAGAATTTTAACATGCAGAATTACCCAAGAGCAGTGTCAGGAACAACTAAACAAGAAAACTCATGGAAAAGAACCAGATAAAGAAAGAAAACCAAACCCCTCAAAATTCACAAGAAACCCTTCAAGATTAAAACTTTTTGCCACATGGAACAATGGGTTCATTGATCTAAGGCAACTCTCCTCAACCTGGAAAAATACATCACATCCAACAACCAAAACTTTCACAGTAGATCAAGAAAAGAAACAAGTAAAGGGTCTCTTACCAAGAATCGCATAAACAGGCCAAGAACTGACAAGGGCCCTCTCTGCAGATTTTCACCCCTTCGTTTCTGGGATTGAGAAGTCAAGTGATTGAACATAAACGAAACTCGTCTTCAGCGTAAATCTCAGTATCAATATTCACAAGAAACCAACAACAACTTCACATATAAAATGCATCAAGATTTGAAATTATCAATGACAAAATTATTAAGAATTATTTTAAAAATAAAATCAAGAATATATCTACAAGAACAGTCCAAAAAACAAAAACAGAGAAATATCTAACAATATATATGTGTCATTCATCACTTCAAGTTCTGAAATTGAAATTTCAACATTGAAGAAATGCCAAGAACCGGCATCACAATCTCTTTGTCATACATCACTACTCCAAAATTCAGTAACAATTTAAATCAAGATCAAATGGGTACAGATATAAAAACTGATATTTGGAAAAGGACTAGGACAGAACTAATCAAAATACGTTAGGAAACAGAAAATTTCATCAAAATTGATAGAAACCACATTTCGGATCTGATGCCAATTACATGAAAACTACAACCAGTTTTTTGCTTTTTCTTGATTTTCTTTCGAAAAAGAATATGTAGATGTGTAATCTCAACTTTTAATTAACTTTTATTTATAGAATTTTCATGTTATTTCTGAAACTTAAGTTAGTAATTAGGATAACGATTATGAAATATTACAAAAAGATACGGCGAAGTGATAATGAAAATGTGATATGTGTAACTTACCTCAAACCTTTGATTTACTTCTATTTACGAATTTTCATGTTAAAATCTTTTTTTTATTCGATTAAATCAATCCTGTAATATTATTTTACTAAGGATAAAAATGTAAGGTAATATACTTATTAATTTCTATTAATTGCTTTCACATTATACTTATTTATTCTTATTAATTATCTTTCACATTATTTATATTTATCCCTATTAATTAATCACTTTTCACATTATACTTATTTTCTCATATTTTTTAATATTATATTCATAATATATTATACTTACAAGATAAAAAGATTACTCTTATAATATAACCCAAAATGACTAAAATAATTTAAGAAAATTGAAAGAATTTAATGCATTGAGAAATTCTTAGTATAAATATAAATGAGAATTACTTAGATCATTTGTCATGTTAAAATAAGTTGAAAAATTAAAAAAAAAAATTAAATGAATTGTCCTATAAAACAAATATGTTAAAAGTAAAATAGGTTAAAAAATAAACGAGAATCAATTAAATCACTTCCCCTATAAAGTAAACACTTTTTGCAGTAAAATAGATTAAACGATAATTTGAATATTTGAGGTGTAATTACTGTTTGTTATAAGATTTGTTATTCTTCTATGATATAATAGGAATAAAATGTCAACATGTGAGTTCATCTTTCCAACATGTATGATAGAAATGGTTCCTTATAAAAATATCGTAATGTGTAATATTTACCAAACGAAATGTGTAAAACTAATGTGTAGAAATAAAAATGGAAACAAAACCAAACCGGTCAAAGTTCAATATACGGTAAATGCCAAAACAAGTAATATTACCAACCTTCTTCAATGAATATTGGTGATATTATCATCTCAAATATAGGGATGAAAAATAAACATTATAAAATTAAATATAAAATTTAAAAATTTTATATGACGGTAAACACTAATAGAATAAAATCAAAATTTTGAGTAAAAGACTACTACAAAAAATATACAACAAAGAACTTTAGAGATAATTGGTATATATAAGAAATAAAATTTTAGAGAAGCAATTATAGTCAACTAATCAGATGATTTAATCTCACACTTCTAACCTTCGCAGAGTAAACAACTTAAAATCCCTCTAAATATCATTCTCAATCTTAAAACAATAATTTGTTGGTAGGATTGGAATACCAAACTAACCTGAATCTTTAGAAAAACTTCCGATTGAGTTTTGTGGTTGACTGGAAACAGACATGTTAAACAGACCAAAGCCGTCAATCATACCCAATTCAGAGGTGATGGTTGTGCGACAGGCCGAAGAAAACGAATGTCTTGTCCTAGCCACTGATGGATTATGCAATGTTACACACAATGAGGAAGTTTGTGAAATTGTTAGGGAAAAAAAAAAAAAAAAAAAAACTTATGTGACATAAAAAAGAACGTGGTCGGACCAATTCCATACTGGGGCCAAGGAGTTGACCTGTTGTGCAAGTAGCGTTGGAGTACCTCATCACCCTGGCCCTTCATAGATGCAACGATGACAATATATCTATAATAGTAGTCGATTTCAAACCTGAAAGGAAGTTTTAAAATTAACAATCTCATAAATGTAGTTTACGAATAAGTGAGGAAGAAGATAAGATATGCCCACAAGAATGTTACCAATTAGTAACAAATGATATCATGCAGTCTAAACATACAAAACTATGCAAGAAGCTAGAGCTTCCTTTTAGTCTTTAAATCGACTACGCACATATTGTCACTGCTGCCTCTGCGAAGAGCCAGGTTGGTGAGGTACCCCTGCCACTGCTTGCGTAACAACTCTTGGTCCAAAATATAGAACAAACCAAATCACAGAATTATTTCTGTTTGTATTGAAGAAATTATACGCCTCGTATTCTTTGTGCACCGGGTATTACGCGACTTCTTATAAGATAAGACGGTTCCCATTCTTTTAGTACTACACTTATACCAAAAAAACACCTCAAACAATACTTAGTTGCCTATTGAAACTGAGATCAAATCTCGGATTTGGAGAGAAAAATTGAGCTCGGATGTTGGAGACCAAAACCGAGAGAGAGCTAGAGAATTTTGGATTATGAGAAGTGTTGGTATCTTGTAAAATGTGAGCCTATGCTGCTTTTTATAGGCGAGGCAACACCACCTCCATCATTGCAACATTTAAACACAAAACAATCAGCCATTAAGCAGAATAATGACATTAAAATGCAATCTGAAAATAGTCAAAACGGGCAAAAATATTTAAGAGAAACAACTATTTTTCAGGTTTAAAAACCTGATTTAAAAAGCATTAAAATCAATATTGACTAAGAAAAATTTTAAAACCCAATTTTTGTTTTAGTTTAGATAAAATAAAATGTTTTTGTTGCAAAAAGATATATATTAAGACTAAGACATTTGCCCTTTAACGCCTTGCAACCGAAGCCGGATAAGTGAATTGAACTTTAGAAAATGGATAACTGGGGTATCAATACTATAAAAAAAATCTAAAATCAAGTGTATTGATCCTTAGGCTATGTTTATTTTGAGGAAATGGGTTAACATTCCCTGAAATCAGCCCATCTCCGGTATTTACTTTATCTTGCTCAACCCGCAACAAATTCTAAGGGCTCGATATTTGGAGAGATGTGGTGGGAGCCCGGTGGGATTTCAACTCCCACAAGGCCCATGTCGGCTTATATGATGTAGAATTATCATTTTGTCCTCATTTAAGAAGCAAAAATTCCTAACCTAACCCTCCTTTTAACACAAGTGTGGTTGGGTGTGAAGGCAGGAGGTGGCGTGCGACGGGGCAACGAATCTGAGTTGGGGTAGTGCAAGTGGAAAGGGAGACTTCGGTGGAGGCAGATGGTGGGAGAGAGACGGAGATGGCGTGAGGCAAATTAGGTGGATATGGCCGGTGACAAACGCTAGGCTTTCGTCGTCTCAGAGTTTTAAGCGCAAGTTTTTTGTTATTGTACATGTAATATTTATGTTCGCTTATGGGGGACTATGTGCCTCATGAGGTGCGGTTTTGAGCTTTTTAATATCTATTGTTGGCAATAGGAAAAATCTTTTTAAAACTATTATAGGGGAAATGATCAATCCAAAACTTGGTGTAGTGTTGCTTGCTAGTGTCCCCCTCAAGGCGATCTCCTTGCGCTAGCTTCTATATACAATTTGTATTGCTTTCAGTTATTAATACAATTCATATTCTGAACCTGTGCCCAATTTACTGCTTTGTGCTGCACCTTGCTTACTTTTGTCGATTATCATATTGCTGTCCTGTCGATGCTTTTTTCGATTGTCGGCGGGAATTTGGTTGTTGTCGCTATCGAGCGAAAGTAATCATTTACTGTTGGCGTGTCGAACTACTAGCCATATGGTGCCCCTTTCTCCGTATTACAAAACTGTGACACCATGCTGGGGCAGGAGCGGGACGACGGTCCCCAAGTTGAAGAAGACGACCTGGGGGTTTCCAATTTCTTAGATTTTCGAATTGTTAAAACTTTTATTTTTCATTTTTGGACAGCTAAAGAAAAAAAGCAAAAAAGAAAACAGAATCAGATTTGGTAAACGTGTGATTTGTTTGGTCCTCAGGATATCCATAACCCCTTCCTAGAGGTAAGCGGACCTTATTACTATGGTATCATTATCAAGCGTCAATTTTTGCCATCCGGCCCCAACCAAGTTCCAAATTTTATGTTGGGGCTTAATTGGTCCTATTCGGATCGGATTCAACCGGATTCTTTTTGAGGATGAACAGGTCCAAAAGTAGAAAAACGACGCTAACAGTTCAAAGGGCAGACCCACAATCCTCATTGACCCGTTTAAGACACTGGAAATGGACCCATTCCTTCCTTGGTACATCGACCCGTTATTATTTTCATTGGATCATTGGTGCACCAACCCTCCCCCATCGTAACGCACCCGGCAATCAAGGCGAGTAGACATCGAGTCCCTCGATCCCGCGTCACTTTCGCTCTTCTATGGCACCTCAACCTAAGTAGTTGTCTTGAATAAACTCTTGTTGTAATATCAAGAAACGTTAACGCCTGTAACGGGCAGTGTTTTTTGGATTTTTTCCCCTTTCGGGTCGGGTCGAACATTTCCAAGATGACCATCTTCTTCTTCTTCACCAACCTCTCCTACTGACAAAATAAAAATAAAGACGACCAAAAGAGAACAACTTCCCCTAATTTTTAATATAATATCCTATTGGTTGGAAAGGGTCCACTGAATGTCTGTTAAAAGGAGAGGCCAGCTCTTGATCTGGGGCCTTGAGGGATGTTGATTTGTTGGATTTGATCTGGGTTCCGCCGATAACAGCTCACTGTTCGTGGGTCTTGAACTTTTCAAGAGATTCAAGTTGGGATTTTTTTTCTTTTCTCTTTTTTGTATAGAATAAAGTAGTTGTTTTTCTTTTTCCCGGTGATACATTGGAAAAATGTGGAGAGACCCGGGAACTCCAGCCGATTCTTACTATCAGGTGCGGCCTGAATGCACTGATGTCCCCGAGAGCAAGTTCAGAATCAAGGTTTGGTGATTATTATCTCATTCATTGTACAAAAAAGAATCAGATTTTCTTGATGTTCAGTTTGTTGTGAGATTCTCGAAGTTGGATGTCATTTGGTTCTTGCGTGATTTATGTTAACATTGGAAATGGTTGAGGAATTTGTTCGAACATCTTGATGTTGTAATGAATGATCATGAAGGTTGTTTTAAGCATGGTTTAAGAGATGTGCTAACTTGTCAAGCCTTACTCATGAAATGAAGTGTATGAAAAATTGTTGCTGGGGTCTGATTGGTATACATGAATGCTGAGAATGTCTATTAATTTTCTGAGTCTTGTTTTCTGCTTAAGGTTGTTTATTAGCATTACTGTAGTCATATGGATAAGTTGACTTTCGGACAAGTAACTGTGTTACAACTAATGTATGATTTAAGTTGCAGCAGTTGTCATGATTAAACTTTTGTTTTATCCACCTGCGGAACCTTAAGTTAATCAAACTAGAACTGGGTTCTAATTTTACACAAGCCAAGGTATGTTAGATTTTTTTACTGCAACACTTGAATTTGGCTTTGGGATTACTTTACAAAAAGCAGTTCGTTTGAACATAAACTTGGAAAGACGAAGCATGGATGCAGAGAGTAAAATGAAATTTATGGTGTTAATGGATGATTTGTCTAGCAGTTATGCAGACTATGAGATGCCATGTATCCAGAGGTAATTTGTTGGTGAACTGTCTCTATTATATCCCAGCGAGCTTTTGATTTTGGTATGGAGTGAAACAGTAATAGAAGACTGATGGAGTTAAAAACAAGCAGAGTGTCTGCATCCTCTCTCGTAATGTGCAATAACCATGTATAAATATTTTTCCTAGGAGAAAATGTTGTTTCATCATTTTCCAGCCTCAGACAGTATTGCCTGTTGAGTAGCCTATGCTTGAAAATGCTCAATCTGCTGAAGAAAAGACTCTTCAGGGTTGTTAATGAGGCAAAATCTTTTAAAAAGAAAATTAAACATGTTGCAGAAGGACTCATTTCTTTCTCCTTAGCGATTCTTGAGTATCATGTCCGAGTAAAACGTTCAAATGATTTCGTGACAGAGGTTCTTGACAGTCCACAGCATGGCAAAAAAGAGGATCATAGTGTTAACAGATTAGATATTGCTTGAGAAGATATTTCTTGTGACGCAAATAAGCACCATTGCTGATGAAATCTTGAGTACAACATCAGTGACAGTCTCCGATGATTGTTTTCGTCCAATAAGCTATGCAATATTTTGAAGTTCATTTCACTTAAAATAGAGTCTCAGACAAAACCCTCTTTCTTATAGTTGCCCTTAGTGCACTTCTCTAGAACATAATAATAAGCAGCTCTACATGTAATTCCATTTATATTCTATTGAAGGTGGATTCCTGAAAGTTGAACTTGGGCTGCTTATATTTGGTGCAGTGATTGGTAAATTCCTCTGGGACCACGGGGCATTCTGTTTCTTTCTTCTTTGTCAGTTCAATTTAGGGCCAGTCAAATTTTCAGCTGCTTAAGATAAGCAAATTCTGGAGTGGCAAAGGCCCTAAGTAACTTAGTTATGGTCCCAGAGGGTTCAGGTTGTGGCCTTGCCTAGCTTCCAGGTTTAATTTCCCTGCCCTTCGCTTGTGCATGTCAGTGGTACATTATGATGGATCTAAATCTACAGATCTCAAAATAAGAGAAACGACAGCTTGCTTTTGCGACAACTTGTCACTCCTAGAACTCTGGCTTTTTTGTTGGATGTATCTAACAGTTTTATTCGATTTCTTCTGTACCCCTCTTGTATAAATCCAGATTATTAGCTGCACTGCTTGGTGTACTGGGATTCCATGCTTGGTTTCCTTAATAGTTCTTCTTCATTTATGTTTCCGTTTATGTCGAACTATTTTTTAACATGCTTTTGATTCTGAAGCCACTTCTTTTTCTACATATTAGGCTGGCAAAACTTTAAGTGTCCGGAAATGGAAAGCTTCTTTCTCTCCAGAAGGTTATCTTGATATAGGCAAAACACTTGGTAGAATTCAGCGCGGAGTAAGCTTCTCTTTATAGCTGTTATTGCTACTGCTCTCCACATTGTAAAGGTTTCTAAACCTACTCATCCAGAAGAAAAGAATATTTGATAATACTTTTCTTGATAAAGTATAAAGTTATTTTTTCGTCTTGGTTATACTTGTTATTTGTATATTCTTGGTCCGTAGCTGCCTTTTCTCTGCCACAATAAGTTGTCTTTGTTTTTGGAATTTTGTAGTTTCTGGTGAGAAAATGTTATTCTATCAGATTATAAAGAATTCTAACCTATGGTTCATTTGTTTGTTTAATGTATTATTTTGTATTAGATCATCTAATTATTTTCAGATCTTTCCGTAGATGCTATAATGTAGTATGATTCCTTCCAAGTGACTTATGAAGTAAATTATGATTTGGAAAGTGTATTCATTGTCATTGTTCTCTGAAATCAAATAGGGCATTCACCCATCAATTAGAGGTGAAGTTTGGGAATTCTTATTGGGTTGTTATGATCCTAAGAGCACGTTTGAGGAACGAGAGCAAATACGGCAGCGTCGAAGGTATTTTTTCCTTGCTATCTATCATTCACTGCACGATTGTCTTTCTTCTTGGTAAGGAAATTTGAGAATGATGTTCGTCATTGTCATTTGGAAGTGTGAATGTATTAGTTACAGCTGGGCTTGCTTACTTAATGCTCTATTAGTTCCCCATTCTGTTCTTATAAGTTATCAAAACACCCAAGAGAGAGTACTTGTGCTAGTGGCTTAAGTTATTAGAACACCCAAAGTTTTCCTGTTAAATTCAGTAGTTTCGACATAATTATCTGGTGGTTTGCCTTGTATATCTATCAGAGTCAACTATGCACATTTGAAAGATGAGTGTCATCAAATGTTTCCCTTGGTTGGAAGCGGGAAGTATGTCACTGCACCAATAATTACAGAAGATGGTGTGCCTACTCAGGATCCCATAGTACTTCAACAAATTAATCTTGAAAAGGAACCTGCATCTCTTACTGTGGGGAATGGTAATGATGAAAATTCAGGTGGTCCTCGTACTAGGTTGCCAACCTAAGAGTTGATGAACTAAGTTATTTGTTGCGGATTAGTTTCTAATACCTTGAAGTTGTATCTTGCGAACAGGTGCTTCTGGTGGCTCCCAAATGGAAAAACAATCAAATGGACATGGTGCAATGGACAAGAGAGAAATTCAGTGGAAACTTACATTACATCAAATAGGTTGGTATTAATTAAAATAGCATGCATGCTTATGTTTGTGCAGCCTTTTCTTCTCTGATAGCTGTCGCTTAGTGTAACAAAGAGATATGAACTTTTGCGTACATATATATGGGTGACTTGTTGTTGTTAGTGATTTTTCATTTGTGAATATTCCAGGTGTTTATTTAGTTGGCACCTGTGTGATTTTTCATGCATGGTTTGATGTTTATTCTAGGTCTCGACGTAGTACGGACTGACAGGACGCTAATGTTTTATGAGAAGCAAGAAAATTTGTCAAAACTTTGGGACATCCTGGCTGTCTATGCCTGGTTTGATGCAGATGTTGGCTACTGCCAAGGTGAGCTGCAAAAGTTAACTTCTCGTATGTTTGCTGCTGCTTTCGCCATTTTCTTCTTATCTTCTTCAGCTGTGTTTATGCTTTTCGCTTACGTGACTTTTATACAAGACAAAAGAAGAGTTTGAAATGTGATAAAACGTTCCTTACCTCTGCTTTCAACACAATTGCCTTTGCAATGCATCAATTGTTTTAGTTGGCATGTCATCCTTCTGTTTTGTTGGTAAACATTATAAGTGGTCACTGCCATTTTAGATGAAGTTACAGCATCACCTCTTGTTACATAAATTATAAAAATAATTGATCTAGCAACATTCACCTGAGTAATACAGATATACATATTATTTCTATTGTATGCAAGATAAAAAAATTCCTCAGAAACTTAATTGGGATGTCAGTGGAGCTTTGTTGAAGCAATTCCCCTAACCTGTCTTGTTCTACTAGAGAATCACAATGCTGTCTTGTTTTTCCATTTGCAAAACCAATTACAATGCTGTTATATTATCTCAGACTAACAGAGAACTTAACCAATTTTATATCTGGTAAGTGCGACAAAGTGCTGGTATTGAAGCTTTGTATGCTAAGCAGGTATGAGCGATCTTTGCTCTCCAATGATTATGCTCCTTGAGGAGGAGGCAGATGCATTTTGGTGCTTTGAACGCATGATGCGCAAATTGGTACCATTTTTTACTCTTTCCTTTCAGATGTGATGCTTTCTTATTGTTGTGATGTCATATTTCCGCTCATTAAATTTTGCAAACTAAGAACCTTCTCTCAGTTGCAAGCTTGCTATGTGTATATGAAGCAATTTGTTCCCGATTTTTCTATTCCGAGTAAATTTTGTTATTAAGGTATGCTTCAAATGGTCTCTTTGCTGTAACAGTGTTCAGTGGCCTTATTTGTTCTCCTTGTTAATGAATACTTGAAATTCCTATGAATTTCTGAATGCTTTACTTGTAAATGGCCTATTATTTCAGGATACCGTATGTGTAACAATAATTAATTCGACAAAATGTTAATAATTTTTTTCCCACTCAGACATTATTATGTGTAGATGAAAATATATGGAAACAGTTTCCTTTTTTCCTCTATAAATTGTAAGTGATGGAAATATTTTATTAACATTGCCATGAAATTCTATTGGATTAAGGGAAAATGGTCTAAAAAATTATACTTCTGTTGCACTCTTCATCAGCTGTAATTTTTACTGATGCCTTTTAAATTTGTAATAGCTGCTCAATGCACTTGATTTTGCATATGTGCCGTAAATCAAGATTTTTTAGCCTCAAATGGAAATAGTTCTAAAATTCCTATTTTTAACATTTCGCAAGTCTAGTTTTTACCTATGAGAGATACTTACAGTAGTCCTGTCTTATTCTAATTTTGCTACTGTAACCTGATAAGTCACTGTTATTCTTTCCAGTTTGATGTCTTCCATTGTCTCTAGTACTTGATGGAATTTTTAGTTGTTTAATTCCTTTACCTCACCAGTTTTCATCTGCTCATTATATTTGACGGTAATTGATTGAAATTTCTTTGAAAGCGAGGAAATTTCAGATGCACCGAGCGCTCCGTAGGGGTGGAGGCACAGCTTGGTAATCTAGCTTCAGTAACGCAAGTTATTGACCCCAAACTTCATCAGCACTTAGGTATAACATCTATCAGTTGTTTTCCACACGAATCATGTTTGGTTAACCTTTCTATTTAGGATGTCTGCAACATATAACACTTAAATATACTTTTTCTCCATTTCTGTAAGAATTGTACGAAGTGATAAAAGAAGAGATGAATCTATATTATTGATTAATGATGATTCCACCTCTATTTATAGTGATGGAATTTAAGGATAACTACACCTATAGAAGAGACCTACTTGAAGTAAAACTACACCTATAGAAGAGACCTACTTGAAGTAAAATAGGAAAAGATAGAACAAATTTAAATATTCTAACACTCCCCCTCAAGCTGGAGCAAATATATCAATCATGCCCAGCTTGTTACACATAATATTAAATTGTTTTGTTCCTAAAGCCTTGGTAAAAACATCTGCTCTTTGCTCTGAAGAAGGAGTAAAGGGAGTGCAAATTTTCTGACTCATGACAGCCTCACGTATGAAGTGACAATCAACCTCAATATGCTTTGTCCTCTCATGGAAAATAGGATTACTGGCAATATGAATAGCTGCTTGATTGTCACAGTGCATAGGTACAGGATCATTGTTCGTAAAACCTAAACTCTTTCAAAAGATTCTTTAACCACAAAACTTCACTAGTGGTGTGAGCCATAGCCCGATATTCAGCTTCTGCGCTTGACCTAGCAACTGTAGTTTGTTTTTTGCTACGCCAAGTCACAAGGTTCCCACCAACATAGGTGCAATATCCAGAAGTAGATTTTCTATCATCCTTCGACCCTGCATAGTCTGCATCAGAATAGGCTTCTATCTTTGTGTGTCCATGCTGTTGGAAGAATAATCCTTTTTCCCGGGGATGCCTTTATATATTTCAAGATCTTAGAACAGCTTCCCAATGAACTGATCGTGGCTTATCCATAAACTGACTAACTAGGCCAACTGCAAAGGAGATATCAGGTCTAGTTACGGTTAAGTAGATTAGCTTGCCAACAAGTCTTCTATACTTTGCCTTGTCCTCCAAATAGTTACTATCATCATTCCAAAAATCAGGATTAAATTCCATAGGAGTGTCCACCGGTTTAGTGCCGAGTAAACCTGCTTTCTGAAGGAGATCACAGGCATATTTTCTCTGAGATAGAGAGATCCCATGCTTGCTATGAGCAATTTCAATCCCCAAAAAATACTTCGGCCTCCCCAAATCTTTAGTGACGAAGTGCTTCCTTAGGTATGTCTTGGCTTCTTCTATCCCGGAAACATCACTACCGGTGATTAAGATATCATCAACATAGACTGCTAGAATAACCGTACCTGATTCCTTAATTCGAACAAAGACTGAATGATCTGCTTGGCACCGTGAAAATCCAAACTCACCAATAATAGTACTGAATTTATCAAACCATGCCTTGGACTTTGTTTAAGACCGTAGATCGCTTTCTTCAATCTGCACACCATTCGTTGCTTCTCCCCCTGAGCAACATAACCTGGAGGTTGCTCCATATAGACAATTTCCTTCAAGTCACCATATAAGAAAGCATTTTTGATGTCCATCTGATGCATTGGCCAACTGAGATTAACTGCCAAGGAAAACAAAACTCTAATAGAGTTAAGACGAGCAACAGGGGAGAATGTTTCAAAATAATCTACCCTATATGTCTGAGTAAAGCCCTTGGCAACCAGGCGAGCTTTATATCGGTCTAGGGACCCGTCAGCATGAAACTTGAGGGCGAACACCCATCGACAAGCGACGACGTCGACGTTAGGAGGTGGATGGACAAGCTCCCAGGTTCCCGGGAAAGGAGAGCCGACATCTCCTCATCCATCGCCGCCTTCCACTCCGAATGCGAAAGTGCCTCATAATAAGAATTAGGGATAGAAACAGATGATAGAGAGACAGAGAAAGCACGATAAACAGGACTAAGACATTTATAGGAAAGGGAATGAGCCAATGGATGAGCAGTGCAAGACCTTTTACCTTTGCGAAGGGCAATGGAAGATCCTCCGCAGACATAGGGGTCGGGGTGCCAGGAGCTGCAGCAAGAGGAAGACTTGGCGGATCAACAGGCATGGTAGTCGTAGAATGAGTACGCCTGCAATACACCTGTAAAGGTCGTGTAGGTGGTTCGGTATGGGGAGGATGTGAGAGTGCCGGGACCGGTAAGGGAAGAGATGGAAGAGGAACATAAGGGGAAGGGGTCTTAGAGTAATAAGCAGTGGACTCAAAGAAAGTAACATCGGCAGAGGTAAATGACCGGTGAGATATAGGATCATAACACCGATACCCTTTTTGTGCTCGTGAATACCCCAAAAATATACATTTAACAGAACGAGGTGACAGTTTATCGAGGTTAGGAGAATGGAGATGAACAAAGCACACACACCCAAAGACTCGAGGAGTTAACCCAAAGAGAGGCTTACCAGGGAAAAGACAAGAATACGGAATATCCCCACTGAGAACACTAGAAGGCATACGATTAATGAGATAACAAGCTGTGAGAATAGCATCCCCCCAATAGGATTTTGGAACATGCGTATGAGCCAAAATAGTGCGAGCAACATCGAGGTGGCGATGTTTGCGTTCGGCGACACCATTTTGTTGAGAGGTATACGAGCAAGAAGATTGATGTAAAATGCCATGAGAATCACAGAAGTTAGAAACTGCTTTTTGGACATATTCAAGAGCATTATCAGTACGGAAAATACGAATATTAACAGAGAACTGAGTTTTTATTTCATTATAAAAGGAAGTGATTATACTAGGTACTTGAGACCTATCCTTGAGTAAATAGACCCAAGTCATTCTTGAGTAATCATCAACAAAGGTAAGAAAGTACCTAAACCCACCAATAGACTCAATACGACACGGACCCCAAATATCAGAATGAACTAAACTAAAAGGAGAGGAACTACGGTTGTCAAGACGAGGTGGAAAGCTAGCACGATGGTGCTTTCCCAACTGACAAGACTCACAATCCAAGCGTGTAGACTGAATAGGTAAAACCTTCTTTAGATTAGGTAAGGATGGATGACCAAGACGACAATGCCACTGAAGAGGGGAGACAGAGGCAGAAAGAGCACGAGCATCTACAGGTGTAGTATGATCTAGAAAGTAGAGACCACCACGCTCATGACCGCCACCAATCGTCCTCTGTGTTTGCAGATCCTGGAACACACAGTAAGAAGGAAAAAAAGTTACCGAGCAGTTGTGGACTTTTGTAAGTTGACTAATAGAGAGGAGACTAACAGGAAACTTTGGTGCATACAAGACATTATTAAGGGTAAGTTGGTGTGTGGGATGAACAGTACCAGAGCCATATATGGGAGAGTAGGATCCATCAGCGAGGCGAACGAAGGGAGAGGTATGAGAAGGAGAGAGGGAGTAAAAAAGAGAGCGATTACCAGTGAGGTGTGTAGTAGCACCTGAATCTAGCATCCAAGACTCACCAGGAGTTGCAGCAAAGGCACCCGGAGTGGAAGCTGTGGCAGGGGCAGTGGAATTAGCCACAGGGCGATGGAGGAGCTGTTCATATTCTTCACGGCTAAGGGTAACCAAATCAGATTCATTAGCAGAAGGTTCCGATGTTGTAGGTTCACCATCACCTTTAACTGTATTGGCCCACTCCGGTTTGCCATATTTGAGCCAACATTTTTCCACAACATGATTAGTTCGACCACAATGGGTGCAGTAACGGGAGTTAGTAGAAGCATTGGAGCCTCGACCACGACCACCACGGCCTCGGAGGAGTTTCGACCGCGACCACGAACTGCCATGGCTGAGGACTCGGTGGTTGGACCAGATGAAGAGTCAGAGGATATAGTAGCCACGCGGAGGACACGAGACAGAGCATTGGATAACGTAGGCACAGAGTCACTGGCTAGGAGGTGATCACGAACCGATTTCAAATTGTTGTCGAGGCCGGACAGGAACTTCGCCACCAAAAAATCTTCCCACTGAGTCTTGCGAGTCTGAGCAGCACAACTCAAGGGGTGATATAGCAAAATTTCATCAGATGTGCCCTTCAAGGAGGCAAAATAGTCGGCTACTGTACGGCCATCCTGTTTGAGGGAAAAAAGTCTCTCATACAGTTCAAATACCCGAGAAACGTTCTTTTCCTGAGAATACATGTCATGTAAAGTATCCCACATTGTTTTAGCAGAAGTGAGAAACATAACATTGGAACCGACAGTTTCCTCCATACTATTCAGAAGCCAAGTCATAACCGAGTAATCAGCTTGTTGCCAAGTCGAAAAATTAGCATCAGTAGAGGTTGGTGGAGGAGCCAAAATATGATTAAGCTTATTTTGAGACCCAAGAAACAACCGAAAGGCTTGGGACCAGAGGATATAATTCTGGCCATTCAACTTGACAGTGGTGCCAAGAGCACCTTTATGTTCAACGGTAGCCATGATCAAGGGGGGATAGACAGACAGATAGATAGGACAGCAGCAGCAGGGAGAGCAGTCAGCAACGAAAAGCTGATTCAGGTGAGCATCTCAGATCGGGCGCGGCGCAAGGTGCAACGCCGGAGGCGGGCGTCGCGAGCAGAAGTGGCGGAAGGGCGGGGCGGCGCAAGAAGAAGGCGCGGCGGCGACCGACGGGTGTGAACGCAAGGTGAGGGGCCGACGGCCGCGGCGGCCGAGTGACCTGCGGCGGCGGAAGGGGGTGGCGGTGGGTTGCAAAAAACTAGGGTTAGGTTTTTTCTCTCTTTTTTTTTTTTTTTTTTTTTTTTCAGAAATATATATAAATATATATATATATACAACTTCTTTCTCACTTTTTCTGAACCTGCTCTTATACCATGTACGAAGTGATAAAAGAAGAGATGAATCTATATTATTGATTAATGATGATTCCACCTCTATTTATAGTGATGGAATTTAAGGATAACTACACCTATAGAAGAGACCTACTTGAAGTAAAACTACACCTATAGAAGAGACCTACTTGAAGTAAAATAGGAAAAGATAAGAACAAATTTAAATATTCTAACAAGAATATTGTAGCAAATATGGAACTTCATGTTATTACGATGTTACAGCCAATTCGGTCATATTGACACGTATAGCTGTTTGTGAGATGGTTGATTGTCCTTCCGTAGTCTTTTCATTCTTTAGTCCCCTGAAGAAGCATCTTTAACATTTGAATTTACTTAATTCAGTTCATCTACAAAGTCAATTCTGCCTCTGCTGACTCATGTAGTTCTGCATTTAAGTTCCATCAGAAAAGAAAATGAATTATCTCCTGTCTCATTTCGTCAGAAGCATTTTCACTAACCACTCAACAATTTTGAAAAGGAAACGAAAACAGAAAGAAAAGCAATAGACAGACATTGAGAGAACGATGGATATAAGCTGTATAGATGACCAGAGCTTCATGACGGAAACTATTTGTCATTACTTCGTGAATGTCTTTACTTTTTGTTATTTTAGAATAAATTGTGTCACAAGAAAGTAACCAAAATGTTTTGACAGAAACTCTAGGTGGGGGTGATTATCTGTTTGCTATCAGAATGCTTATGGTTTTGTTTCGCCGAGAATTCTCTTTTCCTGATTCTTTGTACCTTTGGGAGGTAACTTTTGTATCTTACACATTTTGCTTTGTATAATTTCATTTGAAACTGAACTATATTCAAGTATCCATTGTTATTATCTGTTATCATCCAAAAGAAAAATGAAACGGAATCAGTAAAGCTTAAAAATTTCTGGAGATTAAAAGCTGCCGCACAAACTTTAACAGAGAAGTTACTTCATCACAGTTTCCTATTAGTTAGGAACTAGTTTAGTCATAAGAAGGGAAGATGTGACTGTAAAGAAACTCATTTTTGGCAAATAAAATGGATTTTAGCATGCAAAAAGAAACAGGAAATAGAAATAGTGATGTGATTTTTGGAAAATGCATGGATAGTCTCTTGGCCTTGGAAAATCCATGGATTTTAGCTTGTGTGGACATTGCAAAAGTTGACTATTCAAAAAGGCACTAGAAGTTTATAAGGTGGCATCAGAAACTTGCACTTCTAGTTATGTATCGAAGATAGAATTTCCATTTTAACCGTCACCATCACATCTTATATATTAGTTTTAACTGTTTAGCTGTCTGAAATCTAAAATACTTTAGAATATTCTAGTTTAGCAAGCTTGCCATATAGTAGTCAAGTTTATGAAGCACAGATGAGGGTCCTTGATTTCTGGATCTTTATTTGATGCTGACTTCATCATGCTTCAGCACTTCGATTTGTGAACATATTTGTTTACATTATGGGGTATTTAAATCGGTGCTCAATTGATATTTCATGTTGACTTGTGTAATTCCTCTGTTATTCGAAATAGTTTCCATCTTGTCAGCTTTGGTATTTCTTGGTTGGGGGAGAAGTTTAATTTCCATCTTGTGAGCCTTGGTATTTCTTGGTTGCAGCAGAAGTTTAATTTCCATCTTTTCTTACTGTTCATTTTATTTGCTCGTCCTTTTCAACAGATGATGTGGGCCCTAGAGTATGATCCTGATTTATTCTCCATGTACGAGGACCATGAATCAGCTGAAAAATCTGAGGGATCTTCTAGGGTAAAGACCAAGTCGAAACGGCACTGTGGGAAATTTGAAAGAGAAAACCTGAAGAATGGACGTAAAAACGCTTCTGCACCTCTACCTATTTCTGTTTTTCTTGTGGCCAGTGTCCTAAAGGATAGAAGCTCTAAGTTAACGGAAGCTCGAGGGTTAGACGATGTTGTTAAGGTTAGGTCAATTGGCTATAACTTTTTCTGTTATGCTTATACCCTGAGTATTAATTTCTCTAACAGATAAACACGAGGAGATCCACGAAATAAGATGAATAAAAAGGTTCTTACAACATGTGTCCCGTGAATTATAGATATCAATCATTGCTTCAAAAGGTTCTGATTCTTGGTCTTAACTCATCTTCTCCGAGATACGTTGTTGCTTTCTGAAACTGTAGACTTACACTAACAATGCCCTGTACTGATTTGAAAAAGAGACCTACTGTCCAAACGGTAATATCTGTGGCTGACGTAATAAAATGATTGATTAGAGGTGATAAATGGGATTCGCTATGAAAAATGCCAAAATCATTTGTTACCTATCGCTTATAGTTCTTGGGTTAGGTAGGAACATATTATCGGGTATGAATGGCTTTGCTGCGTGGGTGATTGTCGGTTTTTTGCTACTGACCACCAAATTGCAGCATTCATGGCATATATAGCTACATCATATACAACGTTGTAGTATATATTGTCAGTATTTTTACAGGTTTATGATACTC
Organism: Sesamum alatum; assembly: GCA_034509735.1. Taxonomy (NCBI): domain Eukaryota; kingdom Viridiplantae; phylum Streptophyta; class Magnoliopsida; order Lamiales; family Pedaliaceae; genus Sesamum; species Sesamum alatum. Next base: position 55,085,386 of record JACGWO010000001.1, read on the forward strand.
AGCTAATGTAGATCTTTTCCATACATATTTTTAGATTCTGAACGACGTTACTGGTAGCCTTGACGCCAAAAAAGCTTGCACAGGTGCCATGAAGCTACACAAGAAATACCTAAAAAAGGTATCACTTAGCCATCTAATTCATGCTGTACAATATTACTTTCAATGTTCATTATTAACCTTGCTTGCTTAGATCAATTATCAAACTGAAATTTCATTCCAGGTACCCCATTGCTTGCAATTTTTACTCCATTAGTTTCCGTACTTGCTTCGTTGCTCAGTATTTTCCCCTGCCATCACGAGGGATTTCTTGTCACATGACTTTTTATACCCCCATCAGTTTTCTAAGATAGGGAGGAAAAATAAGAAGGGATAATTACACCGTCATCCCTAAGGTTTAGTGTAATTACACGTAGACTCCCTGTGGTTTGGAAATTTATCTAGTACCCCTAAGGTCTGCTTTCATCTGACAAATAGGTTCTCTCTTAGTCAAAATTCACTGAAATTTCTTATATTAACAAGAAAATGGATGAAACTTGATTGATTTATTATAGACTTGTTGTAGGTCAAACAAATATTTTTATAACCAATTTACCTTTATACATCTTTCACATGTTAATGTATGTAAGGAGGTATATCTCCACCCGTAGAAGGATAGTTTAGTCAGAAAAAATTTGCTTGACTTGCAATAAGTCAGTAGTAAGTCCATCGAGGGTAAACATCGATTTCCATTCGTTTTTTTTTTTTTAGTATCAACAAATTTGGTGAATTTTGACCAACGGAAGGACCTACTTGTTAGATGGAAGCAAACCACATGAAGTCTACGTGTAATTACACCAAACCTCAAGGAAGGACGATGTAATTATCCCAAATAAAAAACTTGCAACTGCGTTATATCATGAAGCAAACATGCCAAAGTTTGAGAGTATCATGCGCTAAATTGAATGCTGCACATAGCAAGCATGGTCTTTTCAGCAGACAACCTTTGTTTGTGCAAAATGAATGACTGAGATTGTTTGCCAGCTTCCTGTTCCTGGTGACATTCTCGCTTGTTATAGGCTTCAATGTTGGCCCTCTCACCCAGTTGTGATACAATGTTCTTGCAGGCCAAAACTACGTGAGACTGGGTCGAAAGTTAAGCTGATGGAGTTAGCATTTCGGCTTTGTCAAGTAACAACTCTCGGTTACCTGACGTATGAGCCACTCCGGTATTCTCATGCTAATCCAATCTCAGAGATTAAGCATCTGTAATACCTAGGAGCAAACGCGGGCTTCGATCCCATTCGTTTTGTATGTGAAATTATTCATTTTTGCTGTACTGGTTGGTGACATTCTTATAGGATGAGACCTCTGCACTGCTGGTCTGTAATTATGTGCCACTAATGTTTCTGTAATAGTTGAGATGTATGAAAGTAATTGTTTGTACAAGATCTAATTGACATCAATAAAAGAGAATCAACTTTTGGGACTGGCCATGTTTCTCAGTACATCACATTGTTGATAGCACAAACATTACTTTGTATGTGATTGTTTGTTTCATGGGAATCGATATTATTACAACAATAGGTTCACAGCCGTAAACCTGGAACCACTTATTCCTGCATTAAAATTAGAGTTATTTGCAGTTATATCTCCTCTGAAAATGTGAAATTATACTTTCCTAATAAAAAAAATTCAAAATACAGTAACGCCTCCTTCGAAAACTTACTGTTTATATCTAATTTTCTTCTGTTAGGATTTGGACGAAACGTTAGTGAAAAAGAAACATAAATTTCAATTTTATCCTCCATTCACAATTCTATTGTAATAGTTTTATACTTAGAAGGGAATAAAATAATATACATAAATTCAAAAAAATATAATCGTAATAAAATATTGCTCCTAATTGGATAGAAATATTACAAGGAATGTTGAATAAGGCATAAAAGTGAAAATTTATGTAATTTTTCTACTATCGTGTCAGCATTTTCCATCAAAACCCTAATGAGGGAGTTAAGTGTAAACAGAGAATTTTTATAAAACTTCTTTCAGAAAATGTATAATTTCACAATTTCAAAGAGGAGTCTAAATGTAATTAACCTTTAAAGTAAACAAGAATGTGGTAACAATAAAATGTTTGGACAAGTTTCTTGTAATATCTAGTTTGTGCTATCAGTATGTACAAATGGTTCATGATTCTTGATGCTCTTTTAGAAGATGGAAGTTGTAAATATGATCCATGAACCTTAAACCGATAAGGAAAGTTAGCAGTAAGATTGTTAACACCACAGAGAACAAGGAAGGAGAAACTGTCTTAAGTTACAGACTGGATCAAAAGTCAACCTCTGCATCAAAATATAGTGTCGTTCTCTCCATTGTTTTCTACAGATTGTTTGGATTTTTCATCAGAGGCACACCAATTTTCCTGCTTCTAACCAAGCACACAGCTTTTCAACAGTCCTCATCCTCTCCTCAAGTCCTAATCCAGTTGCTTCAGATGTGCTGCTTCGGACTTGATTTGGCCGACACTGGTATTCATATCCACTCCATCTATCCGGCCTTCTGATGCTTCTTTTGCCAGTGTGCCCTTTGCTTCAGACTCTGTAGATTCAACCAACAACGTTACCTCATGATTATTTCGGTTGTTTGCTGTGGGAGATAAATGATTTTCTCCTTGAGCTTCGTCTTGAGACTGATCTTTACCGTAACTTTCACTGCTGAACAGTTCAACTATTGTATTTTCTATTTCAATGCCCGAATCAGATGCTTTCATCTGACTATGCTTAGGAGGAGGAATACGGGCATTACAGTCTGAAGTCTTCCTGGATGAGCTTTCTTCAAATTTCCTTTTCGAACACTTAGAACTACTCTTTCCAGACAAACCGGCCTCAGCAGCATTATCTGCAATAGAAGATAAAGGGCTTTGGCAAGGGGCAACGTCCTGAGCGACGAAATTGGCATTCTGGAACTGCTCTGAGTCTCCTGATTCCACTCTCTTCCACTTTGGAGCAAAACCAGGTGGTGGAGGAACAAAGTCGTCTTCTAATTTCACTCCAAATAAGCCCTTTACGACGTCTAGTTTTGAATCCTCAAAAGCATTGTTTCCATCGGTATCAGGCTTAGTTACACCACTCCAGCCAAGAACTAGATTTTTCCACCATTTCAAGTACCGGGTGGTAACCTGTCGCTCAGAAAGGCGCGGTGGAATGTAAAGTTTTGTATCTGCGATTGGCCGACTGTAATTACGCCAAGCAATTGCAGGATTCACATTAACTCGGCCTACATGACCTGGAAGGTCTTGATCCATTCCGAATTGCATGGCTACACGGTGGGGCAGATACTGCTCTATACAACCGGCTTCCGGGCTAACAAGCTCACTTGTCCTCAAGCACCGAACCAACCCCTCTATATCCTCATCTAACTTAGAATTCACCAATTCCCAACGTCCATTATCCATGTACATCGTTCTATTGCCCAGAGAAGTTGCATAAGGGCGCCATTGAAAATTTCCAGCAGCAGTGTCTATTTTGAACAAAATATCCTCCGTGCCCGATTTCTTCAAGTTATGCCATCGAGCCAATCTTGGCTCATTTCGTCCAACAGGATTGGGCATTGGACGCAGTGATGGAAATCTTTCCCAAATCCAAACCTGAACAAGTGCTAATGGGGCCGAAACTCTAACTTCAAATTCCTTTGTTCCAGATTTTCTTGCAGCATTAACAGCGGTTTTCAGCAAAGTCAAGCTCTTGTAAATGGAAGCAAGGACAGCGGGTGCAAGCGCAATTCTGTTCCCTCTCGCCAGGTGAACCGCAATGGATACTACACTTCTGCCTATTGTGTCCCGCCAGAACGGAAACACAAATCTCGAAAGCCAATAAGCAAGAAATGCTTCGTGCTCGATTTCACTTTGACTGTCCATGAATTTCGTCATCCATCTCGCCTGGTCAGCTTTCTTTGCCTTGCTCCTGGAAATTCTCGACCGCGCGTTCAGTAATTTCTTTTCTGTTTCTTCCGTTTCTCTGTTTCCAGGAGGACTGAAAACTGATTCCCCCAACACAGAAAAACCCCCAAGCACCATCATATCTTCCAGCGTTACAGTGGCTTCTCCCCAGGGGAACACGAAGGAGTTCGTCGCGGGACACCATTTCTCCACGAACACGAAGATCAGGTCGCCGTGGCGGTGAATGGTGAATGTGGAGTTCATGATGGCATCAAGAATGCCGGTCCTTTTCCAGGTCAAATGATGTAAAGAGTGCATCTGATCGACCCATGTTGTCCATGTTTCCTGTGGGTATCTCCACCCAAGATAGTTTACCTTAAAGGGTAGATCCTTGTATGTGGCGGCTGAACTCAAAGAAGGGGCCGCGACAGGGCCGTCAATGGAGGTGACAGAGGGTACGAGAAAATGGGCTGTCTTGAGAGACGCATTGCCGCCGGTTGGAGAAACCATGAACTCCGCCCTTTCTTCCATTACAAGATTATCCGCCATTGCTGGAGTTGAAGAAATAATAGAGAAGGCTGAAGATTGTGGTTTACTGGTTTGACGCTTTGGCTTCCCACTTTTCTGTTGATGATTGTGATTGTCATATATGTAATTATTAGAGCGAATTTGCAGATTCAAAGATGGGATTCAAATAGTTGCAACAAATTCAAAGAATTTGGGGTGGATTTATTACTGACGTTTGCTTTCTCAGTAAGGCATACATACATGCTTTCTACTTTCTATTTTTCGTTTCTTTTTCTGGGGAAAAATGCAAGTAGCCGTACATGTGATGTGATATGTACAAAATACCTCATAAAAAAGTTATAATAATATGTTTTGATATGAAATAATTTATTGGAGATAAATTATTATTTTTATAGAGACTATTGGACTCACTTTTCCTTTCCAAATTTTGTGTAATTATGCATAAATTGTGGTTTAGAAATTACATTTAATGTTTCTGGAGTTTGCTTCTATGTAATAAATAAGTCTCTTCATTATTCAAAATTTATCAAAAAAAAAAAACTGAATAAAAATCGTTATCTACCATTAATTTACTTATTACTCAATTATTGTAGGTAAAGAAATCTTTTTATGATCAAATTACTTTTATACATCTTCATACGTCAATGCATGTGAGGGGGTATATTTCCACCGTTATAAGGATAGTTTAATCAAAAAAAATTATTTGACCTGTAACAAATCAATAATAAGTTAATCGAGGAGGTATATCTCCCACCGTTATAAGGATAGTATATTGGTTAGGTAAAATATATCCACATTCCTTAAAGATTAATTACACAAGCAATTCAAACTCTTTATAATATGATAAGTACACTTCCTGATAAGTATCTATACATTTATACCTTTATATAATTGAAGAGCACCTTTTTGGTGTCTCCAATTATTTGATCTGGCATTTTTTTTAATTATTTTATTAATCTCAAAATCTCCCTCCCTCTCTCTCTCCCTCTCCTTCCCTCTCTCTCTCCCTCCATCTCTTCAACTTCCTATTTTCTCTACTCAACTTCCCCATCCCTTTTTCTTCTCTAATTTTTTCAATAATTTTCTAAAACTTTCTAATATCTTTAGTATTTTTTTTATTTATTTAAGTAATATATATTTTTTAAAATAAAAATACTCTTTTTAAATCTAACTTAATTATGCACACATATTTGAGTGTGCCACATATACTAGTTTATATTAAGTGAGAGCACCACTTTGGTGTCTCACTAATTTTTGATCTGTAATTTTTAATATTTAATTTAATTTATTTATTTCCTTATTAACTTCCCACCTTCCCACTCTTCCCCAAACCACTCTTCTAAACCTTCAAATTATTCACATTTTTTAACTGACTACTAATTCTTTATATCTTCTTTTTTTAAATATATTTTTAATTTCTTCAATAAAAGTATATTTTATAAAATATAAATTACTTTTTAAAAATTTTGTTTAATTATGCACATTTATACAGAGTGTGCCACACACACTAGTTTGTATAAAAATTGGGAAAGTATTTGTATAACATAGAAGATGTATGGCCGTGCCAAAAGACGTATCGATTGAAGTAGATTCATCTTTTTTGACCAATCAAAACCCCTTTCCCAACTGTACAAGCTCTTTCCAAAGTATACGGCTTTCTGGATGTAGATGATTACATCTATACAGATGAATCTTATATATATATATATCATATAATTTTGTCATTAAATAAAGGTTGTACTTATAATTACAATTTCAATGGGCATTTTTTGTAAATTTATAAATAATAAAAAATATTTATGTAATTATATCTCATCGTAGAGGGTGTCAAAATAATTTACCCGAATAAGAGGGTGCTTGGGTGAGTTTATAAAATGTTTGAAAACTTATGCTACAAAGTCTTTGATAATTTTTTTTAAGAAATAAAAGTATGATGTTAGAAGCTTATAACTTCTTTAAAAAAAAGGGTAAATTACAACTACTTCCCCTAAGATTTGGTATAATTATAAATACCCCATCGTTATTTGAAAAATTACAATTGCCTCCTGAGATTTGTAACCGTCTAACAAATAATCTATTTTCATTCAATTTTTATTGGTGAACTGACCAAAATGCCCTTATGCAAATTAATTTTTTTTATTTGATTGTCACATTTTTTTTAATTTTTTTAGACTACAATGCGCAAAGAGAGGTTTTTTAAGTTTTTCATACAGCGTAATAACGCAATTTGCATCGAATACAAAGATGTAAGATCTTTAAAATAAACTCAGCCAAAAACCCTCTAATTAAGATATGAAGTGTAGAGATGCAACGGCGCTTAAATGCATTTTTGATCCGTCTTCTTTCTAATTTTCACAAGTTCAATTCGTTTAAAAACAGATTTCTTAACACGCGTATACTTTATTAGTCCTGTTATATGGGCATGCACCTCCTCTCACTTACAGCAAGAACGACTACAAGATTGCTAAGTACAACATAGTTATAGCTTAATTTCCATTGATTTTTCGGACAGATTTAAATTTCACACAAGCTTGTCTGGGGGAAGGGGAAGCAGGTACCAATCAAAATTCTGAAACTTGGCTTAGTTTAGGCCAACCATCAAGAGCAGAACAGTGACACCAGAAAGCAAAACTTGTGGAATTACCAGACGAACAGCAGCAGGTCGATGGGCGCCATTTCTTTTAGGTAATTGTTTCGGGAGAGCGCATTCCGCCCCATTGAAGTACACTTTTGCAGGGAATCCATCGCCCTTTAGCACGTCTATGTCACGAGCACCTTTCTTCGTAAATAAGATCACCGTTTGCTGCTTTCCCGGTATTCTGGGGTCCCTGTCTGGGCGAGTCCCGTTCACCTCTCCGACCAGGTAGTTTAAGCCCGGCAGCCCTTGCATGAAAATAGTGTTTTTGACGTTGGACATCTTTGTCGCATTGAAAGAGTGAACTTTTGAATATCCATCGAAGGCCTTCTTCAGCTGAATGGCAGAGAACCAATCAGGAAATGCGAACTGATCCCAATTGAAGAGAGTGATTCTTGCTGTCCATCCGCTCCTGTAGTCGGAATCGATGTGCCAGTTGATGCTCACCCCACAATTGTCTGGACAGGGCAGTTTCTTGGGTATGGCGTTGTGCTTAAGCCTGGCGAAAGCTAGTGCTTTCTGTGATCTGTTGGCGAATGGAACAAGAAGAGCATCGGGAGGAAGAAGCAAGGGAGATGCGTTCTTGTCGCAACGCTCCTGGTTCTCACAGCCGCAAGCGCAAGTGGTGCAAGGAACAGCTCCATCAGCATAGTAAGCCGAGTAGGAAACGCAGCATTTAGCTTGTTGGGGCTTGGGACTAGTCATGTTGCAAGTGACTTGCCAGCTTGCGATTGCTGATATCGTTGCATCGATTCCACTGGGATCAGGAAACTCTGTCGGATCAACTCTAACAGGAGGACCACATTTGTAGGTCGGGTTGAGCCTGCCTACAATCTTCCAATTCTGGGGCGGGTTCAATGCTGTCCTATTCATATCAGGTGGAAGCTTGAATACTTCCAATTGGAAAATAGCTCTTGATTTTGTTTCGTTCATTGTTTTTGGCAACAAAGTACCGTTCTTGCAGCAATAAGGCAACCTTCCGACCTTGTCGTCCAATTCTTTCTCAGGAGGCAGGTCAGAAATGATCGGCTTCTTCTGGCAGCTCATTACAGTAGAGAAATCAAAATCTCTGTAGTATTGCCCTTGAGGACCATAAACACATTCAGAAGGGTCCTTTTTGTGAGTGTAGGCGCCTCTCATGCTGTTAATGAACTCGTTCCTCATCCACTCCCAAGATAATTTCCATTGATCAAGACGACCAAGCGGGTGGTTGTTGTCCATAGTGACCTGTGCTAGATACTTGTTCTCGAAAGCTTGGAGAACATCATATGTGAAATGAAGATCACCGTATTGGCGCGGGTAGAACTTTGTCTTAATTATCTTTTCCTTGTGTTTTGGGTCCTTTATGCAGCAGGTATGCATGTAACCACCTGCAAAAAACCAATTTGCAAGACCCACATTTGCAATAAATCAGACGGTAAACAAGTACAAGAAAAAACAGGTACCTTTACGTTTGATTGCTGGACATTTATAGCCATCATTGACAATCTTGATTGTCTTAGGCATGGGGGTTTGTTTGGCACTGACCCCAAACTGTGATCCTTTCAGGTTGATCTGAACTTGCATCCGAGGAAAATCAGCAGCCGTATCGATTGCAGTTTTCAGATCAGCCTGAGGATACCCTGCCAGGACCGTCCCTTTATTCCCGACCCGGATGGGAAACCCATCGCCATCAACAACCACAGCCCCTTCTGCCGAAACCAATAGCTCATGATGCTGAAATCCGATGAATAGTTTCCAGGATTTCAGCTCTCGCGACCCCGTGTTCAGAACCGTGGCTATTGCCTTGAACGACCACGCCTGAGCCGACACGTTTTTAACAAATGGGTACTCTTTTTCTCGCCCCTGGAAAACATACGATGCGAAGATTCCGTTGCAACGTTCTATTTCCGGGGGCGGTGTCTCCGGGGTCTTGGAAGAATCATCTTGAGCTTTACATATCTGAAAACTGCAAGAAAACAGGACAAGAGCGATCCAGGAAAGCAATTTCCAGGGAATTCTCATTCCCGATCGTCTTGCCGACATTTCTATTGATAATGTGAATAGAAATGTTGGTTTTCTTGGTTTGATTACTGGCCTGACGGCCTGTTATGGTAACGAGCAAGAAGGCTTGGGCGAAGCGCCGGCTATGGTTGTTTTGGAGGTCACCGGGAATGCCCCGTTAAGAGCAGGCGGTGCATGAGGTGATTGATAAAGGAACAAAGATTGGAATTTGAAAAGGAAACCATTTTAGGCAACGGTGGGAAGGGTTTATTAGCGACGTAGAAATTCGTAGGACTCAAATTCAAACCATATCCGCTTCCTCTAGTTGTTTGGTGATTGTTGGGAGGTGGGGAGACGATTTCGGGAGTCGAAGTTTAGACTCAAGTTTGATGGGATTGGACTTGTAAAAGCCTATTATAAAGCAAGTGAATTCCTATATATATATATAGTTATAGTTCACTGCCTAAATACAGTCACGTGCGTTAACATGTACAATTAGCTAAAATATTTCACTTTTTTTTTTTTGGGGGGGGGGGGGGGGGGGGGGCAATGAGAGAAATGTTTATTTACGTTAGGTGAAACAATTGAATATGATGAAGAGTACTCATTTGTAGCTCAGATTATATTGAAACATATGTTGCTTTAAACTTTTGATAAAGAAGAAGGCTTGCTTTATGAAGTGCATCACTAGGAGCAGCAAAAATGAAGTAAGTTGGAGGAGCCCATGAGTAAAAGTTCAGGCCAATGCATCATTGAGAAGATGTTGAAATGGTGAACTGTGGACCTCCCGTCGGGAGAACCATCAGACTCTGACAGGGACTGGCCGAAGAAGGAAGAGTTGCTCCGTAAAAGGGGCAGATTGTTTCTCCAAGCTGTAGAGTGTCAAACTAAGATGGGGTCAGACAAAAATATTTTGGTTCGAATTTAGATAAGGTAAATCACAACGAGCTTTCATGAAATTTGGCATAATTATAAGTATCCTTTAAGTTAAACACCATCTAACAAATATCCCCATCAATGAACTGTCACAAGGAGGTATTTATTAGACGACTATGAATTTCAAAAAAATATTTATAATTTTTTAAACAACGAAAAAATATTTATAATTACAATAATCTCAGAGAAGCTCGTTATAACTTACCCTGCAGAAAAAGAGGCGTGATCCTAATTTCAATTTCTCATTTTATTTTCGGGAAAGGTGACATTCGTTTCCTTACCATGTTCTACAGTGACCCAGAATATGATATTGCCTCTTTCATCTCTCGAACAACCACATTCAGGAAAGCTAACGAGTATCATCCAAATAACTCTAATTATCAGTTTAGTACATTCTTTCCTTTAAACCAAGCAAGTCGATTTACAGATCATCAATGTCGGAACAAAACTCCATACCTTTGTGCTACGACAAAATATGCCTACAGCTACAGCAAAAGAACAGACGCAAAAACACATTATTTTGCCAGGGTACAAATTTAAATAGTTCAACAGCAGGTCGTTGCAGCACCCATGAAACCTAGACTTAAGTTTTGTTGTCCAAACAGACAACTTTCTCGACCTGGATCCATCTTTATGCAAATCATTAGCAGGACAATGTCAGCTCATATGCACCAAAATTATCTGAAATGGGTAAAGGACCTTCTCCAGACGAAAGTATACTCATATTAAGTTTACTCTGTACACAGATGTCAACAACATATACCCAGATAATCAAGCAAAAGTTATGTCCTCTACGCTGCTGACATCTTCAACTAACTGGGCTTTTGGTTCCAAATCTATAAACTGGTTGGACTTGCTAGCAAGGTGTGAGATGTTGACCCTACCCTCGCGCTTGATGTAATCAGCAACAGCTTTCATTTCTTCCAGTGAGATGTATATGTATTTTCCTCTATCATCCATTACACCAGACAGTCTTCCTGTAAAAACAACACTTTCAAATTCAAGTTTTTGGGCATGATAACTAAACTGGGATGCCAGCGGAAAATCATAAAGGAACTCAACAGAAAATGGATGCAAAATTTAGGAACTTCTAAACTTATTATTAGGAAAAAAGCATACCCATAGATTCTAGCGAAGTTATCCGATTGATACAGTCCTGCATCAAAATGAGAAGCATAATGCATGAGAAAGGTGCCACAGAAGGACAAGGATAGTAGCATTACTGCAACGGTTCCAGGGTGATAGACCATTCTTACAATTTTTAGTTTTATTTTTCTTGGGGAGGGTGGGGGGGAGGAGGATTAAGTCAATCCCTCCATACCTAAACAAGGTTGTTTCTGTTTATTATCCTTGGAAATAGTAAATAATGACACTACAAGAGCTACCTGAGTTCGCAACTTAAACTCTGCAGCAATATCTTCCAGAGGAACACATTTATGCTTCTGCAAAATCAAATGAAAATGATAAACATAACCATCTCAACTCCTCTAGCCATCAAGTTTACTTTCAATGCACCTACAGCATATATCTTGACAATGACAACAAAGATGTAAAAACAGAGATACCTCGAATAATTGCCCTAGATCACTTGACATCCAAATATTCAGAATGTCGTGTGCCAGAAAAGGATATTTAAAAATATTGATCCTCAAATAATCAAGAAATAACTGGAAACAGCTGAAGTACCTTGATATACTCCACAAATTCATATAGTAATCCCTGGCTTCCATCCTGCACTTCGTTTTCTGTTGTTCCTTCAGCATCAATTGAAAACTCTCCTTTCCATTTTTCGAACTCTAATGCAGCAGCTTCTTCCTCCTTAGCCTTCCGAGCTTTGGCTTCTTCTTCCTGGGTAAATTATATCCAACACTTTCTAACAAGTTATGCCATTTAATACTTTCAAAATATATTAGAAACTTCTATCGACTGACCAGCTTTCTTTCTTGAGCTTCTCGCTCCTCATCCTTCCTCCTCCGCATCTCTTCATAATGATCTTGTTTTGTTTTCCTTGAATCACGTGCAGCCTCGTCAGCCTTCAGAAGAAATCAGATGTCAAGATATGAATAAGTGATGTCCCAAGAGATCAATAGAAAGTAAAGCGGCAAAGCTCCACGCCCACTTCAGAGGCTTAATTGAAACATAAATTGTCCGGCGTCTCTGAAGTTCAAAAATTCTCCTCAATTAGGTTTTCGATTGGTTAGAAAAACAATGCAATAAGTTTCCAGAAGATGCAATACAGCTCAAAGACACATAATTTAGATCTGCATTCAGCACACAATGCAATCAGAAAGTCAGGCAATGGAAAACTTTACCTGGCGTTGTGCTTCCCGCTCTTGTCGTCTCCTTTCCTTTTTCTTTGAAGCTTTAGCAGCGTAGTAGCCGTCTGCAGCCTCCTCCTCATCACTTCCATCAAGAGTTTCTGTAATGTCAGATTAACAACTTACTTCATACATGCACAAGGGATGCAACAACAGGATAAGCCTTTTTCACATGAGAAAGATTACTTCCCTAGTGAGCCATGAGAACATTATCAGAAGCAGAAATACCAAACCCAGATGATAACAGAAGTGCCAGTTACACGTATCTACATCTATCATACTAAAAGATAATTGGTGAAAGGACATCTGAAGCATTTATATTCATATTGAAGATGTGGTCAAATGCTGAAAAGTATGATAGGGTAGAAAATCAAGAAGCATATCTCCATCTAAAAATATCCAAAATTGGAAAGCAATAGAATCTTCAGTATCCCGGCAGGACCCTCTTTCAAACTGCACAGAAGAACCCTTGACCTACCAGCAGAGAACCAACTTCACCTTTGGTTAGCCATTTCACAATTCGATCAAAAATTGCAAAGAGGATCTTTCAAAGATAAGACCGATTAATAATAATTTTCTTCTTCTCAAGATTAACCCCCTGTAGAAAACTTCTCCTGATGTAAAGTTTTGTGATGAGTTCATCAAGAATTAAACTTAGTTAAAATTCTCCAGATATAATGGTTCGCGATGAACTCATTGAGAATTAAACTTAGTTAATGATGATAAAATGCTGAAAATAAGCGCACCAGGTCAGTAACACTACCACCCAATATAGAATACAAAAATCATATAACAATACCAGCTAACATGCAAAAAAGCTAATATTAAACCAAAGAAGAAGAAGAAGAAGAAAACCTTCCACATTAGCGGCAGCTGACGACGTACTGGCAGCAGAAGAAGCTGCAGGTCTTCGGCGCATTCGCCGTGTATTAGTAGCCCTAACGACCCTTTCGCCTTGTATATTCTACATCAAACCCAGATAAATAAACATATTAAAATTTTTTGTTGTGTCAGACGATAAATCATCACATTCTATTCAATCTAGGAACTTCAAGACCAAATATTCTCAGTTTCAAAATCAATATCCAAGATCACAGAATCTCCACCAATTTTCGGAATTCCACAGACAGACAAACTGAAAAGGGATAATTATATACCTGAGGCTCTTCTTCATGTTGGTGAACGCGGGAATCGAGCCGTCGCCTCCAGAAATACAGCGGAATCAAAGAAAAAACCACAATCATCATCACTAGAGGCACGAAAATATCCTCCATTTTTCCTCAATTTAATAATTAAATTACTAAGACGCTGAAACAAAACTAAATAATCTACGGAGAATCGACAGATTATTCAACAGCCGGAAGTCTGTGAGTAATTTAGGCGCAAGCTTTTGGTTTCACTCTAACAGAAATATAACCTCGACCACGACGTACGTCGTCGTACTGATTGTTTTCGTCATATTGTGCCCTACTCTAATTAGGTTCTGTTTGGTTGCAATTAAAAAACGTCTCTCAGGGAAGTATCTTATAACACATTTAAAAGTTTATAAATAATCAGTAAATTTAACGAGCTTATAACATTTAAATAAAAATAAAATTATAAGGGCTTATAAGTATTTTTTTGAAAAAAAATGGAGTTCATAATTTATTTTTGGATATTAACTGATTTCTTTTCAATGTTAATCATATTTCATGCTCCCGAATCCTCCTTAACCCAAGCCCAGCAAGCCGACAGGAAGAGCAGCCCAATGGGCCATCAGCAGGACAGCTCACCAGCGAGAAGGTAAAAGCTCATAATCTTACCTGCTGATTTTATTGAACTGGCAGGCCCAAAAAAGCAAGTCCGTTCTAGCGGGGCACGTCATCGTACAGTTGGACGGACATATCCTATGACTCGTAAACATATTAATATATGTTACCTAAAATATCTCCAATTGGATTCTAGTGACGGCAAATCAGCTAGGAAGTTGAGCGCATCAGATTCCCAAATTTTCAAGCAGACCCGGCAAAACTTGGTCCACCTGGCGTATCCCAGTCGTATCCAATCCAAATTACACGCGGATTTTTTGAGGAGTTAGTTGACTCAAATAACTTTTGAATGGCATTAAACTCTTTTCAATCAATCTCTGATTTTAGCTATGTAAGAGCCTATAAATATAGGCATTGTGCAGTCATTTGGAAACATCTACTCACTTTTGCAACTTCTACACTTTGACTTTCATTTATTCTCGGTTCCAAGGCTGTTTTGAGTCTATTTTCATATATCACACGAATTATCACATCACGCATTTGAATCTCACCATTATTCTCACTCGTGTTTCAACTTTCCTTTCATTTATATACTTTAAGTCAAGAATTGGAGTGTTAACGTTTCCTTGTATGTTAGTCTCCCAATCTTGAAATTTTCATGAAGGTCCCTCGACTTTTGTGGTGATGTTGAATTTCGTTACGCATCAATATTAATTTTGAAATGATCATGATAAATAATATTTTATGAATTACATAATTTTTTTTTAACAAAATACTTTAAAAGTTGAAAAATATAAATTTATAAGATCTTTTAATTAAATTTAACCCAACACCTTTTAAAACAAGCAAGTGCGTTGAATCTCTTGTATCAGAACTCAACTTAATGTCATGTAATTTACTGGCAAACCTCAACTTCCTCGAGTTCATAATATGTACTTCATTTGAAAATTAAAAATACAAAATTTAAACTGAAATCAATTAATCCATCAGCGACCTCAAATGATTCAACTGACGAGTCTGTGTCCACACTTGCTTCCCTTTTTTCCTATCATTTCTCATTCACTTTCACACAGGCTTCATGCTTTCTTACTCTCAATCAAAGGACAATCGGAGAATGAACAAAAACATAGCACGAATGAAGGCCGTAGCAGTTCTAGAACGAATTAGATTTTTTTATTGTAAATTGTATTCCATTTTCTACTCTATTCAACATACACACGTCATGTGTATAAAATCTTTCTCAAGATAAAAAACATGATATCATCCTTATACACATGACATGTGAAAATAATAGAAGATTAATAACAGAAAATCCAATACGAAGCTTGAACATCTCCATGTGTAGCACTAGTTGGACATTGTTTCATATGATAATTGATGCTAGTGCACTCAATTCATTAAGCAACAAGGTAAATCCAACATTGAGCCACCTACAGGATAAGGAGACCACTGGGGCTAGCTACAAGGGAAGCCCATAGGGAGTAGTAATGCCGGGTTGTCTAAAATGGGTCAAAATATAACGTATTATTCATTTTTCATTTTTTACTCAAAATTTCTAAGGTTTTTATGCACAATTTCTGATCTAAAAGTATTCGAGGATCAAAACTCGACATTCCCGATTGACTGTGAATGCAAAAATCATTACAAGAGTCGTGACATAAGGCAACTGATTCTTAATGTTAATTGTGAGTGGCATCAAAACTTGAAGAGTTATCTTAGTATCGTAGCACCAATAATATTATCACATATTTCCACATTCATCATACATAGTTGAAATCTTTTTATTTCAAATTTAATTTGACGATACACAAACAAGTCATAGTTCAAGTACAAGCAGTTAAATTACTACAACACAAACTCAAAATCCATGCCCAATACATAACTACTGCATTAATATGACATAGATAACAGCAAGAAAATCTTAAACAGTTAGGCAAATTCCAGGTTTTTACAAGCCCTCAGTGTAAGCCACTCCAGTTGAACCCAGCCATTCTCCGCCCTGAATCAATTCCTTCACGGTGAACTTGGCGGCCTCGGCCGCGTTTGTTATAACATGATACCCGGCCCACTTCACTCTCTTGCTGGTCCCGGCGCCGGGACCCTTGTTCATATACTCCCCATAATACAATGTCTTGAGCGCGAAATCGCCGCTCCACTCCGACCACCCCGCCGGATCAATGTGGTCCCCAATGTACGACTGCATCACCACAGTCCTCGAGTACTCCTTCCAGGGCCGTCCCAGGTACGTCGGGAACGAACTTTTCACCGGCTCCAGGTCCTCACTCGCTCTGATTTCACAGTCTTGGATCGAAGTGCCCGTGTTCTGATTCGGGTCGATTCGCCCCTGCGCCGTCACCATGTTTTTCTGGCTTTTCATGGGCTTCCGAGCCACCAGCTTGCATTTCTGGAACACGACCGCTGCGTTCCCGAAGATGAAGTCTACGGTTCCCGTGATGTAGCTGTCTCTGTAGAACTGACGCAGGGAGTGCGTGTAGAGTGTGTCTTGGTAGGCGTCGATGCGGCAGCGGTTTATGACGGATTTGTCGGCCCCGACACGGAGCGCCACCGCCTGGTGCTTTTCCGGGCCGGCCGTGTTCTGGATGCGGATGTCTTGTAGCATGAATCCCTCCCCGACTGCGGCTGTAAAGGCATAAAATTTTTCGTGAGATTAATTTGCTCGTTTCTATAATATGGTTCGGAGTTTAACTAGCTCTTCAAGAATTACTTACCAAGAGTGGCGGATTTGAAGGTTGTGGATCCATCGACAACGTTAAGGTCACCGGTTATGATGGTCGAATCCATTCCATCACCAATGATCATCAGATTCTTTTTGTTCTTACCAATTTCCACATTCTCCTTGTACGTCCCTTTCTTGACATAGATCACATAGCGTTTCTTGCTCTTGTCCGGAGCTGCGGCAATTGCTTCCGCTACTGTCTTGTAATTCCCCGACCCGTCTTTCGCTACAACTAGATCAGCATCTACGGCATTACCTCTGCTCTGCAGCAGCTTCCTGTCGACTGCCGTCATCCATGAAGGCAGCTTCCCCCTTAAGGACTGCACCATTTCGTTCTCGGACTCTGATACCGCTGCAAGCATAGCCAAAGAGGCCCTAGCCCTTGAGATCAAGTCTTCAAGAATTGCTCCAAGCGAGTCTCTCCCAAAGGAGTTAAGCCCATCGAAACAGGTGACATGGTTGTCGAGCACAGCACTAAGCCAAGCTTGGGCATCAGCACGAGACGTACTAGTTTCGTTTCTCAGAGCTTTAATCGAATCAAACACAAGATCAACCGACAGGTCGATTAGCTCAACGCAATCAGCAAGAGCCCCACGTTCATTATTCTGCCCATTCAACTGATTCTTCAGCTTCCTAGTATGGAAAAGTGCACCATTCAAATGATGGACTTGTTTGATCAAGAACTTTTGCAGTACAATAGTGGCATCAGGGGGTGTTACACCATCAGAAACCACTTCAGACACAAAACCTTGGCATGCCTGGGGATTCAACGCCGCACGGCACAGAGACGAAGGAGCTGATTGACCCTTAAGGATGATGTTTTTGGTTATGTTAGGTAGAAAAAGAGCAGCTGAAATGAGCAGCGCAAAGATGGATGCAGTGAGGATCAAGATTTTGCAGGCCGATGTGGTTTTTCTGGGAGTGTTAAGAAGAGGTTGGTGTGCGGATGCCATGTTTTTATGATGTTGTGCGTACTAGGCCGCATCCTATAGCAGCTTTATAGAAAGATCCGAGTGGAGCTGATTGGAGTAGAAAATGCGCGGAATGATCCACACGATGATAATGCGATTTTTCTAGTTAAAAGACACTTGGCAGTAATCATTACCGTAATTTATCAAAAAGCCAAAGAAAGAAAAGTTCGGCGCACTCGATAAAAAAGTTCAAATTTAAATTAAATTTGATCGAATCAAATCAAAATATAATCACACTTGACTAACCATGTTGTATAACGATCACATAATAAACATGTCTCCGTTAGTCCTTTATTTTTACTCTTGGTCCCATCTTAGTCCCTCGTCACTCAAATGTACCTTAATAGTCCCTCATCTTTTAAATATATCTCACTATGGTGCTTGATCGTGAAATTTTTGACGAATCTAATTAAAATTTATGAAATATTCAACTAATGAGGGGTAAAACAGAGAAATTTCATGTATTTTAGTAAATTATCAATAATTTAAAAATATCATGTAATTCAATCATTTCTTTTTTATAACTGAACAAAAATATAAATAGTAATAAAAGAACAATTAGTTTTTTAGAAAAATTAAATAAATTGAATAAAGGCAAGTTGAATATATTATTTAAATTCTGCAACGCATTGAATTTGGCTTTTAATATAAGTTACCGAATAATGAATTTCTCATAAATGTGAAAAATAAAGATAATAGAAAAGTACAAAAACATTAAAAACATCACGATAAAGTTTGATAATCAATGTGAAAAAGAAAAATCAATTGGCTAAAGTGAAGACGGAAAACATATCGATCGGAATTCATACAAATTCGTTTTAGTATATATTTTGCATTTTAAGGCTTAAAACATATATTTCTTACATTCGATTTTGTTTTTTTGAATGATTGTTAGTTGTTTTATTATTATTTTTTATTTAGTTATAAAAAATAGCATTATTGAAGTACATAATATTTTTAACAATTGACAAATAATTAAAGCACAAGAGTTTTTTTTCAATTTTACCCCTCATTAGTGTAATATTCCATTCATTTTAATTAGATTTCGTTAAACTTTAATAATAATGATATCTATATAAAACATAAACGACTATTGCAGTACATTTGAAATATGACAAATAAAATGAGACGAAATAAATAGAATTTTGGTCGATGAGGCCTAGTTCAGTTGGCGATGCTGAGGCCCCATGACTTTAGGGGTTATGGTTTTGGATTCCTCCATAGAATGATGTTCTATTGTTTGTATACTGTAATTGTAATGTATTAATTAAATTTAATTTATGTGATATTATTGAGTATGATCTGATTATTATAATTATCTTCATTAGATATTAATATTCGGTATAACTAATTACGTGTCCGAAACCACTCGGCATCTCTGACACTATATGCACTTTTAAATCCAGTTTGCTACCAAAGACAGAAAAAGTGGGTAATCCACTGGATCTACCACAAGGCGTGGGTTTCTTTACTACCCATCCTTCTGTCTCATCTGAATTTTTGTATTTGTCTTTCTCGGGATAATTCAATAGTTCGGGTATAATTTTTTTTCTTTTAAAAAATATCTCGTGTTCGGATGTGTATTGTTTGGGTGGGGTTATTTTCATTTTCATCCCTATGTTCTTAATTGATTTTTAAAATAGTCTAATTTTTTTTGTTATTTTTCAATTTTATCCTTCTAGTGAAATTTTGATCAATTTTTTAGTCAAAAAATAGTCTTTATCAAAAATGGCCCCAAAGTTTTGGTAAAATATGCACAATTACAAAAGCATTCTTTCATTTTCAAACTCGATTTCAATTTAGTCCCTTATAATAGTTAAAAAATTATGATCATTTGAAGGTCACTATTGATAGTTGGAATTTGGTCTTTTGCCAAACATAATCCCTTATAATATATTGTACAATTAGAAATGAAATGTACAAATTAAATTTGATAAAAGTAAGAAAAATGCAACAAGAAGTTTGCAAGTATCCAATAGCAATCAACTCATATTTTTTTAACTATTTCACATAAAAATCAGTCATCAACCACGTATCATTTTCAACCAATTATTGTCTATACATTGATTATGTCTTCTTCAAATTCAACCAACAACATATATGGAGCAATGATAAAAAGTATATAAGATATGTCATAATAGATACTATGTCAGTATATTCAGATATGCCGATCAATCCCAAAAATATCTACATCTTGATATAATTGAAAAGCACCATTTTGATGTTTTTTTTTTTTAAATTTTGGTATGTCAATTTATTATTATTTTTATTTATTTTGTTAATCTCTATTTTACTCTCACTCTCTCTACTCAACTTCTCATTCTCTATTTTAGCAATTTCCACATTCTTTTTTTCCTCTCACTTTTCAATAACCCTTCATAACTTTTATATATTCTTCTAGCAATTTTTATTTATCTAATTAATATATATTTTTTAAAATAATAATTTATTAGTTTTTTAAGTTTAAAAATAATTATGCACACACATTTGAATGTGCATATATTGTATAAGATAATACTGTAATATATATCATGCCATAATATTTATAACCCATAAAATTTTTGTTTTTTTTAATGAATATGAAGGAAAGTACAAGAACTTTCTTCAATTGGAGAGGAACTTGGCCAAATTCTACCAAATGGATGAAATTGAAAAATAACGAAAAAAAAAAAATGGATGATTTTGAAAATCATTTAAAAAAACACAGGGATGAAAATGGAAATAACCCGTGTGGGTGCATCAAAATAAAAAATTTCGTACTCATTGATTTTTTTTTTTTTTTATTTCTTATATGCTGTTTTATTGCTGTGTAAAGGAAAGTGGTACTGTTGGGTGAACATTAATGTTGTTATTCATAAAAAAAGAAAAAACAGTACCACTTTTTGTCAGCATCAATCTGTCCGGACCACATTTATAAATCAAATTTTCTTACCATAAGAAGAAAAATGCAAATGAGATTTTTGACGTAAAAAGGGTTATTAAAAAAGTGCGTGGAGAAACTTTATAATTTAATTATATTAAATTTATTGAATGCGAGTTTTATTGCACTTATTACGTTGTTAAATTGTGTATCAGAAGTAAAATAGAGTTTGACTGAACTAAGATGATGTTTGGCTAAGTTTTTTTAAAACATCTTATAAGTTCCTACATCTTGTAAGATGTTTCAAGAGCTTATAAAATGTTGAATTTTCTTTCAAAAATAAGCTTTTAAAGTAATTGGGTAAAGCTTATAAGATGTTAAGGTGTTTGGCATAATAAGGTCTTTTTATTGATAAAATGACAAAAAATGACATGATACTGTTAGAATCAAATAAATTGTTATTTTGTTGACATATTTTGTTTTAAAATATTTCTAAAATAATTTTATAAATAGTACACATTAGTTTAACTTCAAATAAAAATTTATAAGATAATTTTTTTTACAAAAATTAAAAAAGTGACGGATTATGACCTGAATTTTGAATAAAAATAATATATATGTACATTTATGCTAGTGGAATATTAATATAAATATATATATATTTTCTCTCTTGATGCAATGATTATTTTTAATTGTGTAACTTATAATATCTTGAATTATATTTTTTCTGTAAATATAATATCATAGCAATCTTATTCTTGTTTAACTATAATATTTTATTATTTAATAATGAAATATTTTCTTTTTTTCTTAAATGCCAAAAAATATTAATAACAATAAAGAATTTTAAAATCTTTGTTGTATCTATGTGTGTGTGTGAAGAGAGAGACTATTTATGTGTGTGTGTGAAGAGAGAGAGTATTGTGTGCACAGTGTACATGTGTGTTTATATGGAGAGAGAGAGAGAGAGTATTGTGTGTGCACAGTGTGCGTGTGTGTTTATGTGGAGAGAGAGAGAAATGGAGAGTGTGTGTTTGTACGTAGAGAGAGAGTGTGTGTGGTGAATAAGGATATTTTTGTCGTATATAATATTAATTTTATAGAATTTATAAGATGTTTTGAAAAAAATTAAAAATGTTAACTTTTTTTAAAGAAATTATATGGTCCAAAACATCTTATTTTGAGATCTTATAAACTCTTTAATAAAAAAATTTGACAAATAAGTTTTTTGAGCTTATAAGCTCCCAAGCATCTTATAAAATATTTTAAAAAACTTATAAATTTACCCAAACGCCCTCGAAATTCATATTGATTTTTTCTCGAATTACGTGTTTTCAAGCTTATATCACCTCATGATCAAATTATAGCGTGATTTTCTCACGGAATATAAAAATTCTCCCTATTTTTTATAAATTAGTCAATTTTGTCGGTATCCGAGCATTAGTTCAACTAATATTTCAAGTGGGAATTATGAGGGTAGACTTACTATTTAGTAATAAGTATGTCTTATTACAAATATTTTATGTAATAACTTTTGTAATTTTTCAAAGGAATAACTGTTGGAGTAGCCCCTTTCTCGCTTTTCCTTTTATAAAGGTTTAATGCAATTTATATTTATGTGATATTACAATTGAGTAAATTAACCTCCTATCATAAAACATAGCAACATATCTTTCTGTATGTAAATTGTTATATTTTAAAAAATACGAGAAGATAAATTAATTTATTTTAAAAATATAAAAAAAATAAATTTTTATTTTTATTTTTTATAAAAAATAATTTATTCATTTATAATATCACATGAATTACTTGTAATTTTTTCCCTTTTATAAACATGGGGTGAAATGTACATAGTTTTGAAAGAATCATTAGCAGCACGACTGCAAGATTTAGACATTCTCAGACGTTCACGTGGACGTACGTGAGATGGGAAATTTATTTAAATATTATTAAGTAAAAGATTATTTTTTTATGAAAATACCGTGATTATAAAAGTGTTGTATTTTTATGTAAAACCGCTGCTGATGCTTCACGAATCTACGGCCTAAACTACGAATATATTCATACTTTGATTTTCATTTTGTTTTATGGGGCGGATAACATGATTTATATGAATTTTTGTTATATATAAATTCAACAATTTATAATATATATATACTAATATAAAAAAAATAAGTTTTTAATTATAAATAGTGGTTATTTACACCCGTGACATCAATCTTTTGTTATGTCAATAATGCCCTAAGTTGGTTGTTTTTTTGGGTTTTTTTATTTTATTTATAATATATTTTAAAAATAAAATATTATTTATTATATAAATGCAGAGACGCGTATTTTGTCAACTAGTCTATATAAAGGGTTTGATGCAATTCCTGGCCCTCTATAAAAAAATAGCAATCTATCTCCTTGTCTTTTTTAAAAATAACGGAGATTTACCTCCCTGTTTAAAGGGGATAAATTCATTCATTTCAAAAACTACATAAAAATATTCTGTTATTATTTGTTTATATTTAGTAATTTGCAGAGACCACATATCATAGAGAGGTAAATTATATCTTCCCCACCACATAAATGTAATTTATATGAACAAAACTGAATTTTTTTCTAGGATAAATTACAGCTATCTCCCATAAGGTTTGGTATAATTAGAAATACCAGCTCGTTATTTGAAAAATTACAAATACCCCCATCAAATTAAAAACAGTTATGTATTCCCTAGGTGAAGATGTGAAAAGTACTACTTTATTGTTGTTGAAATTTTTATTTTTTCAAAAAAAAAAAATATTTGAAAAAATATAAAAAAGTTTGAGGGTGAGTAAAATAAATAATCGATAAAGAATATTAGTTCATAACAATATTTTTAAAAATAATAAAAAATATAAAAAAATATAATTTATAATTCGAACGTACAAAAATTGGATGAAAACCTAACAAAATGGGCTCGTTGTCAGATACACGTTAAAGCAGGGGGAGTATTTATAATTTTCAAACAACGAATAAATATTTGTAATTATATCAAAATTCAGGAGAGGTGATTGTAATTTGACCATTTTTTCTATTATACGGTCTTTCTACTTTGATAAAGGGTATAATCCTATCGAGAAGTTGATGACACCATCATTAATAATACTCAACCTAACAACACTTTAATCTGCCCAACAACAATATTTTATTACATTGTTGTAGGTTTATTACCCCCTGTTTATAATACCCACCTTTTTTTTTTCTTTTTGGGTTAATTACATTTAGACCCCCTCTGAAAATGCATAATTACACTTTCCTCCAAAGAAGTTTTGAAATTACATTTACACCCCCTCTAAAAAAATTTGGTTACACCTGACCTCCATTCGTTAAAGTTTGGGCGGAAAATGTTCATTTCAATAAAAATAATTACATAAATTTTCAATTTTACCTCTCATTTAACATTCTCGTGCAATAATTTTGTACTTATAAGAAAAAAATATAATACAAAAACTTTTATAAGTACAAAAATATACATGAGAATGTTAAATGATGGGAAAAACTAAAAATTTGTGTAATGATTTTTGTTGACGTGAATATTTTTCGTCCAAACTCTAACGGACGGGGGTCAGGTGTAAACAGAGAATTTTCGGAGGGGATGTAAGTGTAATTTCAAAACTTTTTTAGGAAAAAATGTAATTATATATTTTCAGAGGGGGTGTAAGTGTAATTAACCCTTTCTTTTTTACAAGAAAGAAAGAATCTAAAGACTTTAATGGTAGTAGGTGAGAGACAAAAGTCATGTGAGATGGTATCATCATGACGACAAAAACAAGAAAGATAAGGTAATTTAAATAAACTAAGGATGCCAATAACATTAAATTATTAGGCCATCCTTTTCTTTTTCACTTTTTTTACATATTTTATGTTCAAACTTTTACTTGGATGATCAACAAATTAACTATTACATCGTCCAACATGTCAAATGCTAATAAAATAATTATTGTGTAAGTAGACTTATGATAAATTATTGGTTCATTAATAAGTGAATTGAACCCTAAAAATGAATTATTGTTAATGTGAAAGTATTCGAAATCTTAGAACGGGTTAACTCTTTCATTTCTATCCTCAATATTAGTTTCATATCCACTGTGTGACGAGAACACATGTGATAAAAAAAAAAAAAAAAAAGAAAAAGAAGAGAGAACTATGAACATGTATGCATGTGAGTGGTTAGACACTGTCAAGAAATAATACTGCGTAGTGAGGAGTGTTTTTTTCTTTTTGAAGTGAAAGTGATGAATATTATTAATTGAACTAATCGATTACAATCAACCCTGTCGACTATCAAACTCTAATAGAGACAATTACAATAATTATACATCCATCAACAATATTACATAAATGAAATCTCACTTACTATAACAGTATACAAACAATCCTACTATACAGTAGACTATAATTCCACGTATTGATGGGGATTTGAACCCATGATCTCTAGGATCATTGGTGAGTAGAGTGAGGAATTGATGACAAGAATTGCACATAAAGTTATCAATACATAAAGTTGTAACTCGGGACAATAAATGCACATCTATAATGACCATAATTATTTAGTGACATTAGGTCGTTACTAAACATGTGCTATTAATTATTTTTGGTAAACAATCTTAATCACGATTTTTCTTTTGTAACTAATTTGTACTGGTAATTTTTTTTACAAAATAATTGTCAGTAATAAAATTATAAAGCTTATTATCTGACAAAATAAAAATTATTATCATTAGATACTTATAATTACTGACAATATTTGTACGATTTCTTTTTTTCTTTTTGTGGCCACTAGTCTTTTTTTTTTTAATTAAATTCTTTTTTGTTTGTTAGTGATGCAGATATATAACTCGATGCAAAATTGTGAAAATGCAGGGGAAAAAATTTATACACAAAATGAATATCCCAATATTGAATTTATTGTTCCTAGCTTGAATTTGGGAAATATTAGCCCAAAATTGAATTTACCGTACACAAACTAATCATAGAACAAGAATTATCATAGTGGCTCGGAATAATAATATGTTCGATAATTTGTAAATATAAATAGCATTTATCAGAAAATAAGAAAAGCTGGAAGAACAACCAAATCAATATAAAGTGAAAAAATAGCAAAAACAGATTGAAAATATATTCCATTTTTTTAGAACTATTTTGATAATTATTTCTGCGACAAATGATCCAAGAAAATCTTATGGGTTAAACACGACTTTCGTCTAGTATTTTTTGCATTTTGATATTTTACTTCTTTATCTTTATATTACAGTAAATATGTCATGTAATTTTTTATTTTTCGTGATTTTGATCCTTCAGTCACCGAAATTTGCTAGTGTTGTCGGAAGAAAGTATGTGCCTAGCACGTAAGTTTTTACTTTGGAACTTTTGTTCCCATTAATTAATTTAATGGATCAAAATTATAAAAAAATAAAAAATTATAAGACTTATTTAGATACGATGTCATAGAGTTAAACCAGGAGGATCATTCTCATTTTTTGTTCTCTTAAAAAACGTTAACTGCTTCAAAAAAACGTTTTCCTTTTGTCAAATAAATTTTCTTCGACAAGGGATTCCATCAATGTCATCTCATCTTTTGTTCTCTGAACCAAACTAAAACACGTTTTTCCTTTCCCTAAAATAAAAGTGCCTTGGAATAAACTGTTATGGGAAGAGGAGAGTTTCCTACCTCAAACAAGCATTTCTTATCTATTGAATTTTTTGTTCCAAAATATACGTGAATTTTTTACCTATTGTAATCTTGCCTTCACGTCGCCAAGAGATGATCGATCCCAGTTTGGTCTTTCATACCAAACAAAACGGGACGTCTGCGTCTTCACAAATCTGAGTCGCAAGAAAATTGAAGCATTCACAGATCTTGCTCCAAATCGAGCTCTACTACCAACTGTCACAGGGGTTTTAACGCAATGGCAAGTAAGCCCGTCTTACCGCACACTCTTCTACTTGTGTATGATTTGAAAAGTTTGAATTGAGACCACGAACACAATATATGCAAGCATGCAACAATATCCAACAAATCAAGCAACATAATAATTACGGCCGAAGCAAACTTTATAATTTTATTCCACAATACAAATTACAAGTAAAGAACCTGCACTTAGTGAATCCCTCTTTCAGACATCCCCAAAAACGTACAAGCCCAACCAAAGGATAAGCTACAAGCATTGCAGTTTGACATTCTGAAACTGTTAGGGAAAATTGTCACTAATATCCTAAACTGCCACATCATGTCTAGAACAATTATAACCCACTCTCTGCAATGTAGGCAGGCAGTTTTCATCCTTCAATAGCCCTTTCAATTATCGTTGTAATTATAAGCTATACCCCATATTTAATAGCAAATTTTTACACAAACACCCACTCAAGAAGTATACCTGCAATTTTGCAAAGCGAAATAAATATTCGTGTAATTATGTCAAACTTTATGGTATCAATATAATTTATCCTATTATTTAGATTACATCAAAACGGTTAATCAAGCAACTCAATTACTAAAACGGGATATAAAAAATTGCTTACAATTATTTTGACACATTTTATAGTTTCATGATGTCCTTTTAGTCGAATATGTCTACTTTCCAATTAGACTCATATTTGAAATGTAAACGATCAAACTTTGTTTCTACTAATTTTTGTGCATGCATATTTAGGTGTGCAAGTTGAGTCGAGCCGGTTCGCGAGCTCACTTTTTTTTTTTTTTTAAATTTTTTTTCAATTTTTTATTTATACATATTTTTATATATTTAATTACATTTCAATATTATAATGAGTTTATAATAAAAATTCACTATATATTAGAATTATTAGAGTTTATATCTTTTATTTTAATTTTATATAATAAAAAGTATGGTATTTTTATTTATATTGTCTAAAAATAAGCTTAAGCAACATTTAAGTAAGTTTTGATATTCTTTTTGTAAATTAATATTTAGTATAATGCATATGAATTTTATTGTTATAATTTAAAATTCACTCCATAAAATGTATTTATCTCAAAATTCATCATACATTAGAATTATTAGTCAATAACTCATATTTCATTCTTAGATGATATTAAAATATGATATTTTAGTTTATATTATCTAAAAATAAGTTTAATCAATAATTTAGTATGATTTGGTAAATATTGTGTAAATTAATAAATATTTAATATAATGCATATGAATTATATCGTTATAATTCGAATATGTACTACAACAAAATGCATTTATTCAAGATTTATCATATATTAGAATTATTAGTCAATATCTCATATTTTACTCTTAGATGATATTAAAATATGGTATTTTAGTTTATATTATCTAAAAACAAGATTAATCAACAATTTAGTAAGATTTGATATTTTTTCTAAATAAATATTTAATACATTCCGTACGAATTTTATTGTTGTATTTCAATATTCACTACAACAAAATGCATTTGTTCGAAATTCATCATATATTAGAATTATTAGTCAATATCTCATATTTTAGTTTTAAATGATATTAAAATATGGTATTTTAGTTTATATTATCTCAAAATAAGCTTAATCAACAACTTAGTACGATTTGATATTTTCTTTAAATAAATATTTAATACAATTCATACGAACTTTATTGTTGTATTTCAATATTCACTACAACAAAATGCATTTGTTTTGAAATTCATCATATATTAGAATTATTAGTCAATGTCTCATATTTTAATTTTAGATCAAATTAAAATATGGTATTTTGGTTGATATTATCTAAAAACAAGTTTAATCAACAATTTAGTCCATTTCGATAATTTTTTTGTAAATACATATTTAATACAATTCATATGAATTTTATCGTTATAATTTCAATATCTACTACAGCAAAATGCATTTATTTCAAAATCCACCATATATTAGAATTATTAGTCAATATTCATATTTTTGTTTTAGATGGTATTGAAATATGGCATTTTGGTTTATTTTAGAGAAAAAAATAACCAAACTCGAGCTCGGCTCGTGATCTACGAGCTCGAGCTTAGATTTTTGGCTGAGCTCGGCTCGAGCTCGGCTCGTTTATACCCCTAGTGCATATAATGAATTATATTTTATGTTTTAAAAATATATTATAAATAAAAACTTATATATAAACCAACACATTGTATTTCATAATTAAAAAAAAGAGAGAAAAAAAATTAGAGAAACCAACCAGGAGTATTACCGACATAGGAAAAAAATGCTATCATAGTGTACATAACTGCACTTTATAAGTAAAAGCAGAATATTCTT
This sequence comes from Sesamum alatum, assembly GCA_034509735.1. Taxonomy (NCBI): domain Eukaryota; kingdom Viridiplantae; phylum Streptophyta; class Magnoliopsida; order Lamiales; family Pedaliaceae; genus Sesamum; species Sesamum alatum. Next base: position 55,114,287 of record JACGWO010000001.1, read on the forward strand.
TTTATATTAGTATAGATTATGAACCCCACCAATACCATAATACCACAAACAACTAGGGACAGGGTAGACTCTATTTAAATTGGCCTGCCTTCATAAGCTACATTGGATAAGACCCCTTGCCCTTCCACATTAATTTAAGGTCGTACATTGTTAGGGTATTTTTATTAATGGTCTACTTGAATTAATCATATCAATATAACGTGTAATATTGAGCTTCATTAATTTAAAGTGCATCGTATAGCTCAGATTAAACGTGACGTCATAGAGTAGAGTGGTTTAAATCAAATCACGACTCATATTATAATCTTTCTCAATAATTTATTCGTCGAGCTTTATATCACCATTGAACTCAAAGTATTAGTCCGAATTTAATTGAGTTGTGGACAAACTAATCACAACACAAGCTTAAAGAGTTCATTACCATCCCATCCACCACAATGTCTCAGAACAATACACATACTAATTATGTAATAATTTAGAAACGAACTAAAGATATGCCAGATTGATCTTACAACGTACCCTTCAAAATAATTAATGGTTACATTGTAGTCTTTAATCTCGACCACACGATCTCATCAATCGTCCTCCTAATTTGACCATCAGATAGTTTTTATTAGGAAAGACCCCGACACTTTTAAAGCGTGCTATTAATTTTAGGTTAATTTGTTGGGAGCTCGAAAAAGACATCATATGACCAACAAACCTCGTCATATTTTAAAAATATATAAGAAAAAGTAACAAACGCTTAAATTTTTAAATGTACTAGTGTGCGTGGCATTACTCAAATACATGTGCAAAACTAAATTGAAATTTTAAAGATTAACTGTTATTTTTAAAACATATATATTAATTGGATGGAGAAATTATTGAGAAAAGATTGAGAGAAGTAAAAGAGATGTGAAAGTTGAGATCATTGAAAAGAGATAGAATTTGAAGTTGAAGAGAGAGAAAAAATAATTAAAATAAATAAAAAATAGCAGACTAAAAAAATTGAGGACATCAAAATGGTGCTCGTAAATTATACAAAGGCATGTTTACTACTTTGGATGTGATTATGATGTGATATATTAATGAATGATATTGTTTGGGATAAATGGTTGTAGGATAATAATTATTTACTTGTTACTATTATATGTTGTAGGATTATTTAATTAATTTGTGATTTTAGAAGGATATGAATTATATGACCAAAATACCCATCGAAGAAAACTAAAATACGTGAAGTAGCATGTCTTAATTCTCTCTTTTTTTTTAAAAAAAAAAAAAGAAAGAAAAAGTATGTCCGCTCATTTAAAAGAGAGGCCTGAAAATGATAGATTGCATTCAATCAGATAATAAGAACGAATAACATTTGCTTGACTATTTGAAGAACTCAAATAACATCATGAGAACACTTCACAAAAATATCTGTATGCGAAAATCTTGCCCTTTTGGCATGAAAATCTTCAGAGTGGTAGATTTGCAATTTTTTCTACAATCGAGTGTATTAAGGTAAATATTATACCCAACACAAAGGTTATATTGGGCAAAGCATAAATTATAATTTGGACCAATTGTTAGATGATTCGAATACCACATTTTTTAGGTGGTATTCAAATCATGGATTTATCCTACATTACAACGGCCCCTCAAATCAAATCAATGGTCCATATTTTTGTAAGTAAACATGGATTAAGGGGTGATTGGGCTACAAATTAAGTCCAATAATATGTAGTGAACATGCCCTAAAGGTATAGATATGATACAAAGTCTACGCACATATAGGTTGGTACGTTAATGTATCTGAATATATTTACATGGGTCGCAATTTTCTTTCTGTAATTTAAGGGGTGATAATTTTTGTTTTTCTTGACAAGAAAAATGCATGTGTTCGTCAAATAACCTTAAAATTGGGGCTTTCTGATCAGATGGGATCAAAATTGTCAAATTTTTAAAGTTATAGGACTAAATTATAAAAATATATTCGTGCGGAACCAAAATTGCCACCCTTTAGGTTACAGGATGAAAATTTCAATATTTATAATTTTTTGTCTATTTGTTCAACAATGCCTTCGACACACTCTATGTTGGGGCATGTTGATATGCGGTGCTTAAAAATTATATTTTTATTGCTCTAATTTTTTAAGTATGGACATTATTCATTTATTTTTCTAAGAGGAGCAAAAAATAGGTGAAAGTTTAATTAAAAAATATTTTTTATAGTATGCTTGTTTAGCACAATCCTCACAAAATTCTATGTTGGGGACATGTTGATGTGCAGAGCTTAAAAAATATAATTTGAAGACACTAATTGTTCAATTATAGCCGCTATCAATTTATTTTCTCTATAAGGAGTAAAAACTAGTTGAATTTTCAGCCAAAAATACGATTTGTTTAGGGAAAAATTCCAATATTTTTCCTGTAATTTATGCGGTGGCAATATGTTCCTACACGAATTAATGTTGCAATAGTTCTCTAACTTTGAAAATTTGACAATTTTAATCTTTTTTTGACAAAAAAAGTGCATGTGCCGCATATGGCCGAATCCCCAATTTAATTGCTTCATGTGCAACTCATATGTGATTTTTCGATCAATTTGACTGGAAAATGACACAATGGTAAAATTTAAAGTTAAATAACGAAAATAAATTCGTTATTTAAAATTATATTTTTTTTATGAGTTGTGATCTCATTTCTGGCAACACGCGGCTGAGCAGTACCAACTCCAAACTCCCAAACAAAAACCACAGCCCAAAAGCCTTTCCTACCCACAATTCTCATCACAGATGCGCCCAGAAACAGCAATGGCAGTACATGCATGATTTCAATACGTGTTAGCTCCACTCCGACCACCGGCACCTCACCTCCTCCACGTTCTCGCCATGCAATTGCTCACCTCCACTATAAATACCCTCATCCTTCCTCCTCCACTTCATCCTCACCAACAGAAATCCATCAATTTGCATCACTCACATATATATAACTGCAGATGGCAAGGTTCACAGTAGTTCTCGCCGTGCTCTTCGCCGCCGCTCTAATGGCGGCCACCAGCACCTCCGCCTACAAGACGGTGGTGACAACCACCGTGGCGGAGGAGATGGAGGAGAACCAAGGAGGGTGCCAGTGGGAGAGGCAGCAGTGCCAAATGAGGCACTGCATGCAGTTGCTGCGGTCGATGACGGGGCCGTACGAAGACTCCTTCGTGAGGAGCGAGGTGGCGAATCAAGGGCAGTTCGGGCAGCTCCGGGAGTGCTGTAACGAGCTGAGGAACGTGCAATCTCAGTGCCGCTGCGAGGCGCTAAGGTGCATGATGAGGCAGATGCAGCAGCAGTACGGAATGGAGCAGGAGATGCAGCAGATGATGCAGAAGGCTGAATATCTTCCCCGCATGTGCGGCCTGACTTACCCCACGCAGTGCCGCATGCACCCGATCTTCGCCTGAGCGAATGGTGACTGCGCGCGGCTTGTGTAGAATAAGAAGAGGCTGTTTCTCTCCGCCGGGGAATTAGCCTCTGTGTAGGCTAATTCTTGGTTTGGGGGAGAAATGGTGGTAATAAACATGTAGCACATCATCGTGTGTGTAATAACATTAGTTAGTGTTCTTGTATCTGTGTCGGGTCTATCGTCGGCTATAATTTGTTTTCTCTTAATACGGCTCATCTATCTACCAAGAGTGAAATTTGGCCCAAATCAAATTCGATCAGACTTGAACTAATTATATGGCAAGGGTAATACACTTGTAATGTGATTGGTGTACCATACAATAAGTGTACCACACTTACTGTATAATTGATGTTCGGCCAAATTTGGTTCGAACAAGAATTTTCCCTCCCAAACTCCTCAAATTAAAAATACTGGATAATGCACACTAAATTAATCGGGCAGAGTTATGCCATGTGGGCCTAAGTAATGATGGAAAATTCTTGGTTAAATGAAGTTTAATCAATCGAGTTAATCACTTATAACGTAATTTTTCGGATCAAATTTTATTTGGATTGAAATCTTCCTATAGTACGTATTAATATGTATGTTAGGTATATGAGTAAAATACATGTAGCTAAAGATAAACCATAACCTAAAATACTGTTTTACTTTTACCCATGTCTCATCGACAGAGAGTACATATAGGTGGACAAATTTTCGAAAAAATATAAAAACATGAATTAATTCTAGTAACAACACGTTTAATAATTACTGCGCCATGAGGATAGAATTTTTTAAAAAATGAAAGAGAAAATCTTTATTTTTACGGTTTCGTAAGATTGGTTGACCTAAAGAAGCCCGGACGACTAAAAAGAAGAAAGAGATCATAAGAAAATATTAGTTTCGTAAAATTGGTTGACCTAAAGAAGCCCTGAAAAGAAAAAAGAGATCATAAGAAAATATTGCAACCCCAAGATACTCCCAAGAGGCCAAGTTCGAGTGCAGCCCTTAAGGAGTTAGGCTGAAGGTGTCACCAAAAAGTAAATTGGCTCAAAGAGACCTAAGTAGTCCAAATCTAATGAGGCCCTGCATGCCCACAAGGAAGGTTAGGGTTTGGAATCGCTAAGCCAACGTAGATGGAAGCCCATATGACATAGTGTCGATGGTGGTCTAGATGGTAGCCACGTATGATCTTGAGGTTACACCCCATGGAATTAGATAAGGGACTGCATCTGATCCGTGGGAACACGTGGCGCCTTCAACCCGAAGTAACCTTCTAACCCTAAAATCTTTGGTTTCTGGCTGAAGGAATGTATCTCCTCAATGAATTTTTCAAAAAATCGAGAAGACATTCTTATCTTCAAAAAATACCCTCATTCACAACGGACTCCAACTGTCGTCAATGATTAGGAGATAATCCTCCACCGAATTAATGGGGGATGTAGCCTTATCCAACAACTAGGAGATGACCTTCCATCAATTTCGTGAGAGATTTGATTTTATCCAACCAGGTAAAATTATCTATAAGTTGAGAGTTTCCCTAACAGGAAAAACCAACTTTAGCTAAAAACACAACTTTATTTTCTTATTTAGATTTTTACACTTTGAACTTTAATTTCAATATTTCATTTTTACACAAGAAACTTGGAATTTCATTGCACTCTTTAATTTACTTTTTGGTATGTAATTACTTCATTATCTTGCACTCTTAATTAGTGGACCGAGTACAATTTTTTACTTGCATCATTACTGATTTAAATTTATTTTAATATAATATCAACTTATTTATCTAATACAAAATATTAATAAAAATTAATTTATAGAAAAAAAATATTATTCTTTACCTTTTACCTTGCGTTTTCACCTTTAACTTCATTTTCCATTTCTTTTTATTGACCAAAAGAAGCCGTAAATTACTTGAAATTTAAAAAAGAACAAAATAAAATATTAAAAAAAATAAAAATAACCCAAATTCTTGCTTCTTTACATCTGCACTTTCAAAGAACTACGTAAAAATCTGCAAACTGGTCTTTAGTTTGGTTTAAGATGGAATATAAAGTTGAGTAATCCAAAGTCCTTTCTTGAGCTTGTTTCCTACTCAGATCACTTTTTCATAAATTTTCATAAAGTATAATTTTTTTCTAAAGCAAATCTCAGGAAATTTTAGTCCGGACCATGGTTTAAAATTTGAATGCATTTCCATCGAAACTATGGAAATGTTTTTCTTTTCTATATTATGGAAAAAAAAATATATGGCAGTTTCGAAATTATCTAGTTTCCTTTGAAATACTTTATTTTTCTTAATTTTCCTTCGAAATCTTTGAGTTTCCTAAGAAACTTTTTATTTTTCCTAATTTTTCAGCGAAACATTTAGTTTTATATTTCTAGCTACAAATATATAAATTCTTGTGTTATACATAAGTTTTTATTTAATGATAATAAATTTAATATTAAGCTAAATTAGTAATGTTATATGTAAGTATCAACGTAATATAGATATTTTATTATAAATACTTAAACATAAATATTATATTATTATTTAGTTTCTGTAGCAACTACATCAATTAATAATTCAAATACATAATTATACCACATAAAAATAACGTTAATTGGATAAATGATACAAAATTAAACTACATATATTTGAATTAAAAAAAAGAAAGGTAATATTTTAAATTTTTCAATGACTATTATGTATGTTTTTTTAATTTTACGATTTTTCTATATTGTTTTCGAAACGTTTTTGAAAAGTTTCTAATATTTATAAACTCAAAATATTTGTTGGAAATGAAACTTTAATCCATGTTCTGGACCTAACTCGGCCGAATCTAAAACAATCATATGGCAAGTGCGATACACTCGCCGTATAATTTATGTACAGTTCGGGAAAAGTGACCAATCACATAATAAGTATATCACACTTACTCTATAATTGATTTGGTTCGACAAAATCTGGTAGGAACAAAAATTTCCGCAAACATCTCACCTTGCGTTCTCTTCCTCTTCTTGAAGAAACCCCAATTCCGGAAGATGCTATTGGGACAAGGCAGTCGAAATGAGCATTTTTTATTATTTATTAGTGTTTTCTTTTGTAAATATATGTGTGAGGGTAAAAATTGAAAATGTCAATTATCCTACATATCACTAGTTGATGAAGTAAACAACGGATTGTTGCTATTCAAGACATACAATCAAATTACAAAATATCAATTATACCCTTAAATACTTATATCTTTATAATTATTTATTTATTTTTCAAAAAGTCGCATCATTTTTTACACCGTCAATATTGTACCACATATTTATCCTCCATTTTTACTTATGTTAATCACATGATCTTTTTTAGTGATATATTTATTTTTATGTTGTAGCTATTTGATTATATAAATTGAGAGAAATTTTAACACAGATCGACTTCAGATGGACCTGAACAATTATATACCAAGTGAGATATAACAGAAGGTAACAAATTACATGATAAGTGTATTACACTTGTTCTGTGATTAATTTAGTTCCATCGAACCAAATTCAAGTAAGAATTTTTGATAAGTTGAAGTATTGCATGCCGTAATGGGCCAGAATAAGTAAAAGGTTAAGGGACGTGGATTCACTTGCTGGATGGAGTTCGTTGTATGTCTAGTTGTCTAATTTCTAGCAACAGGCAGCTGATCAGCAAACAGCAATGGCAGAGCTGAGCCCAGAAAGAAGCAATGGCAGTATATGCATGATTTCAATACGTGTAAGCTCCACTCCGACCACCGGCACCTCACCTCCTCCACGTTCTCGCCATGCAATTGCTCACCTCCACTATAAATACTCTCATCCCTCCTCCTCCACTTCATCCTCACCAACAAACATCCATCAATTTGCATCACGCACATACATATAACTGCAGATGGCAAGGTTCACAGTAGTTCTCGCCGTGCTCTTCGCCGCCGCTCTAATGGCAGCCACCAGCGCCTCCGCCTACAAGACGGTGGTGACAACCTCCGTGACGGCGGAGGAGGAGAACCAACGAGGGTGCGAGAGGGAGAGCCATCAATGCCAAATGAGGCATTGCATGCAGTGGATGCGGTCGATGAGGGGGCCGTACGAAGAATCGTTCGTGAGGAGCGAGGTGGCGAATCAAGGGCAGTTCGAGCACTTCCAGGAGTGCTGTAACGAGCTGAGGAACGTGCAATCTCGTTGCCGGTGCGAGGCGCTAAGGTGTATGATGAGGCGGATGCAGCAGGAGCACGGGATGGAGCAGCAGATGATGCAGACGCTTCAGTATCTTCCCCGCATGTGCGGCATGAGTTCCCCCACGCAGTGCGAAATGTACCCAATCTTTGCCTGAGCGGATGGTGCCGGCGCCTTCAGTAGAATAAGAGCCTGTTCTCTCCGCCGGGGAATTAGCCTCTGTGCGGGCTGATGCTTGGTTTTGGGGAGAAATGGTGATAATAAACATGTGGCACATCATCGTGTGTAATAATTTTATTGGCTAGTTGTTTTCTCTTAAATTCTAAATGCAGCCCCATCAACCAAACTCCATAAATCAGAAAACGGGACAAGTTACAAAACTTTTAGTTCTTTGCATTATGAAAATTTTAAAATGATTTTAAATTTTAAAAAAAAAATCTATACATTTAAGACACGTGCAATGCATATGCCCGTTAACTTGTCTGCTCACATAATTGATGATCACACGCATTGTGTTTGTTCTTGTCATCCTGTGTTTTTTTTTTTTAACGAAAACTTAAATATGTAACTAAACATGTATAATTTTTCCAATATTAAAATAATTTTAAAATTCTAGAGGACTACATAGATTTGTGGAGAAAATTTTGAAAAAAATATAAAGGGCAAAATATTCTTTTGGGTATCATAAAACTAGGACATTATTTATTTTGGTACCATAACTTAATTAAGTGGTTGTTTTAGTCTCATAAAATACATCTTTTAGTTTTTTTAGTCCCAATATGTCACGTTTTTTAGATCTAAAAATGTCATGTCCCATGTGCTAAGCACATGACATTTTGAAACTAAAAAATTTAAAAGATATGTTTTATGGAACTAAATAGTCACCTACTTAAATTGTGGTATAAAAATAAATAATACTCTAATATTACAGAACAGAAAAAATATTTTTTCCAAAATATAAAATATAATTGAGAATTGAATCAAAAGGCGAGTCAGCCAAAATCATCAGGAAGGGAAAAAAAATAATAATAATAAAAGACGGCAAAAATGAAATTGCTATGGATAAGTACCCTTTACCAGTTTTGTCCAAGAAAGAATATATTCTTGGATAGGATTAGGGTTCACACCTTTATACGTGGATTCAGGTGAACTTGACCTGATTCGACCAATCCGAACGTGATACTAAGATAAGTATTATATAAAATTTGTTGGAAAATTCAAATTCGTTCATTATATATATATATATATATATTCATTTTGAAACGTGTTGTTTAAAGTCGAATTTTAGAATACATTAAGTGAGTCTGTAAGCAATTTTCGCGTCCGATGAGTTTGCGGGCTCAGGACTCGACTAATTGTATTAGGCGCCAATCAATTGACTAGAATTAGAAACTAAGTGTTACACAGGACAATTTCTACACGTGGGAGTAATCTCTAAAATCTTAATATTGGCAACCTCACCACACATCAATTAAGAAATAGGACAAGTATCATATAAATTTTGGTTATAAAATTCAATTGCATCCATTAAATATTCATTTTCGATGAGTTGTTCATTACAAAATTTCAAGTTACACTAAATTTGGAGGCAATTATTGTTTCCAAGACTCCAATGGGCTCCCGTCCCGGGTGTGACACCAAGGGCCTAGAATCCTTAGTCCTTAGATGGACGCTGACGTAACATGATTCGCCATTAGAAGAAATTTATCTTTTTATTATGATTAATTACTATAATTAAAAATAAAAAGTTATAACGATGACTAATATAACTACAATTATGCAATAGTTACAAACCATTGGCTCAGATTTGATCGAATCAATTCGAACTAGAATTTTCAAAAACAAAAAAAGAAACGAAAAATTGGGCCCATTTTTGCATGAAGATGGCGATGCAGCAACCCTGTTGGAGTGCCACGTGTTACAAGCACATACTGACCTAAAATACGTGCGACACTCAAAAAGAAATATTCTATATAGAACTCATCATCAGCTTTCTCCCCCTTTTCTTTGCTTGTAAAAAATGGGCGGCCACCTCCTATCCCTCTACTCCTCCTCGCAGGCATCCAGGATCAAACGCCTCACCGCAACTCTCCCTATTTCTATCAGGGTACGTACGTAAATTTTTTATAAATTTCGAGGCCAGACCTAGATGATATTAATGTTTCCTTTCCAAGTGATGTGTGTATATATATAGAGATACAGTAGTCAAGGGAAGAAAGAGCGCAATACTGCAGGATATGGGGTCGAGGAGAGAGCACCTTCGACGGCGGAGGAGTTCAAGAGAGTGGCAGAAGAGAAAGCCCGGCAGGGATTCGCCAGCCAGAGCGTGGAGAAAGCGCAGGACGGGGCGGAAGAGGCTGTCGTCGGGGACTCCACGTTTGAGTCTGTCAAGGAAGCGCACAAGGAGTATCCCGGCCCTGGCAGAGGTGATTTCCACAAGACAGGAGACGAGCGATGAGCAGTGAATACGTACGACTTGCTTTACTGTGTTAAATATGTAAGAGATGAATGTGAGTGTGATCACTTTGGTTAAATGAAATAAAAAGGCAGTATAATATATATGGGTTTCGTTGGATTTCATGATATGATGGTGCGGGCAAAGTCAAGTCCATCAGCCAAAAGGGCCATCCCCACACTTAATTCGAACTAAATTTAAATTGAATACATTTATTATAAGATTAGTGTAAAAATTAATTACATAATAATTATAATATTTATTATATAATTTATTTGATTCGATTAAATTGAATTCGGTTAGAATTTTCCTCACTAGGCAAATCTGTGGGCTCATCCATTGAGGGAGAGAAGAGCGCTGAGTGGATTAAATAATTATATATGCACAATAAAAAATGTTATCTGTGTTTGCATATGTTAATTCAAAATAGAAAAGAAATTCAAGATATGATATGCATTTAAAATAAAATTTCCTATGGAAGGGTGTAAAAATACCAACTCACTCTTATTTCTATTTTATGCAATGCCACTTCCTAAGAAATTAAATACAAGTTATTTTTTGATCAAAAGAATAAAATGCCAATTCCTAAAAAATAAATACAAGTTATTTTTTTAAGTAAAAGAAATGGAGAAAATTGGCGTCATGTAAATTAATGCATGAACATAATTTTGTAAACGAATTATTATATAAAAAAGAATAGATCCCACTTTATTTTTTAAATATAAGTTGATTTTTGAATGATACAATTAGAACAAGTTGTTTTGCATAAAAATGTTGAAAATGTAACAAATCTATTCTGCGGGAAAGATATAAATTAAAAGTTCACCTTTTTACCAACTTATGCATTATACATCTATATTTTATTATTAAGAGTTAGGGGTCTTTAGATGTTTAATGTTTTACATTTTTCGGTCTACTATTTCATTTTCTTTAAGTCATTCCACTTCATTAATTAGGATTACTAGATATGGTGGCATGCAATACATATACACATAATTTTTAATAATATTTTTATTTTATTGAGACTCGTAATTCATTTTTTTATATTAAAATTTGTTATTATTTTACAACTTCACATACAAATATTATTTGGTAATTTTTTTAATGCATTAATTATCAATACATATTTTACTCAAATTAAATTAAAACTTGACACATTGAATAATATATATTATATTGGTAATAATTATTATACAACATGCAAAACAAGTATTAATATATTATTTTAATTTCAATGAATAATAAATTTAAATAAAATGAAAATAAATTTAATTTTTAAGTATATATAATTTTTAATGAACTTGATTAAGTAGTTAATTTTACACAAATTGAAAAATTGAAAAACATTTTAAGTATTATAATAATTTAATATAATGGTATTAAAAAACTACCGCTTTAAATCTAAGACCTCTTCCCTTTGTAAATAGTATAGATGATAGGCTTAATCAGTAGTCAGCCATTTACCACCACGATTTCTGTTCGTAGGCTAAGCGCTTTTACAAAGCGTGTTCCAGCATCCGGATCCTCGCCTTCCACCCTTCAGTTGTACATTCTCACGCCAGTCTTCACTCTCACACTCTCAAGGGCGAAGATCTAAGCTCTCTCCCATCTCTCATGGCTCCGGTTGCCCCCAAGTCCGGCGATGCGATTTTCGCCAGCGTTGATCGAGTGGCAAGTATCTTCTCCTTGTTTATTATTCACTCTCCGATTCGTGGACGTTTCATCGAGCAATTTGGGTGGTTAAGAGCTTTGTTCTGTTATCTGGTTAGTAAGTGTTGTTTGATTGTTCGCAGAATGCGGAGCTATTCACTCTAACATACGGTGCTATCGTGCGACAGCTCCTCACCGATCTGGAGGAGGTAGAGGAGGTCAACAAGCAGCTCGATCAAATGTGATTCTTATTGCTTTCACTGCCTTTATGGTTTTTCTTATTAATTTATAAAAAATGATTCTAGTGTTGCGGCGCTAGATGAGGTTTTGTTTAGTTTTTTATTATGTGCAGAATTTTTGAGAATTTGTGATGTCATTTGCAGGGGTTATAACATTGGGGTTCGGCTAGTTGATGAATTTCTCGCTAAATCTAATGTTAGCAGATGCGTAGATTTCAGAGAAACTGCTGAAGTCATTGCTAAGGTACTTGTACTAGTATTCTTCCCATTTGTTGATGTTTGAAGGAATTTCAGAATTCCAAAATTTGGATTATGCATTCGGCTATAACTTAGTTTTGGTAGGAGAACTTAAAAGTTTTTAGGAACAGAAGGAATACATGATTTTCACTTTTTTGCTTTTGTGACAAATGCGCACATTATGAGTTTGCTAAGCACTTGCAAATGCGCCAATATCACTTGAAGCTTAGGAGTAATAAAATTTGGAAGCCTTCTCTTATGAATTCCTATCACAAGTGGGTGAAAAGATGAAGCATGTTGGATATAGTTTAAGCAGCGGCTTCTGATTCTAAAAATTGCACCTATTGTAGAAATCATGACCAGATGCTGTTCTTCCGGATGTAGAGGCTGTTTGTGAGAAACAAAATTTTCACTTCTGCTATTTATAATATATGAAATTGGAAAATAGTGTATATATATATATATAACATATATTATTGGATTGGATGCAAGTGCAAGGATATAATCTCTTCAAAATTTGCGGATGCAAGTTCGCTGCACTGAAATTAGTGTTCAGAATTTTCCTGAACATTATATGGTGCTTTGAATCTTTGATTTTGGCTCACTCTTTCATCTTATGGAAGCTTAGAATGAATTACATGGAGGTTTTGTTTTAATGGGCGACAAGAGGAAAATATGCAAGTTATACTGTTTTAATGTTTGAACCTTTTGGTTTATTTGATCTATTCTTTAATGTCTCATGAACAGGTTGGATTCAAAATGTTCCTGGGTGTCACTGCATCTGTCACTAACTGGGATGCGGAGGGGACAACCTGCAGTATAATTTTGGAGGATAATCCTCTGGTAGACTTTGTTGAGCTTCCTGATACCTGTCAAGGACTGTATTACTGCAATATTTTAAGTGGAGTTATTCGAGGAGCTCTTGAGATGGTGAGCATTACCCCCTCTATAAACATCTTATCCTTAAAAAGAAAAGGTTGTGCTCTGAGTGGAATTCTACTATGTATATCTTCATCAATTGTTTGTTCCATCATATTACTCTACCAATTTTCAGGAATGTGATTATTTCAATGTATAAATTGAGGGCTTGTCACTTTGGTGCATCAAAGAATATATTTAGACACTCTTATAGGTTCTGTTTCATCTTTTGGAACTATGTATGAAGTGCCTCCCCCAATTACAACTGCTTGAGCAACACAAAGCTTTAATAAGGGCCTGATGCTCTGGTTCCTCATTCGTTGCTTATAGCCCATTCTGCAATTCCTGTTTTTGTTTAGATTTTAGATGAAAAAATTACTACTTGTATAACTGCAGTGTAACTTTATGAAGTCCAAGTATTGGCACACATTTACGCTACAGTTTCTCTTTCCTTCTCCTTCAGGTATCGATGAAAACAGAAGTCACGTGGCTGCGTGATATGCTTAGAGGAGATGATGTGTTCGAGTTGCAGGTGAAACTTCTGAAGCAAGTTCCAGAAGAGTACCCTTATAAAGATGATGAGTAACATGTGTCCTTGGAAACCTTCCGGTTTTATTCTGTCATTCAGGTTGTCCTTAGTTCCTCCACTCCAGTTACCACTGGCCTACTTGGTCAGGGTTTGGTGTTTTCCGTAACAGAAAACTACTAATTTGTTTTTTCATGCTGATTTCTGTGGTTAGGATATTTGCCTTGTGTAATTCGTAGTTTCTATTATAGACTTGAGCTCGATTTATAGCAACTAGACTAGTTTTAGATAAACTCAATGTACTCCACCAAAGATATGTTAGGCTGTTGCCGAAAAGAGTAGATATCCACTATTTTGCAGTACGATTTCCATTTTAGGTGATTAATTTCTTAGTTAACTAATGCAAAAAGTTAATTACACTCTCATGTATTTAATACTTTGGCTAATATCTTAGCATGCTGAGAGTAATCACTTTTCTGGGAATGTTAATTTCAGCCTGTCAATGACTCGTTCTGTTTTCTTTAATAAGTCCAATGACTCATTGTTCGTAGTAAGGTAATACTTCCAATTTAAACCAATAAAAAGTCCATCTCGAACGTGACTTGAGGTGCACAGCAAATGTGTCGTCCACATGAACTTGTACCTATATGAGTTATGAATCGTCGAATTAATATATACTAATGATATTATATGCGGTCTGGTTGTAAATTCACACGCCCGGCGCGTCACCAAGCCCAGGAAAGGTGACTCTCATAGTGCAAGTTCCTATGGAAAAGAGTGAAACGAAATCCCAATAATTTGCCCCCTCCACGAAGTTTCTTTCACTCAAGACATTGACCTACACATATTCCTACATGTACATATAAGTTAATCAATTCATCGCTGTTCTTTCCATCCATCGTTCCTAGTCAAAGAAAGCGTTTCTTCGGCGGCGGCATGCCGGAAGGCGGCGGGTGCTATAGATGCTGCAGCAGCTTCATATTCACGTCCGGCCTCACCGCTCTGTTCATGTGGCTAAGCCTACGCACCTCCAAACCCACTTGCTCCATCCAAGACTTTTACGTTCCTGCCCTCAACAGATCAGATAATTCCACTGCCAACCACACCATACGCTTCGATCTCAAGCTCGACAACGGCATGAAAGACAAAGGCGTACACTATGCTAATATAAGCCTGACCTTTTTCTACAACTCTACCGGCCTCCCCATAGCCAACTTCACCGTGCCCGAGTTCTACCAAGGACACAACAAAAACACTCGCCGTCGAGCCTTGGTGGACGCCAGTGGGCTGCCGTGGGCGGAGGCGCGTGACGCGGTTGCCAACGGTTCGACGGTGAGTTTCCGGGTGAGATTGGCTACCAGGGTGAAGTTTAAGATCATGGTTTGGTACACCAAGAGGCACAGCTTAGTGGTAGGTGGTGATGTGGTGGTCAACGACTCCGGCCAGAAGGTCAACAGGAAAGGGATTAAATTAAAGTCCGGGGCCCCGGATCCGGCTAGCCAACGGGTGCGGGTGGTGCCATTTCTCATTTTCACTTTCGTTATCATTTTATTCTTGTAAAGACATTGAGACTTGTTTGGTTTTATTTTCGAAAGATATTTTCAATTTTATATATTATTTCAAATTGTAAGAATATATTTGACGGGATTTTGTTTGTGGAATGTATGATCACAAGTTCCATTCTATTACGTATTTTCATTCAAAAATATTACAAAATATTTTATCCTTTCTATAGGAAAACTATCACAAAATATTTTAATTTAAACATATTTTCATTTTATAATATCTTTACGAACAAAATTATCAAAAAATACTTCAATTAAACATATTTTTATTTTATAATGTTTTTTTCGTACAAAAAATGATAACCATTTGAAATTTTAAATTTTAAATTTTAAAAATGATAACAAAAAATGTTATTTTAAATTTTTGTAAGAAAATTTATTCCAAAACGTACCATTTGAAACATATTCTCATTTTGCACGTAAAAGAGAGAGAGAGAGAGAGAATTCAACAATCCTTATCTCATAAAACAATTAATCAAAACCAAACATCTCAAACTTAGAATCTTGTAGAGAAATAACTTGAGAAAATCCTTAAATCCTTACTACTACAACAACAAGAAAAGAAGGGATACTATAAACCAATTATGTTTCATCAGCAAGCCCAGACACCAAACAACCTGACCGCACCAACCAACCGACCCAATCCCATCAGCCATTCACCGACATCAATCTTTCACTGCACCTGTATAGGCAACACAGACATCAAAGTGAAAAACCTATGTAATTCTCCACACTCCCAAGTATTCATCTGAATTGGAAGTTCACCATGTATGAAAGCATCAGAAGTTGATAAAAGAAAAGGTAGCTGCACTTCTTTTATGTGTGTTCTATTACATTATGTGAATTGAACATAGTATAAGATGGAAAAACGACAGGAGAAGAAAAGAACCGGAAGTCATGCACCTTCACATAAACAATGTGATGCAAAATAGTATGGTAGTTGAAATAGCAGTTTACCACAAGTTGTGCTATTCTGTATCATACATTGGTTGGGTCACCTACAAAGAACATGAAAAGAACAAGTAGTCAAGAACAAACGATAAGCTCCGCGTTCCATACATCAGAATCACTGATCTCTCATCTGATGCTAGTATATTGAATCAGCTTTACATTTTAAGATAAGCAAATTCATGTAGACTAGGGGACTGAATTGCAACTTGGATTTTGTTCAAATACACAGACTCTTTAGCACCACAGTTTCATATCAAACTTTTGCATATAACTATCGAGTTAAGAAAATTTAGTGACTTACATCTCAAGAGGCTTTCCGTATACCGAAATGCAACAGGTTCAGAGCTACCAATTCGGAACTTCCGACGAACAGGGGTCCTCCAAGTCCAGTCAGCCAAGTTGAGGAAGTGGAAGCCAAAGGATGTGTCAAAACCAGGCTTGATTACAAAGAGCAATTCTTTTCCTAAGGAAACGATAGAATTGACGCCCTCAAGAAAACTGTCTATCTGAAGTTCAGCACACCCTTCAAGGATCCAAGTCGATTCCTTGGGGTCTATCAATGACCATATCTCCATATAAGTTTCATTTTCATCCACATATACAAGTGCCAAATGGCCTTCATAGTCAAGTAAGAATGTAAATATATTGAAATCATCTGGATCATCTGGACAGACTGGTAGCCCAACTTTGGTGATGTTGTCATTCATATCAATGGAAAGAATGTAATCAGGCACCTCGCGGTCTTCTTCTGACCAGACCAACCAGTACATCCTTCCTCCAACACATACATGAGAAGGGAATAAGGGGCAGGCTGGGTTAGCTACAGGACCTTGCACAATACCAGGAAGGTTTCTCCATTTTCCACCTTCAGGTGTATAAATTTCACATTTGCAAGTACTGTCTCCAGATTTAGATGCATCAGAAACAAATCGCAAGACTTTGTATTTGTACGTATCAGGATCAAAGACTACTCCAATTGATGGAGTTCCAGTAAATGGACTACCTTTGGGAACCTCTAGTACTTCCCGAGTGGCAGGATTGCAGATTTGGATGTGCAGGTCTTCTGTTCCCAGTGATTTAGTGCAACATAATAGACCATTGAAGCAAGAGATCAATTGTAAAGAGTTGCTCCGGTCAAGATTAGGAAAGGTCAAATAAGGTCTAATTTTTCCATTTCTGTCCATCACATACGGCTTGCTAAGTATTCCATCTCTGTCCATCATGTACAGCTTGTTACGGCCCCCAGTGTTGTTACAACAATCATACAAAATTATCTTTGGGCTTTTCGGGGAAACACTAAAGTGCAACTGAGCAAATTGTGGGTCACGGATCAGCTTATTCCAAAACTTGCAGGCTACTTCAAATTTTAGCACAGAAGCCACTGGAAGTTTCGAGAGGATAGTTGCAATAATGCCTTCAATGTATCCTATGTTAGGGTCATAATCACAAATCCAAAGAGCCTGGTTATCTCCACCCTGAGACATGATAACGTTGCTCTGTTTCCTTTTTTCCCAGGAGAGCAATGCACCTCAAGGTAAACTGCCTGCCTATTAAATGATTTGATCTGCAAAATGGGGTGATCAGTTAATGGTTCATGCACTAGATGACGCTATACAGGTATATTAACAAATTCAACTTAACAGCACTAACTAGTCCATATCTGTATAGCTCTCTTTACCACGTTCGTTAAGTTACATAACTAACAGACTCCACTTTAGTTACAGTATGTAAAACCTTTTGAGGAGGTTAAGGTACTAAGTCGAATATAGGAAGCAACAAATTAAAGGAGGAACAAGTAAACCCAACCACCATGTATATTTTTGCACTTGCCACTGATGCTTCTTTTCAGACAACTCCCTACTTTATAAGTCAAATTCAAGGTCAAATAGATAGCATTGTCGATAATCTCACACGCTATTCCCCACTTATCCAACAAACTGGTTAATTGTTCCTCCGGACAACAAGAAGCAAGCCACCCTGAAATGGCATACCCCAACTTTCCCTACCTCCCTCTCATTTATTTGCAGATCGTCTTCAATCTAGTTTTTCCTTATCAGATCAGGCATCAATCAATGTATTTGTAAGAGAAGAATCACAAATGCAAATATTTTATGGATCTTTGAAGAAGAACGAAAAATAATACAAAAAGAAGCAACCATTCCATGATTAACACCAATCAATAACATCATGTTCTACAGGCAAATTGAAAGTTAAAAAACACAAAAATTGACTAACAAACAAATCATAGAACTGTAGGCATCCTGGTGAAAAGTCAAGTAGCAATCGAAAAGGAAAACT
Source organism: Sesamum alatum (assembly GCA_034509735.1). Lineage (NCBI taxonomy): Eukaryota > Viridiplantae > Streptophyta > Magnoliopsida > Lamiales > Pedaliaceae > Sesamum > Sesamum alatum. The sequence continues at coordinate 55,132,707 of JACGWO010000001.1, forward strand.
TTATATGAAATTAAAGATTCTACCAAGAAAGAATTCAACAGATCTATACATCACCACGGACTAATAACAACAGAATTCAACAGATCTATACATCACCACGAATTCAACAGAATTACCACATGAAGTTATGTAACGGCAGCCCACTCGTCTCTCGTGGCGGTGGATGGTGTAAAGGAGACTAGACGAAGATATAAACCCTCAACCAAGTCTTAAATAGTCATTGGCAACAGCTACAGCCAGTTGGATATGAGTAACGGTTGCGTTTGCAAGCGGATCAATGAGGCTTGCCCAAAACTAGTCCAGTAATTATAAATCCTAAACTACTAAACTTCTGGCTGGCCCACATTTCAAGCCCATATGAGGACAAGGTGGTGCAAAATTAATTTGAATAAATAAACTTCAGATTATTAAATCAAACATTTTATTATTCATCTAATGTAGCAAACAAACTTCAAGAAGGTTTAGGAAATATGAACTATTCTTGTTAAATCAAGCCAAAGCTCACTCCATTCATTTTCAAACAAAACCTTGATATTAAAAACTTTTGCCGCACTGATCACAATTACAATGGTCCAATATCCAATCCTAAACCAAGCCCATAAAAATAGTTTTCATCATCAGTAATCCAGTTGTTGTACACCTAGGAAGAGTTGGTTTGCATTCGAATTTGTCCCTTGTTCATGCAATCAAGATCTATACAACCATCACTGTAGTCCAATAATAAGTATATTTACAAGGGACATTAGTTGAGGTAACTAATGAGTTGACAAGTGGAGAAAATCAACTAAAGAATAAAATCTTGCTATCTAAAAACCTGAATAGACTGCTATTAGACAAAGTTGGTTTAAGTGCTCCAATTGTACAAAAGACAATAATAACCAATTGGTTCTTATTAATCTCAGATACCAAGAGCGTATCAGAATTCGGCCACAAATTTAAGTCTAGTGAATCACAAATTGCCCAATAAGAAGGCTTAAAGTTTAGAACGTTCGTCCTCCATAGCAAATTCAGAAACAATATCGCTTCCAATTATTAGCAAAACATTCAATAATTGTAATGCAAAAGTAAAGGAAATTATCCACTATAGAGCACCAAGGGATATTCATCTCTTCAAGATAGGAAATAAATAGAGGCCCTTACAACTCAAGCCGCTAGTACATATTTGTCTAAAGATGGAAACCAATCGTGCTCAATTATATTGAACTTTTACCACCAACATCGTGTTTGCATGTATGAAAAACAAAAAACATTTGCAAACACTTCAGATTCATATATGGTTATTGGCATGAGCAAAAAAGCAGCTGATGATGAAATGGAGAATTTTGGCCAAAACTTATCCATTATCCCTTAGCAAGATGTATTACGTTACCATGAGTTAGTTCACGCACACTACACATCGGCAAAAAGCTATGAAATCATCAATACAAATTGTCTTGGAAACCAAGAAACAGAGTTTAGTTAAGCACAAATTACGGAACTTTAAACCTCCAAGTTTACTTTGTCTCTTTCCTAGTGACATACATATTAGCAAATTGTACTCCCAAGGAAACAAGCAAAATATCTCAGTTTATAAGAGGCTGTGGTGGTCATACGAACTAACACTTGACTTGAGATTTCCATTTACCTTAATTAACCTGAAACTTCATATATATATGTGTGTGTGTGTGTGTGTGTGTCTGAACTGGGGATTCTACAATCTGACATCTGTTAACTGTAAAACACTTTGTCTAAGTGACAAACAATTTTAAAGTTTGATAAGCTCCCCATCCTCCAGGACAAGGGAGATTGGGCAAATTGGTATCTCTTAACAGCAAAAATTCTCTGCTCTTAAGAATCCCCTTAGTTCTCTGTCAGAGAAAAATCCCATTTCCATAATCTTCCAACATCTAAACCTTGGAAAAGGTACATCAACTTGTGTCGTTACCTTCTGCCCAGAGGAGGTGCATAACGGATTGACAGGAGACAATTAGCACATAAAGGTCCCCAAAAAAATCAGGAACAGCACAAGCAACAATATCACCCCAACTTGGCATCTATGCTTGACAAAAAGCCTCTATGCTCACCACTTCTCATTAAACCCTCCTCAAAAGAACAGTTTACAACTCTTCGGATCCTATCCTTCCCCCAAGATTCTGATACTTCGCAATAATACACACATTCAAATGAACCCGCAACAGAAAAACAACAATTTAATTACTCTATCCAGTCAATCATCAAAGATGTTTCATCTAGGCCTTCCTCCATTCATTCTCTCCAAATAGTCTAATCTACCAAGCTTCACAAACAAAGGGCCCTTCTTCCCCAGATTTTGATACTCAACAATAACATATACAGACATGCATACAACCCCGTATAAAAACAAATTCCAACATAGACGCACTATTTCCACCAAATCTCAAAAGGGTTTCACGGAAACAAGTTAATAAAGTGAAAACTCACCTGTACATCAGTTCGGCAACCACCAAAAACCAATTCTTTATGTAATTGCATCCCCTTCCGCTGCATGGTACACCCCGGAGAAGAAGACAATGGTACAATTCAGGCAAAAGTTGAATAAGCGAGAGTCTCCAGCACATAATGAGACTGAAGCCTCAAAGGGACGGGATTTGTAGAACCGGAAGCGCATTAGGAGACAATTTAACGTCGTAAATCTTGCAACCTGTTTTTCCGAAAGCAAACTGTGTTCTTGAAGTTGTCCATGAGTTCCGGGGTCATGGGTTCTCGGGCCCTAACAAATCGTTGGGCTGGATTCTACAACAGGCCCGTAAAAGTTTGGGTTGGGCCAGATTAGATAAGCACATATATGAGGCCTGTAAAAATTTTAAGGGAGAATTTCATTTTTTATCCTATAAAATAGGGGATTATTTTTATTTTATCATTTTTTAATTTCGTCCATTTGGTGGAATTTTGATAAATTTTTCCCCAATTGAAGAGTGTTTTTGTAATTTCCTTTATATTTATACACAAAAAAAAAAATTGTGGGTTGTAAATATTATGATATTGTCTTATACTATATATGCACACTCAAATGTGTTTGCATAATTATTTTTAAACTTAAAAAACTAATTAATTATTATTTTTTAAAAAAATATTAATTATATAAATAAAACTTGCTAGAAGCATATATAAAAGGTATGAAGAGTTATTGAAAAAATGAGAGGAAAAAAAAAAAGAATGTGAAAATTGATTATGCTAAGTTGAGTAGAGAGAGGGAGTAAAACAAAGATTAATAAGAATAAATTAAAAAACAATGACATACCAAAATAAAAAAGGATATCAAAAGAGTGCTTTTCAATTATATAAAAGTATAGATATTTTTTGAACTGATCATCATATCTAAATATATTGGCATAGTACATATTATGACACATCTTATATATTTTTTTATCGTTGTTCCATTTATGTTGTTGTTGGTTGAATTTGAGGAAGATACAAACAATGTATAAACAATAATTGGATGGAATTGATTCGTGGTTAATGACTAATTTTTATGTGAAATGGTTTTAATATATATATATATATATATAGGTTTATTGCTATTGGATACTTGTAAACTTCTTACTGCATTTTTCTTGCTTTTGTCAAATTTAATTCGTACATTTCATTTTTATCTGCTCAATATATTATAATGGAGTATGTTTGGCAAAATGACAAATTTCAACTATTAATAGTTGCTTTCAAATGGTCAAATTCCAATGATCATAATTTCCTAACCATCACAAAGGATTAAATTGAAATTGAGTTTGAAAATAGAGGATGCTTTTGTAATTGTGCATATTTTACCAAAATTTTTTAGGGCATTTTTGACAAGGAGCATTTTTTGACAAAAAAATTGGTCAAAATTCCACTAGAAGAATGAAATTGAAAAATAACAAAAAGAATTGAACCATTTTAAAAATCTATTAAAAATACGGGACCAAAATAAAAATAATCCTAAAATAGGGGGTATATACTTTTTATTCCACACTTTATGACATTAATATCTTTTATTCCATAAAATTGGAAAACGTCATAGATATAATCCCATATACTAAATTTTATGGACCAAATCTGTAACGTATGTTAATATTGACCCCGTAAAGTGTGGAATTAAAAATGATATTCTCTATCCTATGGACTAAAAATGCAATTAAAAGAGTCGCGGTTGTAAACCAGCGATTTCTTTTACCATTACGCGATCTCAGTCAAGAATGCTGGTACAGCGGTAGACTGAGACATCGTCGGCCTTCAAACGCAAATGAAACCTCTGCTGTGACAGGGCATAAGAGCGGCGGTGCTAACCTGCTCCGGTGGGTGAATGGCAAAGATTGCGTTGGGCTGCGAGCCGGTGGTGGGTTCACTAACGCCGTCGAAGAAGAGGGAGTATAGAGTGACCAACAGACTACAGGAAGGCAAACGCCCTATTTACGCCGTGGTTTTTAACTTCATCGACTCCCGTTACTTCAACGCCTTCGCCACCGCCGGCGGAAATCGCGTAGGTGTTCGTGTTCCTCTTTGTAAAATTTTCTACTTTTTCTGTATATCGTCCAATTTTTGATATAAATGATAAAGATTGGTATTTTACTTTCCCCTGCTCAAAAAACCCTTCTGGAGCTTTCTTGCCTGTGTTCTGTCCTTTTCTTTGTTCATTTTTTTTTGTTTGGGTAGTTAGCACTTTGCACCCCAGAATTGTAGTTATTTTGCACAATGCAACCTTAAATTGTACAAGTAGCACTTTGCACCCTTCAATTGTATACTCATCGGCAACACACACCCTTTACCCATTTCTGGCGAATTTAATCGCCGGAAAAGAGTGAAAGCTTGAATCTGATGAGCCCTTTTGTCACTGGACTACCACACTTTAACCAAAGAAGAATCAAAGCCATAATTGTGACAACCAACACAAACTTGAATTTATATGTACGTATTGGCCATCTCTTTGTATGACTCAAGCTGGAGCTGCAACTCTTCCAATATCTCATTACAATTAACCCTCTACACCTCCAACTTTGTAACTGTTCCATGCCTGCCTTTTTTTTCTTTCTCAAGTTTATATAAGTTCTTTAGTAACCCAGGTAATATTCGACTTCATCTTTCACACATTCTTGGATCAAATCATTAAAAAAAAAATAGCAACTTCCTGCGTGTTGAAAATTATTTAAAAAAGTGCAATCAGTAAACAAAATAAATTTTGAATACAACATTTGTTTTTAAGCAAAGCAGCAAAATCAAGAAAACATATTCAGAATGAAAATGATGAAAAATCGATAATAATTAAAACATTTACCCTATAAAATTCAGAGTATATTTGTGATATCTTCTTCCAGATCAGCTTTATCACAACTTGTTGGTAGTTTCAAAACATGTCCACAATTGCTACGTACTATTGTAATACACTCTCCAAAGTACCAATAAGATTCACTAGTACTATAGGAAGAAGCTTTTCTTGACATTGTTGTGTGTGAAAATAAAATGGGAGAGAATGAGGGAAGAGAAGAATAAAAGCTTTGTTAGAGAAAGGCAAGAAGGCAAAAATGAGGAAAAAAAATTAGGCCATAGTCAAATTTGAAGGGAAATTTATGAAAATGACAAAAGTGCCCTTCAAATTCAGGCTTCCACTCTTTTCCGGCGACAAAATTCGCCGGAAATGGATAAAGGGTGCGTGCTGCCAATGAATATACAATTGAAGGGTGCAAAGTGCTATTTTTACAATTGAAGGTTGCATTGTGCAAGACCACTATATTTCCAGGGCCCAAACGGCCAATTGTCCTTTTTTCTTTTTTTTTGTCAAAGGGGAGGGTTTTTGTTATAAGTCGTTTTATACTTTTGGATTTTCTTAGGTGACGGTATACCAGTGCCTAGAAGGTGGTGTTATCGCTGTGCTGCAGTCCTACATTGATGAAGATGTAAGAAATTTTAGTTCCTAATGACTAGCTTGAGTTTTTTATAGTGGCACGTATTCTCAGACAGCATCTGTTATTCCAATTGCTGTGTAGATCAGAAAGATGAATCTTTTTACACTGTCAGTTGGGCTTGCAATATTGATGGAACTCCATTCCTGGTGGCTGGAGGACTTAATGGGATTATTCGTGTTATTGATACTGGCAGTGAGAAGATATACAAGGTATCTTTTTGTCCGAAAGCTATGTTGGGCTTTTGGGTACTTCCTTCATATACTATCATATTGAAACTCAAAGAACGTAAGTAAAGTGAATAACGAAATATGCAACAAGCACCGTTTTGAGTGTATATGATGCTTTATTCTAATTTGTTTTGCATGTCATTGTCTGTTTGGAGTTTTTATGCTTCGTTTTTCTCTTTTTCCAAATTTGGGGGTTTATGGACCGATCAATTTGCCTGTGGAAGTTGTTCTGGAACCAAATCCGCCTTTATCAAGAAAGAGTTAAATTAATTTTTCATTTACTCCTAATGTTCATGTCTGCAGAGTTTTGTTGGTCATGGGGATTCAATAAATGAAATTCGGACCCAGCCACTGAAACCATCCCTTGTTGTGTCAGCAAGCAAGGTAAGTGCTTCAAAAGGTGATCCCTGTTGTGTGTGCACCGGCTTAATGTGAATAATGAATTCACAAATGCGATGTAACATATTAATGACTACTTTTTTTGTATTCACTTGCATGGAACTTGCTTAACAAAAAAATGTGGTCAGGATGAATCTGTACGCCTGTGGAATATTCATACCGGGATATGCATTTTGATATTTGCTGGTGCTGGTGGGCATCGCAATGAAGTCCTTAGTGTGGTATGTGAACGCCGTGTTGAACTTAATTCCTTCCTGCTCTCTCTCTCTCTTTGTGTTTTTGTTAAAAAGAAAATATTGTTAATTTTTTTGGAACATTCCGGTTCCGTGTTGATTGGCCTATGAGCATCTTACTTTTCATGGGTTATGCATACCATAGGACTTCCATCCTTCTGACATATACCGTATTGCAAGCTGTGGAATGGATAACACTGTCAAGATCTGGTCAATGAAAGGTAGAGTGGTCGGTCCTATCTTTTTATTTTACCTTTCCAATACTACAAATCTGGCTTGCAAAATGACGAATGCAATGTGTTTCAGAGGGGTTTCTTAACATTGTTTGCTGAAATGTATGTGGCTCCTGTTCATCCAACTGATATTACAACTTCATGGTTATTGCTTCTTGGTCTTTTTTGTTACTTCAAACTATAATTAGAATATATTTACCTCTGTCGGTAACCCTAAATGATCAACGTTGACAGTTACACAATTGATCAATTTTCACTCATGATACCTGGAAAAGGAGATCAATGTATATTTTGTTTTCTAACCATCGTAGGTAGTCAGAATTCTTTTTTCTGTTTGCTTCTCTATCAAACCTTTTGAGTCTTAAATATGACTAGTTCTTACATTATTATCTGTGCTGCCAAGTTGTGGACTTTGTTATTATTTCTTGCCCTTCTTTTTACTGACTAAAAGACATAACTTACAAGTGTGGATAGTGTATATTGTTTTAGTTACTGCTTGATATATTATTTTGCTTGAATTAATACTATAAGTCTATATGCTGCAGGTGCTTTTTTTTTCTCCCCCTAAACAGATATGAACAAGTGCATTTGGAGTTGTTTAAACTGAATGTGAAGCAGTTAGCCTGCTATTTAAACAAGATGAGTCCTGTGCATGGGTTGATGTGGGCTGATTATACACTGATCTTTTGTAGAGTTTTGGACATACGTAGAGAAATCATTTACTTGGACAGATCTTCCTTCCAAGTTCCCGACGAAATATGTGCAGTTCCCAGTTAGTCCTAGCTTTTCCTTTGTTTCTCCATTTTTCTTATTCCTTACATGGCAGGGATTGTTTAGGCAAAATGTCAACCATTGTCGTGAATCATCTCTCCATTTTTTTGTCAGATATTTATTGCATCAGTACATACAAATTATGTTGACTGCAACCGGTGGATTGGTGATTTCATGCTCTCTAAGGTGAAGTAGCATACTCTTCTCTGCAGAATTTTTTATTTTAATGGAATTTCTCTGTCGAACTGGTATTCTTATCACTTATTCATCTGTTCAATTGAGTAAAATTGTTGGTGTTTCCAGTTGCAAGATCTATACTCGATGAAGTATGTAACATTTGCTGTATGATTTAAGGTGTCTGTCCTGGGGCATTCTACTTCTTTAAATTACACTGCAATAAAATGTAGGAGATTACTTTTATCAGGGTTCCTAAGAGGCATAAACAGGGATCAAGTCAAACCTTTTTGTCCATGAAATTCTTTAAGGCGCACTCTATCCTAATGCCTTGCTGTCCAACTTTTTTGGAAGTTAGCAATTTCCATGCTCCAGTGGCAATAAATTGTTTTTGTATTTGCAGAGTGTTGATAATGAACTTGTATTATGGGAACCGAAGATGAAAGAACAATCTCCTGGAGAGGTTAGCCTGGATTTTCGAATCTCAACTGATAATTTTCTATGTATATATGCTTCTTGTTGTTAAAGAATAGTCTTAAAGATGGCACGATCACTTGCAAGAAGCAAAATATATGTTTTTTTTTTTTTTCCAGGGCACAGTTGACATTCTTCAAAAATATCCTGTCCCCGAATGTGATATTTGGTTTATCAAGTTTTCCTGCGATTTCCATTACAAGGCAGCAGCAATAGGTAAACCCTGGCATTATGAAACACCGTATGTGCATTATCATACCCTGCTTGGTGCCACTGTTTCAGTATATCCAAGAATGTATTATACAGTAAAGTTTCTGATCTACCTGAAGATTCCACATTAATGGACTTCTGATTATCAATCCAGTATGGAATAAACCGCCTCAAAAACCAAATCTCCAACTTATTCATAATCTCATTTTCTTTCAATCTGATGATGTCCAGGGAACAGGGAAGGGAAGATATACGTATGGGAAGTGCAATCCAACCCACCGGTTCTCATTGCAAGGTCCGTCTCCTTCCTTGCTCCGCACCAGTCACATTTTTCCCATAGTTTATACGTACCCCTTTACCCACTTCTATTGCTTAATTATGTAAATTGCGTTCCCAGATTATCTCATGTTCAGTCGAAATCTCCAATTAGACTGACCGCCTTGTCCTTCGATGGAAGGTAAAAACTCCCAAGCACACATGTAATTCTCTCTACTTCGTACATAATTCTTTGAGCATGTAATTACTGTTATCTATGTGCCACAGCACCATTCTCTGCTGCTGTGAAGACGGAACAATATGGCGGTGGGACGTGGTAGCAAGTTCCTGAACTTCTCCAACGGCGTTCCACCGTATAAATTAGTAGGTCTAATTGAAAGCTTTATGTTTGTATTCTGTTAACTTTTTTGAGTCTCCTGTATTAAAAGCTCTCAAATCTTTGTGGTTTTCAGTTTAGACCAAAACATTTTGTGTATCTTATGCTGGGAACAGAAATTAGTCTGTGTCTCAGTTGGAAAATCCACAGGCAAATGGCTATTTCGACAGTTGAAATGACTGGAATTTGAAGACAAAGAATACGCTGATAGCAAAAGAGTAGAAATCCTGCACTTCACCAATTGTACTACAAATACTCCTTTCGCCTTGAGAAGGAAAGAGCATAGTACAATTGTACTGTTCTTTCTTTCTTTCACCAACCTTTAAGTATGCTTTTTGATTTTTTTTCTTAAATAATGAAAATTTTGAACTTGTGGGTATCACAACAATATTCGGGATATATTAAAGAGATAATTATATCTACACATATAGTCTATTTACACAAATTATTGTTGCTTTATACAAAATTATACATACGCGCACAAAAAACGACAACATCATTTATAAATTATTCTTATTTTTTAAAAATTATACATATGCCACTAAAAAATGCCACATTGTTACTCAGACTATCTCTATTTGTTTGCGCATGTTGATTTTTGTAATTACGCAAAAAAAAAAAATTATTTGTATAAATAGATTATAAATTATAGGGTATAACTATAATTATCCTTATATGAAAGTTGTATTTGAATGAAAAATTTTGAATTTAGGAGAATGGTGTTGGGAAAAAATTTTAAATGATTTTATTTTGAAATCTTTACAAAATAAAATAGAGACATACAGGCTATCTAAGTAAGTGTCATGTAGGTGTATGCTTAGATATTTTTTTTGAATTTTATTTTGACATGTAATAAAATATTTTTTTTATAGTTATTTGAATTTAGATAAGTGTATCTTTTTTCTTTATTCAAAAGATTCATTAGATATTTTGGCATAAATTAGTTAGTAGTACAATTAATTTTGTCCTTTGATTATATTTATCTAAAAGATTTACTTATTTCTCTAGATAATTTAGTTAGTAAAAGAATATAAATTTATTTTTATATTCAATATACTTTTCTGTTTAAGTACTTGTTAATCACTTTAATTTTAAATGTTAGTTTATTTATAATTTATATATTTTTTATATTTTATAATTTAAGTGAAATGATAAATAAGTTTTTTTATCTATAATTCTTATGTGCCTTGGCAAGGAGCCGTAGCTAATTCACCAATATTTTACAAAAAATAGTTGAATTATTTGAAATTATTCAAATATTTTTTTTGTAAATTTATTATCTAAAATCCATATATCCAGATGCAAATCTAAATTTATTTGTCGTAGTTAATCTGCATTATTTGTCTATAGAAAAGGAACAAGTAGGCTAATGAAGTTTTAAAAGCTAAGCCTCACCACACCACGCTGAAATTTAAATATTTATTGAAAATTAATAATAAGAGGAGAAACAAAGTGTTGCATTTATTTCAAGAAATACTTTTATGTATTTCTTCAATTTAATTAATACTTATGGAAGTGGACAACTATTATTTAGTGCAAAGGTCAAAGCGCATGTCGTGGGATGTCATGGTCATTATGTAACCCAAACACATTAAAACACTTACTCCCAAAATAATCATGATCATTGTATATTGAACATTGTAATAATTTATTAATTATTTTAATAATATTATTGTATTTTTAATAAACTTGTATAAGTTAGTCTATTCAACGCAATGATTCATAGTAAACGGCATATAAAGGATATTTATAGTGAGCTAGTTAATCAAATTCAAATTCAAGTTAATTCACTTTAAATAAAACAAATCTAGTTAGATTATAATCGAGTTCGATATTATTGTATTTTATATATATATATGTATTTATATAACATATTATATTTGATCCGACAAACTTATCTACGAAATATTTACCAATTTTTTATTAATGTGGTGATCACAAGACTTTTGATATAACTTTCAAAAAAAAAAAAAAAAAACCAAGACTTTGATATATAAAAATAAAAGTTTTATATAAAATATACTTTCATATACTCCGCCAGTCCACCTAACTTCCCGTATTCCTCCATCTCCCAATCGTCAGATCCAGATCCCCGTCCCAAGCACCACTAGCCCAACTTCTCCCTCACCCCACTCGCGCTATGAGGAAATCCACGTGTCCAAATCACCACGTGTCTCCCTCAGAAGCGTGGGTACTCAAACAACTTCCCCGTTGTGTGGGATCGACAGCGGAGAAACTCGGTAAAAAGGAAAACTGTAAGAATTTGAATTCCACTTTTTACCAATTTAAATTTTTACCGACACGGGTGAAAACTGGTTTGACGGTGGTGGGCGAGAACAACGGAAAAACGTGCGCCGTTGTCTTCTGTTTTCACCTCCTCATTGGAAAATTTAGAAAATAAAAAAAGGAAATAATAATTAAAATTTTAATTAATTTTTATATCATATTAAAGTAATTTGTTTTTTCACCCACATGCATCATTATCAGATGCCTCTTTCTCTCTCTAAAGCTATACATACAAAATACATACGTTTACCTTTCTCTCTCTACACAGAGCAATCCATAAGTCTCGTCGAAACCCTAACAATTTTAATTCAGTTAGGACCTCTTTGGGAATTTGTTGATTTCAGTTGTGTGTATTCTTTGTTTGATTGATTGCTGATACTTTGTATAAATTCTTTCATTTTTACTTATTGTTTTCCTTGGGCTTCTTTTCAAGTTAGGTTTGTGGTTTTTTTGATATATGATTTAGGCGGATAGATACCCCAACAATACATGCAACAAAGGAGTTTTTTGAGGAATTTTGTTGTTCTGTATTATACTTAGGATTCATATTATCAGAATCTGCGGGGGAAAAAAAAAAGAGGAAGTACCCATTTTTTACTTCTTGGTTTAAGCTTGTTCTTATTTCTGGTGGTGTGATTAATGTGAAAAGTAAAAGAAGCAGAAGACGACTTTGTGAGCTATTGTAATCGAACCCGTTTTTTTTTGTTGGAACTTGCATGGTTTTGGATGGTGTTGTGAGTTGTAAGCTAAAGGGTGTGGACACCTGTAAGCTGAAGGCTTTGATCTTAGCTGGGGCAAGTTACAAGTATTGCTATAAAGGGGGGCAACGTTTTCGGGGGGTTATGTTCGCTAGAGAGGCGAAAGGTTGAGCAGCTGGTGTGCGGTGTGTTTTGGTGTGTTGTTACGGAGGGTTTTGCTGTGGTTTCTTTGTTCGGGTATGAGGAATGGTGGGCAGGAATGGTGGGGATGGTGGAGCACTTGGTTGCCGCGGCCGGGGAAAGGCAGTAATGGGATCATTCCGAACTCTTTTAAGGCTCTTTCCAGTTACCTGAAGATTGTGTCGTCTGGTGCCTCGACAGTTGCTTCCACTGTGAGGTCTGCTGCATCTGCAGCCTCGGCAATTGCGGAGAGGGATAGTGAAACTAAATATGATCAGGTGAGAATCTAGAAGTTTATCTTTCTTCCACCGTCTCCTGTATTCTTGATATGTATAAGTTGTTAGTGACTTTTAATATGGTGCATCTACAATTGAATTCATGATCTACTGAATTTTGTTGCTGCATGCAAGTCTAGGGTTGAGTGGAAAGCCTTTGCGCTCCAACTTGGAAAAGTAGGTTCTTGGTAGGTTCTTGGCAGGTTAAGTTACAGTCAGCTAGTATTATTGCTACTATTAATAACATTGTTGCTTTTAGTAATTCTTTTTTAGATGAATATTGCATCATGCAGGTGGAATTCATAGCATCACTGTTTACTAGGTAGATTTGCTCTAGTTTGTTTCCATCTCTCCGAATATTTCCTTTGTAGCTGAGGAGCTATTGCCACCAGTAGATTCTGCATGCAGCCGTGGGATGTAATTCTAGCTGAAAATTTGAAGATATTTAGAGGGAGAAAAAGTGATCTGCCTCTGTGTGCGTGTTTTGGGCGTAGAGTTGTGGTAAAATTTTGTTAGATGGTAATGCGAGGACTCCAGCAGACCTTATTGGATATGGAATCTTTTTCTCATAACTAAACTAGTTATCTCTGACCATCACGAGAGTGCATTTGTTCCACATAAATGGTTTAGATAATAACAACATTCTTGCCCTCTCAATTTGATTGCAGTTTAGTTAGGTGCTGTCAGTTGAGCTACTTGTATTTGTTTTATAGATGTCATCTATAACTTACAGGTCTTTGTGCCTCAAGTGAGGAAGTGTTTCTCGTTACCTGTCTTCTTGGGATCTGCAGTCGTTATTGAAATATTAGTTACTTCTTGTGTCGGTTGGACCTTGGGATTACTGGAAAGAGGTATTTATTGCAACTGGATGTTTTAGCACTCTACGACGAACTTACCTTTTAATTAATTTGGTCATGTCGGCGTAGGCAGCTGGTTGAACAATGTATTTACTTTACAATGTTGTGTGGAACTTACTGGTTTTGTTCCTATAGTCATCAAGTCAGGCTCTTTCTGCATTTTGACTGGTTGCGGGATTTTTGTCGTTAACTGTTGTGTTTTGGCATGTGAAAACTTTCCCCATTATGTTGAGACTTTTATACATGATTGAGGACCATACTATTCTAAGAAATTATGAAAATTCGTGAACTTAAATGCATGTTTAACAATTAGTAGAAGCATGGTTTCCGGGAGAAAAACTACGACATGTTAGTATTAGTTATTAAATAGTTTTTGAACATTGGATTTATGAGTTCGCCGTCAAGTCAATTCTTGTAAGTGCCTTACTCATAGCTTCATCAGTTACGTTGCCATAACTCTAACCAATATTGCTGGATATTTAAGCTTTAATCGAATAGTAAGTGGTATTAAATTGCAAGGAGCATTGCTCCCTGAGAATCCGTCAGGTAGACTTGCTGTCCACTAATCCTTCCTCTATAAACTCGCCTAGGATCTTGCAATTTATTCTTCGCTATAGAGGGCTTGGTACCCATAGGTGATCTATAATTTGTACTCTATTGAGCAACCTCTTAGTTCTAATTTTGGTCACTCCTTATCTAGTGTGCTATATTTTAAATCTTTGATCCACACATAAAGCCATTATATATGTTATTAATTCTTCATCCAATTCTTGTTTTAATAGAGACAATATTCAATCACACATTGTGTCTGGCCAAATAACTAGTACTATTCTGGAAAAAACTGTTAGAGTAACTAGTTAGGCCTGGATGGGATGTTGATATGACAACTTATTAATTGCATTGATTGAGCTGGTTCTTTCTATCTTTGTTCTAGTCTTTGTCTTTGTAATCACATTCTCACCTGATTTTTCAAAATATTTCTTCATTTATTTCTTATTTTAAACTAAAGTAACAAAAAACTTAGTAATACTTGAACTTTGAGACAAAATAAAAGCATGACTGGATATGAGTTAATGTTTTAAAACTTTAAGCAAATTTCATGAGTGTGACTGTCTGACTAGGCTTTATTCTGAAACTTAAGCAATTTGCAAATGGCCTTAAAGTGCACATCCTGAAAATTATGCTTTCATGAAGCCCCCATTGTCTCTTGTTTAATTGCCTTTACGCCATTCATATCTTCCTGCACAAAAGGCCTCATATTTTTAGAACTGGACACTCTTTTTACTTCTTGGTCTAACAGTCAATTGAAAATCATGTTTATCAAAGGCCTGGGTTTATCGCCAGATTGTGTTTTGTTTCAGGAGTTTAGGTGAGAGTTTGGTTTGAGCTTAGTGACTGCTTCTCAGTGAAAGTTGAAAATTACGATTTAAGATGATTGCAAGTGACTACTTCGCAGTGTAAAACCGCACTGGAGTTAGCTATTGCTGCTTGCTAGTGCCCTTCTTTTCCTTTTGGCCTGTGCATTTAGAATCAATGTGTCTGATATTTGTTTCTTAAAGGTAACTCAATTATGTTCATCTGTCTTCCAAAGGTCTCCTGGGCTAGGTTTGACAAACTAGAGCTTGAAGGAGGCATCACACGACAGGTACTCTTGCTGGGTTGCAGTTATGGGTTTCAGGTCTGGGATGTTGAAGGTGCTGACAATGTGCACAACATAGTCTCCAGGCATGATGGTGCAGTTTCCTTTATGCAAATGCTACCAAAACCCATGGTATCGAAGCAATCTGTTGATAAGTTTGCAGACAGTCACCCATTACTGATTATTTGTGCTGATGCATCCTTTTCTGGAGGTAATAACATTCAGGAGAGGTCTGGTAATCCTTGTAATAGGTCCACCCAACAATGCCAAGAGTCACTTAATCGTAGTTGTGTGCCTACTTTAGTTTGGTTTTATTCCTTGAGATCTCAATCATATGTACATCTTTTAAGATTTAGATCCGTTGTCCATTTAGTCCGATGCAGCTCCCGGGTTGTTGCTGTGTTACAATCATCTCAGGTATGTTACTTCGCTTAAAATCTATTTTAAGCTGCAAACTGTTTATTGGTCTTGTTGGGGGCCAGTGATAAACCTGTTCTGCAGATACATTGTTTTGATGCTGCTTCGTTAGAGAGAGTGTATACAATCCTTACAAATCCTGTCGCTACAGGATGTTATGGATCAGGAAGTATAGGCTTCGGGCCCCTGTCTGTGGGCCCCAGGTGGATGGCTTATAGTGGGAGTCAAGTTGTGATTTCGAATTCTGGGCGTGTGAGTCCACATTGTCTGAACCCCTCCGCTAGTTTTCCTTCTCCCACTTCACATGGAAATCTCGTTGCGCATTATGCAAAAGAGTCAAGCAAGCAACTGGCTGCTGGTATTGTGACTTTAGGGGACATGGGGTATAAGAAGCTGTCAAGGTATTACTCCGAGCTATTACCTGAAGGCAACAATTGTCAGTCAGGGACTGCGCACGGGAAAGTACATGGTGTTGCCAATGGACATTTGCCAGATGCAGACAGTGTCGGGATGGTATGTTGTTTCTTCGTAGTGTTTGTCTATCTTATGGCTAGTAGAAATTAATTGTCCTATTTTCCATGGACTGTTGCTCTCCCATCAAAGTAACTGCTTCGTAATTCATTGGGCCCATCATGAATATGATTTACTGAATTTGGACATATTTTGTATCTCAACTTTGTTGTAATGGCTAAGAGATGTAAAATATCTAATTACTGAGTTATGCTGTTGGAGTCCATTTGTGCCATGATTTTTTCTTGATTAATGCTGTATGCGCTCTTTGTGCACTTTAGTTTGATGCTTTGTTAAGCTTATTTTTGTGGGCCCGACAATCTATCAGGTCATTGTCAGAGACATTGTTCACAAAACTGTGATTGCACAGTTTAGGGCACATAAAAGTCCCATCTTGTTGTTGTGCTTTGATCCCAGTGGTACCCTCTTGGTGACAGCTTCAGTTCAAGGACACACTGTAAATGTTTTCCGTATAATGCCTGAACTTTCTGGAGGCTCATCTGAAGCGACTTCTGGACCTTCTTATGTCCATCTTTACAGACTGCAACGTGGTTTCACGAATGCTGTAAGATCCCGACTTTGTTTCTTTCTTGACTTTAACCTCTTTATAGGTGAATGAGAAATGATTGTGTGGTAATGCTTGCACAGGTTATCCAGGACATAAGTTTTAGCAGCGATAGCCAATGGATTATGATCAGTTCGTTGAGGGGGACAAGTCACCTTTTTGCCATTTCTCCGTCTGGGGGATTGGTTAGTTTCCAGCCCGATGATGCTTGCCTCAGTGCCAGAAACAGTGGATCCAGCTTCATGGCAAAGCCTGCAGGTTGCGGATCACCAAATTCAGGATTACAGATACTGACTCAACAGAGTATCTTTGCTTCTGGCCCTCCAGTTACGCTCTCCGCCGTCAGTCGAATAAAGAATGGAAATAATGGTTGGCGAAACACTGTAAGTGGTGCTGCAGCAGCTGCAACTGGGCGGATGAGTTCTCTCTCTGGTGTGATCACATCAGCTTTCTGCAACTGTAAAGGCAATGATATTTGTGCGGATAACAGTTCTTTGAAGAAAAACTATTACCTGCTTGTTTTCTCACCATCTGGTTGCGTGACACAGTATGCTCTGCGTATTTCTCCTGCTTTTAATGGTTCATCGGTGTCTTTGCCTGGAGTAAGTGCCACTTGTGATTTTGGTCTCAACTCCGATGCAAGACTAATGGTGGAGCCGATTCAAAAGTGGAATATTTGTCAAAAGCAAAATTGCAAAGAACGAGAAAATAATTTTGACTTGTATGCAGAAAACGGAACTTCAGATTGCAGTAAAGTGTATCCTGAAAGAATGAAACAAGAAACTAATGTATTTTTGGGCGTGCCGAGTACAAGGTCGGAAGAAAAGATTTCTAATGAAGAAAAGAATCAAATGTATATATCTGAAGCTGAGCTGCAAATGCATCAGAATCGAAATCCTCTATGGGTTAGATCAGAGGTATAATGATTGCTGATAGTTGAGATAGCTTTCTGTGTTATGCAATCTTTTTTTATTAGTGAAATCTTTCATTTTGTTACTATATTTGGGCAGATATACTTCCAATCTATGCTGATTGAAGGCTCTAGTATGGACGAAGAAGGTGCTTGTGATGGAGAGACTCAAATTGAGAGATTCCCGATCCGTATGCTTGAAGCAAGGTCAAAGGACTTGGTTCCAGTTTTTGATTATATTCATGCTCCCAAGTATCAACAGGGAAGGTATATCCAGTTTCATATGCTAGTTGCTTATACTGGGAAATGCGTGCTGTTTTCCATTAAAATGGTATTTTTGCGCAGTGTGGTGAGCTGGAATGTTTCTTTTATCTTTTGGTTGTAATTTGTATTTTGTCTTGTGAAAATTCATAAATCATCATGTTCCTTTCTTTCAGGACATCTGCTATGAATGACAACAATAATCGGCAGTTTGAGTGTCAGGGGTCTGATGCATCTGGGAATGGCAGGCTTGCCTGCTGGAGTAGTGCGGGTTCAGATGACTCCACATCCAATGGTGTTAGCATAGTGAATGAATCGAACAACAGTACTAATGAACCAGGGCAGGATGGTCTTTTGCTTTCCACCGAAACAAGTGGGGGCTTTGTGAATACTAACGATTCCCCAGTGGAGAAGGCTCAGCTTGAGGCTGTAAATACTAGAGAGAACTCTGTGATAGTTGAGCCGACGTAGTCATGTACATAATAGAGATGGCGTGAAAATGGAGAAACAATTTGCAGAGCATGATGAATTTGGTTGAAGGTAATTTCTTAGAGGGCCCTGGTCTAAAAATTCTGTTAGTCGAAGCCTTCTATATTCATTGTGCTCTATTGGTTTGTTCCGTTGCCGTGATTATAATATATTTCCAGTTGAACAATTGTGAAATGAAGAAATATTAGGTTCAACTCGTGTCGAACTAAACTTAATACCATGCTGTCAAGCACTGCTGGACTGTTTTTATTCATTATCCGCAATCTGTAAGCTTGCTTCGGTGCTATGTGCATTGAGTGTTTATGGTGCTGGAATACGAGCTAACGTTTTCATTTGATTCTCTCCCTTTAACCATTATTCTGAAGGTCTGGCCGAGAAATGTGGGTTAAGGATGATCGGATGACAGGCCTTGCTCGGCTTCAAATCGAGTAACATCTTATGTTTTATGTCTAGCAGGTGTGAGGGGTCTTTGAAGTTCCATATGTAGTGGAGTGAGAATGAGAGGCTTTGGATTGCAACGTGAAGTATTCATATCTCTGGTGTTGAATTGCTGTTCTGTGATTGTAAATAAATTCTCTATAATCCAATTAGGCCTCATTTGCTTTGTGATATGAGTTATTTGGGGATAGAATAAAAAGGGAAAAAGAAAGCCGTGTATTAATGATACACCCAAATAAGGTGTTTACTTTACATTATGCAGACCTGTTTCTAATATGTATGTAAATAATAATACCATCATCGCACAGTATGTTGCCTTCTTTGTTGTTTCATTTAATTGCTTGCCCCTGAATTCTTAATGGGTGTTGGGGGGGAGCTTTCTTAAAGTGCTTATGAGCTTTTAACTAAAACTAAGCTCAAATTAAGTGTTTGTGAAAATGGCTTTTGCTTTTGCCTTTCTGAATTTAAGCTGTTTTCAGCCATAAGCTCAAAGACCAGCTTTTGCTGCTTAATTGCATTTTTGTTAATATTTAGAAGTTGTTTTTGTATACTTTTGTCCTGAACTTTTTTTTTTTTTAATAATCCTATTACGCCTTGAGGAGGGAAGTGTGATGAAGAAAACCGAGTGAAGGCCGTGTTATAATATCGTTTAATTTTTTTTCCCTGTAATTAAGAGGTGGACATAAGAGTAAATATATCAATGAGTGATTTTTCTTTAACTTTATTCAAACACGCAAAACTTCCTTTTTTGTAATTTTTCTATACTAATTCCAAATATTTTCAACTTTAGAACTATTAAATTTTTTCTATAATTTTTCACTTTTTTATAAATAGAAGTCTTTGCTGACACCCCCTTAGTCGATTTCTGGCCCATTATGTTTTGATATCTCTTTGAATAAGGTAAGTAGTATGGAAAAAATATGAGAAATTAATTAAGTAATATAAGGATTAGAGATACTTCTTCTTTCGGTATGAATTAAGTAAAGAAAGAAATCATTAAATTCTTGTGAGTAATAAATTTTTTAATCTCAATTCTTCAATTAAATCTTGTTCTCTATCAAAAAGACTGCCAAAAAGAGAGTAATTAATAATAATTACCTGCAAAAATACAATATAATAATGACTAGGACTAGTTTCATTCCACCTACAAGATAAAGCCAGCTCACCAACCCCCTCACCTTATCTGACTTGCCCTCATGAAAAAAACGCCTTTTTTTTCTTCAAAAAGAAACACTTAACAAAAACGAAAAGTACGAAGAAGTCGCATTTTACCTGTTATAAATACGCACACAAGTAATACAACTACCAACTGATAATATTAGCATATATGTTTTCACAAAACGAATTAATATATTAATTGCATTTAAGGAGATAATCATCACAATTCTAGCAAAATTATATTCAAGAACCAAATCCCACTCCTTGCTAAAAACTATTTTTCCACGAGACAAAACTAATTAAGGTTGCCTATGTCATATATGATTGATGAAATTTTTTTATCCGAAGAACAGATCTGATCGAACTAAACCAATCACATAATTCGTCACTTATTTGAACTGTACTATAATTATAGATCAAGTATATTACACTTGTTATATAATTGATTCAAACTTAGCCAAATTCGATTCTGGTTAAAGTTTCCCAAGATCAAGAGCAATTCTTGATTATTACCATACAAGATACACATGATACCAAACAGGCCACCAACCCTACCCATGAAAAAGCTCTTCAATCGTAACTAGAACAAGACAGAAACCTTATTAATAAAAGCAATGCATGAACAAGTCATTGTCTGTTCAGAAACCCTGTTATATCAAAGCCCAAACAGACTACTAGCATTGTTCAAATATACTTGATTTGGAGGCAAAGTGAAGCAAACTCTCTCCATCTCCTTCAAGTCAATATATAGCAAGCAAAAGACACGAGCCCTTCTCAGTTTCCAGTCTCTTTCTTTCGAACAAACTTCTCATTCTCTGACAAAACATCAGCCATAAAAAGAAAAAGACAAAAACCTCAGTGTAAACTAATTAATAACCTCCATACTAAGCAAGGTTAGGTGAGTGACAGCAACCTTAAACATCATCAGGACCTTCCTTTTACAGCCTTTCTTTCTTATTTGGAGTATGGTTTCTTGGCTGCATTGCTGAATGAATGTTTGTTTAGCTAAGACTGTCTGTGATTTCATTGTGGGCTTTTTGTTCTTTTGAAAGAAAGAGTAGAGAGTGAAAATGCAGCTGCATATATCGCCTAGCTTGAGGCATGTCACGGTGTTGCCCGGAAAAGGTGTTAGGGAGTTTATGAAAGTGAAGATTGGATCGAGGAGACTGTCGTATCGCATGGTTTTCTACTCAGTTTTGCTCGCTGCGTTTCTTCTCCGGTTTGTGTTCGTGTTAGCTGCTGTTGATAGCATTGATGGACAGACAGGTCGGTGTTCAACTATAGGTATGTTTGCTTCTTGATTGGTCTGCATTCGTGAATGTGATCAATCGTGTAGATATTGACAACTGTTCTGAACAAAGTTGATAACTCATAGCTGTTATATATCCAGACATCATTGTAATGATCTCCGTATACTCATGCACAATACTTATTCATTTTATACTCTACATGTGGCCAATTCTTGATCTCTGATAAAATCGTGTTTCTGGTCGAATGTAGGTTGCTTGGGGAAAAGATTAGGACCAAGAATCTTGGGAAGAAGAGTGCTCGAATCCACTGTAATCTCCGGAATCCTGCTTTGCATTAGTATTTCTTCTGTAGACGTCGGATCATCATTAAGTCGCATTTGGC
Organism: Sesamum alatum; assembly: GCA_034509735.1. NCBI lineage: Eukaryota > Viridiplantae > Streptophyta > Magnoliopsida > Lamiales > Pedaliaceae > Sesamum > Sesamum alatum. Next base: position 55,154,289 of record JACGWO010000001.1, read on the forward strand.
CGCATGGAGTTGAAGACTTGAACTTTGAATTAAGAAATTAATTACCAATTCAAGTTCTCAAATCCATGCTGCTGACGTAGTTTCTGTGTTGAATGTCTGACCAGAATGTATGAGAATGATAAATTACATGGTTTCTCTCAGGTGCCTGAAGTGATATATCAAGTACTGGAAGAACCTGTTGATCAAAGTGAAGTTCAATTAGGACCAGAAATTCCTCAAACTCTGGAAGATTTTATAGCAGAAATGAAGGATGAACGGCCTGATGCCAAGACTTTTGCTGTCAAGCTCAAAGCTATGGTATTGTGCACGCACGCGTTGTCTGATAAACTTTCGTGTCAGAAAATTAATCATTCTTTGCTTCGATGTCTGATAAACGTAATTCATGTCTGCACACACACGAAAGGAAACACAAACAAACCATCAACTCTAACAAGTTAGAAGGGATTGTGTTGTGTTGCCATTCTTACAATCCTTGAAATGTTCTAATTCAGGTCTCTCATGTTTCTTACAGGTCACACTCCTTGAACAGAGAACAAGAACTGCAAAAATCCAGGAATACCTGTATCGACATGTGGCATCAAGTAGCATACCTAAACAGCTGCACTGCCTCGCTCTAAAACTAGCAAACGAGCACTCTATGAATGCCAACGCCCGCCTCCAACTTCCCTCAGCAGAATTAGTCCCCGCCCTTGTTGATAACTCGTTCTTTCACTTTGTCCTCGCCTCAGACAACATCCTTGCCGCATCTGTTGTTGCATCATCACTTGTTCACAACTCGTTGCACCCTGAAAAGGTTGTCCTACATATAATAACAGACAGAAAGACCTATTATCCAATGCAGGCATGGTTCTCGCTCCATCCTTTAACACCCGCAATCATTGAGGTTAAGGCATTGCACCACTTTGATTGGTTTACAAAGGGGAAGGTCCCCGTCTTGGAAGCCATGGAGAAAGACCAAAAAGTACGCTCCCAGTTTAGGGGAGGATCATCAGCTATCGTGGCAAATAACACAGAGAAACCATATATTATCGCTGCAAAGTTGCAGGCGATGAGCCCCAAGTACAACTCCGTGATGAATCACATTCGTATACATTTGCCAGAGGTCAGTTTCTCTGTCACATAGCTTTTCCTAGAATTCTTGAAAGTTTTAGTCTTAACTGTGTGCAATTGCAATTGCAATGCAGTTGTTTCCAAGTCTTAACAAAGTAGTCTTCCTGGATGACGACATTGTGGTTCAAACTGATCTTTCACCGCTATGGGACATTGACATGAACGGGAAAGTGAATGGAGCCGTGGAAACGTGTAGAGGAGAGGACAAATTCGTTATGTCGAAGAGATTCAAAAGCTACCTGAATTTTTCTCATCCTCTGATAGCAAATAACTTTGAACCTAATGAATGTGCATGGGCCTATGGCATGAACATATTCGATCTAGAAGCTTGGAGGAGAACAAACATAAGCCGGACATACCATTTCTGGCTTGAAGAGGTAAACCTGAATCAGATTACACCAGAAGTCCAGCTGTTAGCAAGATTTTTAATACTAAATTCATCAATTGTTCTCTAACGATACGTTCTTTTCCCCGTTGCAGAATCTGAAGTCGGACCTAAGTCTATGGCAGCTAGGAACCTTACCTCCCGGTCTGATAGCGTTCCATGGCCACGTCCACGTTATCAATCCCTTTTGGCACATGCTGGGATTAGGATACCAGGACAACACAACCGTTGAGGACGCGGAAAGTGCTGGTGTCATCCATTTCAACGGCCGAGCAAAGCCTTGGCTAGATATAGCATTTCCACAGCTGCGGCCTCTGTGGACGAAGTATGTTGACTTCTCCGACAGATTCATAAAGAGCTGTCACATAAGAGCATCGTAGGAACCACACAGTGATGGAGAACATTTCTACCGTTTCTATTCCTGTACATGAGAGAGCAGGACAAACGTCGAAAGTTCTGCACAAAGCATAGGCATCTCTTGCACAGATGATAACAGCCACAGGCTTCAAAATTTTGGGAACTCTTTCTTGGTTCTGAGTTCTTAAATATATCACAAAATTTATTCAATTTTTCATATGTTCAGAAGGAATAATCAATTTATTCTGTGATCATCGGATCTTAGTCGTTACACGTTGCAGACAACAGTTCAGTCCTTCTCTAAATAACAGAAGCTTCAGACCAAGCAATAGAGAAGTATAGTGTTCTCCAACATTTGCAATTGTCACCACATTGATATCATTCAGCATTTTATCTCCCCAGAAATGAAAAAATTTCGAATCCATAAACTGAAGATAAGTAAGAGAGACAGATTGTATCAGGGAAAGAATTGCAAGCTTATTAAAAATCAATCAAGAATTCACGAAACTGCATATCATTTGATTTCCCACCAAAAGATTTTAAAGTTCTCATGTAACAAGCTAAACAAGATTGTAATAATATTAATACCATTTTCTTCTGTACAATTAGAACAGAGACCATGTTTTCCAAGAACTTTGCAGATCTCCTAATTGTGGAGTCTTAAAGCCATCAAATTGTACAAGACATTCTGTTCTCAAGTGATGGATGAGAGTGCTTTGAACCTTGACACCAATATTCAGGTGAAGTTGTGAAGATGCTACGGGTGACGGGAAGTTGAATCTGGGTCGTGCCAGTTGCTTGGCCGGCCGGCGATATTTGTGTCGTTGATTGTAGAATAGCTTCTTCTTTTGTGGTGGGTGTGTTCGGAGATGAGAGGGAACATTTAGGGCACAAAAGTGAGATTGAAGCTGGTTTTGAGTTGATTGTTGTCGTGGGAGTCTATCAGCCATTCCCAAACAGTAAAAAAGGTGAAAGGGAAGCATCTTTGGTGAAGTGTGTCCGCAGGTGGAGTCGTGGAAATCGACAAAACCATGTTAAAATAGATTAGAGAATGAAGTTCCATCACAGTGCCGGAGTACGCAGTAGCTACAGGCATAGCCTACACTACGAGGAGGTATCTATGGAAACAACTACGCAAACACAACTAATAAAAATTTACAAGTAAAAACCAGAATAAACTGGATTAAAGATCAACATCAACTGGTCTTCATGATTCACCAGATCCAAGTTAGACATTCGAGCTTAAACTAATACAGTCAAGAGCATTGACAAATAATGTAACAGACCAGAACAGAAACCACCGGGCAAGATTTAGCTGCCAATTTAGGCAACTGGTGGGCGCAGCACATGGTCCTGAGATGTATCAACAGCCGCAGGTGGCATGAACTGCCACATGGCGACCCCAGGGTAACTAATAATAGGCACCAATTTGTTGCCCGCAGCTTGGCTTTGAGCAGCAAATGCAGCAGGGATGGCAGGAGGAGCTGGTAAAAATCCAGGTTGAGGAGCGTTCATAGTTTTTAGCTGCTGTTCAAGCTTCTCCTTCTCAGCCTTTAACCTTTGCTTCTCGTCACGAAGCTCATTCTTCTCAGCCTACAAATAATTGTAAGAAAAAAGGTGTCGTTATGGTCTTTGAAATATTTACAGCAAACTAAACTAAACAAAGTGTAAAGTACATGGAGAAAAGATTGACTTCTTTCAGAAGGACTAGTTTCAGGACAAGCAGGATTATATTCCACCCAAGATACTTTCAGACATCAAAGTTAAGGGAAAAGGGTAAGTCTTACCTTCAGCTCTTTAATCTTCTCCTGGAGATTGGAATTTGAGTCTTTGAGCTTCTGAGCTTCACCTCTTAGCTGAGTTACCATACGAACAGCGTCAACCAAAATAGCAGCCTTATCTGTTTTCGGAGGTCTCCCGGGTTCAAGAAGAGCACCCAATTCCATAAATCTGGAAAACATGCCAAAGCAGTTACTAGAGGTAAATAGAGAAAGGGTGAATCAGCAACGTGAAACAAGCATCTAACACATTTACTTGTCATTTAGCCTGTCCCTCCGTTGTTTCTCCCTGCAGGCTTTCGAGCTTGATGGAGCACATGGTTCAGTTCGAGCACTGTGAAGTACATAAATAGGTTATATGACATATTAAAGGAAGAATGAAGGTTTGATTAAAGAGAATATAGAGCCATCTAGTTAGTTGGTAAGTCACAAAGTCGCATTTTAAGTGTACTCTTCCTTCCATTAAATTTATATTGCCATGTACAATGATTAAGCAGAGACCCAGGGCAAAATGCATAATAAGGAATGGACCCCATGCAATTAAAGCAGATTGCTACTTACATCCGACCATTGATTGAAAAATAGTCATCTTTACTATCAGACCAATCAACAAATCAGATTCCATCAAGTATACAATTAATGAATGAGAAGGTTGTTTACCGCTTTTTTGAGCCGGTTTCCTTTTGCACATCTGATTCCCCAAATGATCCATCAATCTCGACACTATTAGTAGATAAAAACACCAAAAGAAAGACAAATAAATTAGCTCTGACAAAATTGATACGTGGTTATGTGAAAGCAAAGTGAAAAAGAAATGTGTGTAGAGAGGGAGAGAGTACGAATAATATTCGAAAAAGGAATCCTGATACTTGTGAAAACTAAGCTGAAGTGATTAAGAGCCGTCCCTCATATATCAATTGTAACTCTTGAGGATTAATACATTGGAACAAACAATAACCGCTAGAGCTTGCACCTTATTAGGTGCTTGAAAGCCTAATGTCAGACAAAAGAACTCTATCCAGACTGATCTTGATCACATATTCAGTAGTGTACAAGCTGTCACTCAATCTCAGAAATTATACAGACCATTCCCCTACTGTTACTAAACCAAGTTCAGAAAGGATTGATTTCCATCCATCCTGTGAAGAAGATCATAGCTGCGTGAACACAATGGTCTATATGCATTTACCAGCACAACTAGATCCTAGCACATAATTTATTTACATTTGCCAGCAAACAAGCGTCAAACAACACCAGAAGGAGAGAGAAAACAGTATTAATGCTTATCAAGAATATACTTAGTCATCACCTCAAAGACAGATTTAGCATGCTGTGAGAAGCACATATCTTTGCACAAAAACTAATCAAGAAAGTACATCAGTCTTCTCCTAGCAAGATGGGGAACCCTGGTGATGTTCGGGTGATATATGATTTAAACCTCAGAATTTCAGCCGTTATTCAAAAACTATAATCCAACATGTGAAACAGCAAGCTGAAGTCCTCTAAAGTAACTAATATCATCTCTGAATCTTCCATCCTGAAAACCTGTACCGTAAACAAGAAATGCAACAAAATCTACCATCCAAAGCTAAGCACATTGGGAAATGCATGAAAAAGATTTATAAGTTCCGCAAAAATCCTAGACACAGCCGCCCACTAAAATCGGAGAAATAATTCCCCAACACCAGAACTAATGTCAAACTTAAAAAGTAATAACCCTCGGACTGAAGATGTCTTTGATTCTGAAAATACAACCAATAGATAATACAAGTACATTAACACCAGACCATCGAAAATCATGAAAAAGACAAAGTACGACAAAAATTACAGAAGCACCAAATTAGAACCCACAGAAACCATATATTACCTCGATCGAACTAAACCCATAAAATCGATAACATAACTATTAACAAACAATACCACGCCAACCGAGAACACAAACCCATCAAAACCTCACAACAGGCAGAAACCCTACAAATTCCAAACAGAATGGTCAAAATTGCAAACAAAAAAGAATTTGAAAACACTACCCAACATTCGATGATCCATTCAAGGCTTGCACCGGCCACGAAAACCCAGAAATTGGAGCTGCGAAATTGCCATCAGGAACATGGATATCATCAAACCCGTAGTCGTACAGCCAATTCGTGTTCTCCGGTGAAACCATTCCGATCAGACGCCGGAAAAAGGAAATTGTTTACCGGCGTCGGAAGATATTCAACAAAAGGGGGCTGGGCTGACTAATTGATGGAAAGGGCTTCGGATTTGGGGAGAAAATGATTTTCACGTGGGTTGAAATGGGAGAAAACCACAATCTCAATGGGACTTAATTTTTATCATTATCTTTTAATATTCAAAGGAAAATTGTTAGAAACAAATGAGAATTTGCAGAGAAAATCAATATTAAAATAATAATAATAATTTATTTTTTTTAAAAAAACAAAAAAAGAGATTCCCCACAAAAACACGCGACGTGGTGACGCACTGTTACCACGGTAGCACCACTGAGGTTAACTGGGCTACAATTAAGTAAATTAGTTTTAAGCCCATTATCTGAATTGGGCCAGCCCTTAATCACTTATCAAAGCCCAATTATGATACTAATTTGAAATTAATGAACTCAAGATTAGAATTTTATAGTAGAAATAAAGATTAAAGTGTCCACTTTATTTATAAATATAAGAAGCTCACCAAAATTATTCCAAAAAATAAATTGTAAGAAATTTACTATATTAATTTTGGCACCACCGCCAAAAAATTAATTATTTCCTACACTATAAATAAATAAATAATTACGATTTAAAAATCACAGTAAATCAATATTATTTGCTACAGCCAAATAAAATCGACGCGAAAACTTAAATTTTTTGATAATATTATTTATTGTTTTACCTGTGATTAAAATATTTGTTAAATTTTTTAATTATAGTAAATATTTTGACTTTATTTATAAAAACAACAAAAAAATTTATTTTTAATCATACTAATTAATCTCATTTAAAAGTCATGTTTCTTATTGTGGGCTTAATTTTCTTGAAATTTTGAATATGATATTAAAGAAAATGATATGGGGCTAAAAGGTAAAATTTGGAGAATATTTGGGGTACGTGTCATCATCTTTCCCCACCCAATGTTGAGAGGCTTTTCAAAGTTCAGGTGGAGCATTAGGATATTGATGTGAAGAGAAATGACGTGTCAATTTCTAATTGGTCAACAATGATGAGAAAAAGGATTGAAGATGAGTGGTGGTAGTTAAAAATTTAGAAAAAAAAAAAAAAGAATTGCCTACTTGTTGTGGTCCATCCACTTGCTATTAAACTAATTCAACTCTTCTTTTTTGGTAAATAAACATTTATGCAATTAAATTAAGGCAATTTTAGTTAGACCGATATTCGTTAGCGTCGTTGGCTGAATGGTTATAATGTCTTGAAACTCGTTAAAAATAATTTAATTAAAATACTAAAATCATAACAGTTCACACATGAATTTTATTTATTTCAAAATTATCAATAAGTTATTAGTTATTTTTACACGAAGGACACCTTTGAATTTGGGGTGACGGGTCGATCCGACCCTAACCCAAAGATTCAAGCTGCAAAAATTGGGTTGGACACTGAAGAGTAAAGAATTGATCATAAGTGAACAATTGAGAAAACTCTTTAAAACGTCTTATTTTTAAAAAAAAAATGAATTATAGACTCTAAATATAAAATAGGTGCTTATAAACTCTTCAAGTACAGAGTTGCTAACTTATTCTTAAGATCTTAACAAGATTTTTTAAATTAATTACGAAGTTATCATTATTCATAAACTTCATAATTTTATTTTATCCAAACACTTCAAAAACTTATTTAAAATAAGATCTACCATTTTATAAATTTTAAAAACATCGATAAAATATATGAGCTTGTAATATCTTTTAAATAAACATAGTTAAACACCCGCTAATTTGTCTCCTTTTTATATGGGTGAGATCTTCTAGAACCAACCAATGTTTGGTCATCAAAGGGAATTGGTGCCTATCACTATTCACTCACAAAGTATTACACTAACTAGTATTATACAAATGATCCCTTCCACAAGTTGTCATCATCCACTATCTCCACTTGAGTGTAGTTCAAGATGTCAGCATTAAGCAGATTGAATTAATTACAAACAGGTCTGCTAAGCAAGAAGCGTGTTATTACATGGTGGTCTGAAGTCATGTGTTGCAAGATGATATCACATTATTCCCTCTCCCTTTTGTATGGATTGAAGACCTAAAATTCATGCCTTGCTTATGGGATTTGCTGAGAGGTGAAGCAATTGCACTTGATAACAACTTTGCAACTGCAGAGAGTGAGTGATGTGTGTTGTGAGTTCATCGCTCATATAAACAATTCTTTTCTGACGAAACTAGACGCAGTTAACTATGCAACTACTGATAATGCAATGATATGGGGTTGGCCTTTAGAGCCACCAAAGTCATAATCCGTGACAAGCATGGTTTCCTGCAGGGGACATCATATCTAGAATTTGGAAGTTTCTTGACAAGTTTTACTACATTATGGTATTAAGGAAATGACAAACTTATCCCTCTGTAAGGATATACCTTTGGTGGTGGACAGCAGCAGCCACAACTCTTGCAATGGATATTGCAAAAACAAACTGTGCATAGTCTACCCTACGCTTTCTTCAGTTGAGAACAGTTATGGCAACTACAGCCAATTTGAATGGCATATTTGAGGCCCTGCCGGCCGTTCCAAGGCATCGTGGCGTAGACAAGAATCCGAAAAAGGGTAGAATTACATGCTTTCTTGACAAGAAGAGGGATGAAGTTCAAGAAATCCCAGTACAGACAACAAGAAGACTTGCAGTAGGACTTGCCTCAATCGCGCTCTTTGGGAACGTCAGCGTTGGAAAATCTCTAGCGGAAGACAATGGCTTTTGGCTCACAGGCCCCATACCAGTACCATATGCTAACAACAGTATGCTATGTGTAGAAGTTGATTACACATATACACTGCATATTTATCTCCCTTCATTTTTTACTTCTACAACAGTTGATTTTGATTCTCTGTTTTTGTGTTCTTGTGTAGAGATTAACAATGAAGAGACAGGCACTCGTTCTTTTCTCAAGAAAGGGATCTATATTGCTAATATCGGGACTAAAGGGAGAATGCACAGGTTGAAAAGATACGCTTTTGATCTAATAGCAATGGCGGATTTGATAGCACAAGGAGATGCCTGGAATTACGTAAGGAGGTACCTGCGTCTCAAGTCCACGTTTATGTACTTTGATTTTGACGAAGTGATTTCTGCAGCACCGGTAGATGATAAGAAGTCTCTGACTGATCTTGCCAACCGGTTGTTTGACAATGTTGAGAAGGTAATAATCCCAATACATATATATTATCATGGATAGGCACAATAGTTGGAGTTCAACTGATTATCTTCATGTTTTGGCAGCTTGAAGATGCAGTGAGAAAGCAGAATGTTCCTCAAACAGAGTCAAGTTATCAAGCTACCGCATTAGTTCTGCAAGAGGTCATGAATCGAATGGCATAAACGTGCATGATCGACCACCGAAGCATTACTGTTCATGTACTGTATTTTAAGATATCTAAAATGTTATGTACTCTGGATTACAAATAGGAGCAATTTTAACACTTTGATTTGATTTTGAGAAGCATTAATGTCATTGATATATATGTGGAAGAATGAATACCTTAAGGCTTGTTAAGAGAGGCTCTGAAGTGAAATAAATTTAATTTGTAAAGAGGAATTTAATCATCAATAAATACACATCTTCACAATTAATACATTCAGCCAAGAAACGGGATGGAGCCAATGTGCTGTGGTACAAACTGATACAAAGCCAGTATATGTTTTTCTACTATACAAATTACAAAACTCGGTTAGAAGTGCCTTGTGTTATCAGTTACAAATAAAATGTCATTCAGTAGCTAACACACTACTGAATCTAGAATAATCATCATTCCATCGAGAAGAAATTAGCCAATGCTCAAACGAGAATCTAAAGATCTTAGGTTGGTTTGGCGCCTTGGAATGCCGATCTCACAAGCATTCACCCTGGCTGCAAACCTCAGTGAACAAAGCGATTCACCGACAGAAGAAGGGTCTGGAGACACATTCACAAACATCAAAGTCTTTGAATCTCCACCTAAGCAAGGCTGAAAGAGAGAGAAAACTAATCAGGCAAAGCTGATAAAGCTACTGTGCAACAGGGAGCAATCCACGTTTAGACACTTATATTGTGTTTACAGCCTTTTTAGTAGGTCCTACAATTAACTCAAACGTTTGGAATCGGATTCCTGTTCTTATGTACTTTGGCATCAGAAGAAACTTACCTGGAGAAGATAGGTTAGCTTAGAGTTCCTATAAGGCACGTGCTCCTCCTTCTTTGCTAAGGCAAATATTACATCACTTAATGAAGATAAACTCTTATTGATGGCCTGAGAATGTTCGATGAGAAATGAATATGTCAGGACAAAGGTAAGTTTCTTCAAGAGGACTAAGACAATTCTCATTCTAATACCTGAGTCTCTTTCAGTCGATCCCCGGTAGACCCACTCTTAGACAGACGCTCACTACCAGCAAGGTCAATCAGATTCAGAACTCCTTGTACTTGTTGGTCAGTGCTCTAATAACACACCAGAGAACACACAGAATAACAGAATATGTCAGCATTAAATAGCAAAATACGACAAAGTCAAAATCACAACATGATGTATCTTGAAACAAGGCTAGCTACCTCATTAAAACCCATTATTCTCAGTGTGAAGACAAAATGGCTTCTTGAGGACTGTTCATTCATTTGAGTCTTGCCTACAGACCTAAAAATGAAAGTTATATAAAGGGAAAAAATCAATATCTTGAACGAAAACTTAGTGGGTGCCAGCTTTCTGATTATGCACTCACAATCAAATTAATTATTTCTAAGAGCAGGCTTATACTTGCGGCAAGAAATAAATGAATGAAGATACATGTCATGATACCTGCTCTGTGCTGCCCGGTCTAAGAGATAGGAAACCTCCTTGCTACTGTGAACATCCACAATTGTAAGATCAGAGACGTGAGTGTTACCATTTGCATCATGTTTGATAACATATTGCTTTCCAGCATTTTCAGCTCTTGATGCATCAAAGCCTGATCTGTTTGGTGCTAGCAGATCACGGATTGTTTCATTATATATTTCGAGCATTGAAACCTGAAAAGATGATAATCAAATATGTGAAGCCATAATAACTTATTCAAACAAGAAATGTCGTCCAATGCACACCTGCATTCCATACTTCCATCCTTGGGACTGAAGAATTTGCCTTGTCTCGAAAACTTGCTCAAGTGATCGTGGAATTAGACCCTTCTGATCAGGTGGTGCTGGTTTGCCCATCATTGTATATGTCTTACCAGAACCTGTTTGTCCATAAGCGAAGATGCAAACCTATACATAGAGCAGTCCGATTAACACAGTTTCTATACTCATGTTTCAGACCAACTATTCATTATCCACAAGAAACGGTTTCTTCATGATGTAAAAAGACATTTGTCCAGGAAACAATGACCAAACAAAACCAAAAACAATGTCTGCTAATCACTATTCATACTAGTGGAAACAATGTGAGATATTAACAAGACAAGAACTACAGACATAAATTGCTGAAAGCATCTCATACAGATTAAATTTTGTTAGCAGGCAGAAGTCACAGATTTTAATTATGGAGTTCTCTAAGAATTACAATCATCAGCCTAAAACTAATGTAGTATATCGTAATATGAAAGAATGAATAGAAGACAATGGAGTTCTGCAGGCAATTTATCACCTTATAACCATCAAGGGCACTCTGCACAAGCTGAGATATCTCCACAAAAACATCTTTCTGGGAGGCATCAGGTGTGAACACTTTGTCGAAAGTGAAAGAAAGCTTTTGGCCTGATGAAGAACTATAAATTAGGGGGGGGAACGGAAACAACAAATTATTATATCCTAAAAAAATATCTGACTCTTAGATGAGTAAGACTCACCATTTTGCGCCAAATCAATGCCTCGACCCTGTGCTTCCATTGACGCAGGGAAGGAGACGACTTTTGTGTCAGTTCCAACTCCATCATCAGACAAAAGGGGCCTCACTCTACAGAAGACGCGTATATTCCCCTTCAACTCCTGTATTGACAAATGATTCCCAGCAAAACAATCTCACTAAAAATAAACCTTCAAAGATAAGAACAATTCTGAAAAAAAAATCAACTAAACAATTAAATATGTTTAATTACTCTTGTATGCAAGAATTGGTACCAGGATAGTGTTATGCAATTTCTTGCGGAGTTGCTCTCCTTCTACAATTTTTAATTCAGCATCAGCCAGGCGGTTCTGTAACTGACTAATAATAGTCTTTTGTTCCTCAAATTCAGATCTCGTCTCCATTGCTGACATATCAGACAGCTACAGAACAATAAACAAAAATAAGAAGTAAAAACTTGCACATAGCTAATAAATAGTTAGCCAGTCCTAAATCAATAGTAGCATTCCTGTAAATATGAACACATCAAAGAAAACCAAATTGCAAGGTCAAAACCTTCAATTTCTTTTCTGCAAAAGCCAGCTGTTCATGTAATCGTCTTATTTGGTCGCTCTGGGACAAGCATGTTGTCTAGAAAAAGAGAAACACAAGAACTGTTAAAAATGCATTTCCGGTTGTTATTTAACATGAAGGTGTTTAAAATTCAAACCTCCAGCTCATTTGTTTTTGTAGCCAGGCTATCTAACTCAGCCATGGATTTTCCAGTACATTCTTTGTATTTTACTACTTCAGCTGATAGAGCCTGGACTTGTAACAGTTGCCGATCACGATCCTCTCTTACTTGTTGCAACTCGCCTCTCAAGCATGTGACTTCACTACCTAGTGCCTCCTTTTGTTTTATAGCTTCATCTTGCGATGCCTTTTATGAGATCAAGCATTAGTGAGCGTATTTTGAAGAAGTGAAATATGCATCAGCAAATTACAAACAGCAATAGCAATAGTCTTACGCAAATGATGAATTACAGAAGGTTGTGTTAAACATTAAACAAGTAGAAATAACATACATCACCATGTCAGAGCTGGTTCAACTATGTACTAACTTAACCAACCAAGATTGAACAACAATTAGAGTTCAGTAAAGTTCTAGTCAACTTGTAAGAAATGTAAATTATACTGAAAAATACCAAGTTATTTCAGCTCACGCTAGGTTGAAGCTGCTCATAAATTATCAAATGTCAACCCCGAGCTCACAACAATTGCAAGAAAATATTTATGTTTAAAGCAGTCTTGAGAACATGTTTTACAGCTCAACTCAGTTGTTTAGACCCCTATCAGGAACAACATGCAAAATATTAAGTATGAAATAACACATAAAGCACTTCATCATAATCCTGGATGGGGAATGACATATGCAGAAACCTCCATGGCAAAGGTCAAACAGTGAGCCAAAGAACTTACTCTTGAGGAAGCAAGCTGCTCTTGCAGAGAAGTACTGTGGCCCCTTAAGGTGCTTAGATTTTCTACAACAGCTGACTTCTCTTGCTCGACATGCTTTAGTGTCTCCTTTATTGCATGAATTTCTGACTGAAGTTTACTATTGTATTGTTGTAAGCTTGTGTTATACTCATGTAACCTCTTGTACATATCATTAAGTGATTGTATCTGCACAATAACAAAGCCCAAAATGACAACAATTTAGGATGCCATTTAGAAGGAATACTGGGAGACATGATTTCGATTGTAAGTATTCTTTTCAAACCTTCTGAACATTAGTAGCATTGTCTTCTTGGGTTCGCTTCAGCTCTTCCGAGAGGGAAGCATTCAATCTCTCTGCAGCAAGTCTAGAATCCTTCTCTTTTGCTAAGGAATCCACTGCTTCCTGTTGAAAGTCAGTTCTTCACAATGCAAAACAGAGTAGCAGCCAAAAACTACAAGGCAACAATTAATGTGTCAGGACTCAGGGGGCTCATACCAACTTATCTAGTTCCTCCTTGGAAAACTTTTCTTGCAGTGCCTCCAAATTTTTTCTCAACTCCATAATAATTGAGTTCAACTCGTCTTCCTTTGCCTTCATCAGCAACTCTGAAAGAATCCCACGAGTCAAAAACTCACATATTATATATGTTTCCTAGTCAGAACATTCTTCAGATAAAGAACCACTCATACCCATATCGTTGCACTTCTTTTCTGCTAATTCCAACAAATTTTTTAGTTTCTCCTGTTCTGTAACATAATTTCCTTCAGACTGCTGGAACCACTTAATACATTGCTTAAGCCGTTTTATGTACTCGGCCATTTGTTCACTTTTCTCCTGCAGAGAAAAGAAGTGTGACAACTCAAATAGTCACATTAAAATGTCAACAGCGTGAACCTCTTTCAAAGCTGACCGAATTCGGAAACCACAAAGCCCGTGAGGGTCTATGCCAGTAAAGAACAATTGAAAGCTAAATGCCCATTCTAACGTACCTTGTAGTTAAATTTGTTCTTAATTCTCAACTTCTCATTGAGTATGGCCTCTACATCCTCTCTGGTGAACTCAGTTAGTCCAGAGTCGGAACCAGAATTGCTAGGTGGCCCGCTGGTCGGAGGTGGATCTTGGCCCCCATTTACTACTGAAAATGCTTGTCGAGTTTGCGCTCTTGTCCCAGGGTTGGGTGGCATTTTTGTGTTTCCTATCCGTCGTCTCTTGTCTACTGAAACGTCATCTACACTGTACTTACTCTGCAGAAACCAGCAGAACCTCAACATTAACAAAAACAGGAATATCAAATTTGATGCCCACTACAACTGACAAAACAAATATTCCACAGCTCCCATGAAAAAGAAAAATAAATCATTTCAAACCAATGCAAATTATCGTCTCAAAACATACCCTACGATTCAACAAAAGCAAGTCAAATTCTCATAATCAAAACCCTAATGCGCCCTAAAACAGAAGGAGCCCCATGCACACATGTAAAGGCAGTAAACAGAAAATTAAAAATTCCACACACTCATCAGAAATTAAATACACTGCGATAAATTGATTAGTGAAAGAGGAACTCACATGTGAAGGACTAGAAGGAGGCTTGTTCTGGTTCTTAGAAGCCATCTTACTGAGGAGCGTGTGAGTGTCGATAGAGGTAGAGAGGGGGGTGAACTTCAAGAGAGAGAAAGAGAACTTTCAAACTTTTGTTGGTAGGTCCGTGGTTTATTGCAATCGAAGCTAAACCAACATTTTTATGACAAGCGTTGCTTCCAATTGCAGCAATCAGAGCACAGCAACACAAAGATGATGGGGCTGTAAAATTACAGACAGCAAAAGCTAAATCCGTTTAACCCTAAACTGTCACCGGAAATTCGAAAAAACGAAAAAGGATTGATACTTCTCTTTCTTTTCTGAGCTCCGAAGTATCGTGACTGATCTATTGCGGATTAGATGAGGTAATTTGGGGAAGATGTGAAGGCCGATAAGGGTTAGGGTTTGCAGATCTAGCTTAGAGAAGAGCGTTTACAGAGTGAGTGTTTGAAATTTTTTGAAATGGAGTCTGGCGGTATGTCGACATTGATATGTACGTTGTAAATACAACTTGACCGGTTTGACCCTGCCGGTTTATTATTATTTTCAAATTGGCCGGCCTTTTTATCCCTATTTCTTTTCGCCCGTTCTCACGGCCTCTTTCCTATTAGCTATTACCTTTTTAGCCGATGTTTTTTTTGTTAAATATATTTTCATAAATTAAGATATTTTTTCGATCGTAACCTGACATTATATTTAGATTAAATGGATTTGAAATTTAAGGAAATAAATTTGAAAATTGATTTTAAATAGTTCATATTTACAATTGAATGCTTTGAAATTTATTGAATTGCAATGAGAATTTGAAATCCACAATTTTAAATATATTAATCCAAATGGCGAAAAATTAGTATTGATGAAATGACTTTTGGTTGCAAGCTTTTCAAAATAAATAAAACTTTTTTAATGATTTTGATTAAATCATTACCAGATATTTTGAAATATATAGCTAATTAATGATCTTCCCATGAATGCAAACTCAAATTTATAGTGTTTTACATAAATCCAACATTATACAGCTATAATAATAAAATAAAAAACTCCCATTCCCATAAATGAACAATTCAATTGCTTCTTGTGGGTGCCAAGAATTTTCACTTTGCTTTCCCTTTGGGAAAACTTTCACAAGGTGATAAAATACTAAACCATGTGTGAATATATCAAATAGTATGAATTACGATACATTAGTGTAATATTGATATAGACATACACCATATGTTGATTGTAGATCAGGAGTTTGAATGCATTATAATTTTTAACACCCCTTCTCCCTAATGAGATGCATTTTTAAAATAAAATTGTAAAATTAATATAAAGTCATAACGGATAATAAATTGAGTGAGTCGCATTCTTGATCAATTAATAAAATATTTAACTTTTTTTTTTTCATAATGAGAAGCTTTTACTTTAGGCATGCTACTCAATTTGATCCCCTCTCTGTTATTCTCTGATTTTATTCCAAACTTGTAACTTTCCAACCCACTGCACCTAATGAATGAGACTGCATTTCTTTCTATTGATGCCAACACATTGCCTTTTCTAGGTAAAACACATATATTAATAAGAGATATTATGATTGGAATTTATTAATTATCATGAATTATATTCAATAAATTAACGATATAATTAATAATATTCCTTTAAAAACAATCGAGATATCGGCCTGTCGCCATATGTTCAACTATAAAATCAGGTTTAAACAAGGACGAGGGCTTTACAACTTTAATCAGCCAAACTAAGTTGGTGTCATTTGTCAACTAATTAAGCCTCTTAATTAGGATTACGTTTACCAGCTGACTTCCTTACAGTTTGGAGAGATGATCATCACTCCAAGAATTATATGTGAAGGCCGGCAATAAATTAAGTTTATTATTTCGGAGATTGTTAAAGTTTGAGTAATTAAAACGTACGATTTGATTTGTTGGTTTATGTTATTGTCAACTTTTGTAGAGGTAGTTTACGATTTATCATTATCGTCCACATGGTCAAGTGCGTAATCATTAATTATCGAATGAAAGTTTTGGTGGGAGAGAATAAGATCAAATGATTAAAATATAGAATTTCATTATCGTTGTCTATCGTTTCAAATTTTTAATGTATGGTTATGTTGGAAAGGAAATTTAAGAAAAAAATATATTTTTGTTCTATTTATATATTATTGTTAATTAAGAGTGTTCAAAATGCTGTGTTGTGTCATTATTTGATGTGGCAAGAGATAAGAATTGATTTTAAAACAAAAGGATTTATTTTACATAATATTCCAAAGAATAAAAGTAAGCATGCATGGAGCATGTGAGAAAAAGGGTTCTAGTACCCAATTGGCGGGTGCACAGCGTATACTGAAAGGCTGATTTGGATCTCCTCGTCCGTTCTTTGGGCCACCAGACAATGGGCTTAACATAAAGCCCATGAAAAGAAATGTGATTGAAAATGGAGATGCGGGGTATCGATCCCCGTACCTCTCGCATGCTAAGCGAGCGCTCTACCATCTGAGCTACATCCCCTTGTGGAACGTTCTCGGTCTAATAAGATCATACTAAGTTAAAATGATCTCTCTTTCCGTCCCATTTATTGATAGATTGTAGATTTTTATTAAATGAATTAAATATACAAAAAAAAATCAAACAGTAGACTTATATCTTTATCAGCACGATATAAATTTCACTATTGATCTGACATGATTTACAATACTAATATAATTTTCACAACAAAAAAAATCTGTGAAATACCTATCCTCTTAAGTTACTACGTGACATTTTTGTCTTGTGTAAATCATATCCTCGATGAAATCAAAACTTGAAATTTTCTTTTCCACAATCCACTATTAAATTGTGTGAATAGTATAATTATTGGGTGGGAAGCACTACCACAATAAAGCCCGTGAGTGTGTGCTTCATTTCAATTCTTGTTATGGCAGCCAAAAAAGAGAATAATTTTATCCGGGCAGATGCTTTTCCATGTAATCTCAATCATTAATGTTGTTGTTTAATCAGTGGTGGGATGTATGCTGCAAGAGCATTACACATATGATATACCTACTCCCTATTTCTTTATTTATTTATTTTTTTCACGCACACATCCATTTATACACGTTTCTAATAAATTTTAAACTCAATATATCTACAATGAAATATTGAGTCTCAAACTATTGAAATGTCCCCTATAAGACACCTACTCTCTATTCATTCACATGAAAGAATCAACAGTGATGGCATTATTATGGTAATTTATTATAATAAATATATGTCTCAATTAAAATGAATTTACTACAATACAAATTTAATAAATTTAAGTAGATGTTGATATTAATGTAAATTATATAATCACCATTCCTATTAAAAAAAATGGAAAGAATCATTATAGTATGCTTATGTTAAATTACCCACCCGGATTAGATAAACTTATTTGGACCGCTTCCACCCTCATGGTCAAATTTAGGAGCAGTGATTTTTGTTTAGGCATATGGCCAAATTGTTATTTTAACATTAGTTTACCGTATCATTTGGATTATTAATATATGGTAAACTGATTAAATATATTAATAATTTTAAATTAAAATATATGTTCAATCAAAACAAGTAAAGGAGTATAAAATTAAATTGGCGCCCATATTAATTAGACCCAAATTCAGAATATTTGATTATGAGATTTTAATTTTACCAACGATCAGAGCGAATGAATTTGTTGTTATCTTTTCATAATAGAATTGTAAAATACAAGTTTGAAGCAACATATACTATTCGAGTCCCTCTATATCTTTTATTATTTGTTGGACACTAAAAATACTTAAAATATTTTCGTCAGCGTGGCGTATTCCGTTAATCATGATTTTAAATTTTACTGTTATTATCAATTAATTATAAATATTTAATATTAATATTTATGATTTATAATATAATCATAATTGATTTATTCAAAAGAATTTAAAAAATATTTCCTCAATAAACAAGTAGAACTTTGAAAACATTATCCTGAATTCAAGATATTTGTCTGAAATAAATAACGGTCCTCTCTCTCAGACCAAGAATCAAAACATTCAAAAGGGGAAAATTGTGATTAGCTGGAAATTCGGTGCGACAAGAAACTCACAAACAAAAGAAACAAGAAAAAGGGTTTAAAAATAGCGAGTAAAAAAACTTGTCAGCTTTCGTTCGTATAAAACCTCAGCACACAGGAAAAAGGAAATGCATTTACTCTTGCTAGGAAGAATTTTCGTGGTCAACTCACGCGCTGTTTATGCCCATTTCCACTTTTCATATTGGTGGATCTGTTTCTCACGCAATCAAAACCCTTCAAGCTAAGGAAGAAGCCCTCTTCTTCGATTCAAGAATTTATCGTCTTTTGGGTTCCCATTTCTTGGGTTTTTGTCCCCTTTTTTGGTTTGTGCAGTTCGATTTGAACTTACTTTTGAGCTTTTTGGTGGAACTTTTGGGGAGGGCCATCAAGATTTTTGGTTGAAGTCAGCGTTTGCTGTTCTTGGAGAATATTGGGTTCAGTTTGGTGTAAAAATCTTGCAGAGATTTGAACTTTCCATGTTATTTTAGGAGTTGGGCAGTTGAAAAGGGAAGGGCATTTGGTTTCATTCTTGATCTAATGATATGAGAAGTATTCTGTACAATTGGCAAGATGAGGATTCAAGAAAAGGGAGGAGTTCTTTATTGTTTGGCTTTTGTTTTTCTGGTTTTTGCTGTGCGAGCAATCGGTGTGGAAAGCAAGAGGGAGGGGCAAGAGCCTTTGCTGGCTTATCTGTTGGAGTCAGGCGTGATAAATCAGGAGATGGTATATAGCTCTTAAGTCTTCTTTGAGTTTGCTTTATCACTTTATGTGCATAGAGAGATTTGTTCCTGATATGTTTGTTGAGCTTCAGATGCTTCTACTGTTTTGGGATGTATATATTGTAGAAGATGATTGCTGATCTTGATCACGGAGAACATGTGAAGTTGCCTTCCGCTGTTGGAAAGACACGAGTTTTATTCTTTTCGTTCGATAATGTAGTTTGAATCGTAGTCATAGAACGCCGTAGTTTGAATTGTTGTTTGTGCTTCCGAAAGCTCTTTGCATAATGTGCATCAGTTTTCTAGTATAACTTCTCTGCTGATTGCTGGCCGGTCCTCTCATTCTCGCTTGGTTTTATGGATAATTATCTGGGAATGGCGGATATTTTCTCCACTAGTATTGAAGTAAAATCTAGGAGGTCTTAAGGTTTTTATGATTGATGAGATCGTATCTATCATAGTTGTCTTGACATCAGGTTGAACGATATGATCGTAATTTTTAGATGATGATTCCTTTATTTAGTAATCCTTTTTCTTGTGTTTTTTTCAACAATACTAAACTGATTGTATCAAGGAAAACTAAACACATGAGGAATTCTTTCTCTAGTCCTATCTTCCCTAAAATCCCTTCGTTATACTTCGGGAATAATGTGCTGGGAGAATGAATGTTATCATTTTGCAGAGATGTCGTGGAGAACTTATAGTTGAAAATTCTGATGGAAATTTTGATGTCTAACTATATAGTTTGTACCTCTCTAGAAGCCCTATTCGTGAAATTGTAAGGTTCTCCACTGCTTCCTATTCCTTCCATGCACTTCAAGAGAAAGCTTCTTACACTTTTCAATGCTTGTTATTTCTATATAGTATACATATCTATAATGCATACTGCGATCTAGGATGCAATGCATAATCTGATCGAATTTCTTGCTGCAGGCTGAATTATTACGGGTTAACTGTATGCCTGAGTTGTTGCATACCAAGAAAAATTTACAAGACGTTGAATTGCATTTCATGGAGGAGAGGGCAAGTGATATTAATAAACTTTTGACTGGCTGGAGTTCCAGTACAAAAATTCACGATACAGTCACTGTCTTGCTCCCACAGGTTAATCAAATCCTTATAGATTGTGTAAGGCGAAAAAATCATTACCCACCTGTGAATACTGGAGAAGAGAAGGGTTTGGATTCTTGGTACACCAGGTATTTCAGGTTTCTATTTAACCGGCACCAGGCTTCTAGACGACGTATGTTAGCTCAAGCATCTGGTGAAGCACCTGCTCCATCCCCCACAGCTTCATCTCCTACTCCAGCACCTTCACTTCCGCCAGCTCCTACTGAGGTTCCAGCTAGTCCTCCCGTACTTCCATTTTTCCCAAGAGATTTGGACCCCTCAAACGTGCAGCCTACATCTGGTGGGAATACTTCTGCCAGTGCTTCTGACGTACAGTCAAGCAATCAGAAAACCAGCAAGAGAACTGTTGTTATTGCTGTCTCAGTGACTGCTTCTGTGACCTTTGTTATTGCTGCACTGCTCTTCCTTTTCTGCCGTAGATGCTGCGGGACTGGTTCTGGACGGGGTAGAAATGATGAGAGTCCTCTTCTCAGCTTAAGCTTAAGTGACTATTCTATTGGTACATTATCTTGTTCCTGATGATTTTTATCTTGAAGTTTCATCTTGCATCTTCTCATTGTTCTGTTTATTGTTTCTCATTTTCTTAGCCTCTTCACATAAGTCCTTCGGTCGTGGAACTTCGCTGAATGAAGAAAAGCTTGGCAATCAGTCATTGCAGAACAAATTCAACCACAACAAAGTTAGCGGAAACTTCTATGTGGAGTCACATTCTCTGAGCAATTCAAAAAGTGATATTCCAGCAGCAACCACAGTTATTGCTGCCACCAACTCAGTGGGAAATTCTGTACAGAGGCCACCTGGAATGTTGGGTGCACCTGGATTGCCTCCATTGAAGCCACCTCCTGGAAGGATGGATCCTCCTAAACCACCTCTGGGCAATGCAGCTCCTCCACCACCGCCTCCCGCAGCTCCTGTCCCACCACCACCTATGAAGCCTTCTTCTGGTGGCCCACGCCCTTTGCCGCCTGGACCACCTCCGCCACCTCCTATACCCTCTGGTATTAAGGGTGGTCCTCGTCCTCCACCACCTCCAGGTGCTGGTGTTCCTCCACCTCGGCCGCCACCAATTGGCTTGAAACCCCCTCGACCTGCACCTCCTGGACCACGTCATCCATCAACTTCTACTTCAGTTGAAGAGAGTGAGGCTGGTACTAGTAAAACTAAACTGAAGCCTTTCTTCTGGGACAAGGTATTGACCAACCCTGATCATTCAATGGTTTGGCATCAGATTAAATCCGGGTCATTCCAGTAAGTCCATTTTCCCCCTGATTACTTATTTTCCTTAAATTATTTGGTATGTAATCCCTTCTTAAAGATACAGAACGCTCTTGTCAACAGGTTCAATGAAGAGATGATAGAAACTCTATTTGGCTATGCCCCTGCTGAGAAGAACAAGAATGAGGCAAAGAAAGAGTCGACATCCCAAGATGTTCCGCCCCAATATATTCAAATAATTGATCCCAAAAAGGCACAAAATCTGTCAATTCTACTCAAAGCTTTAAATGTGACTACAGAGGAAGTCTGTGATGCCCTAGAAGAAGGTAAATTTGTTTTCCATTGGATTCATAACTATCAGAAGTGAGGACGAGCAACATGTAGAATTATTCTATGTGGCACATATCAGTTTTCTGGAAGACAAGTTATAAGATGACTTATGAGGTGCCAATTGTCTAAAAGAGGCATCTTATTTGCTGTAGAGAAGGATTTATTGAGTCAAAGAATGTTCGAATGATCTAACTTAAGCGGCTAAAAAGTGAAATGTCGTAGCATAGAGGAAATTGTGAAAACAGGTGCTTTCATGCCTCATTACTTAACTAATTTCTGAAATGAGTAGCTAAGGAAGTATTTTGGTGAAACGCATAAATACAAAATGAACATTGTGTGTAGCTTTATACTTAAGTAAAGACATAAATAATTTTACAATGATCCTTGGAAAAGAAATTGACATCAAGAGAAAAATATTTTACGTATATGTGGCCTCACAGAAAACCAGCAACACCGCACCCCACCCACCCCTGCCATTGTTGCTTGATGTCTTGCCCTTCTTATCACGTTTCTTGAATCTCCATGTGGTTCTCTGTGATGCTTATCTTCACGAATAAAGACGCGGATATGTATAGGGGATTAAGAGCTGAGGTGTTTGCTCTTTACGTATTCTGTAGAGTTGTCATTTATTGTTTATACGATTGGCTTCTTTGAAATATGTTAAACTACAGAATAGTAAAAAGTTGTGAGCTCCTGAGTGCTGCTGGTATTCTGATACTTTTCTCTTTTAATCTTGACCTGTGCGGCCCTTTTATCTTTTGGCCACCTTGCAGTATGGATAAATAGAGCAACTCAAAATGACTCAGCATTTTTTTCTTTTTTCTTTTGACTATGTCTGCCTTCTTTGTTTTGTGATGTGATGTTGACCAACTGTTTGTAATCTGTCTCATCTCTTGGTCTGCTCTTAGGACGATGGCCCGTTAGGAAGTAGCTCTCTTGGGTTGCATTCTTCCTTGGTCTAAGTAACATGCTTCTTCATCTGTGACATCACATGGTATTGCAATGGAACTTATTAACACATGAACCTAAGTAGAATATTCCACCTTCAAATTACTGCCAATTCCCCTTCAGACGCTTGAATGAAAAGCTGTTTAAACATGGACTAATTCAGAAGTTTTTCAATAAAACATGAACGAGTGAGTGCTCTGCTTAAAAAATACGAAAATGTTTTGCGATGTGTGACCGGACCAATTTGCTTGGTTGTAAGATATAGTGGTATATGCTTATCGTTGAGATGATGTTTCTTGGACAATGAATTATGCTATTTCTTTGTGTTGATTCAGTAATGTCTAAACACAGCTAACCATTTTCGCTGAATCAGGTAATGAGCTTCCTTCAGAACTTATTCAGACTTTATTAAAAATGGCACCTACAGCTGAAGAAGAATTGAAGCTGAGACTCTATAGTGGCTCACTCTCTCAATTGGGTCCTGCCGAGCGCTTTCTGAAAGTCTTGGTTGATATTCCATTTGCGTTTAAGAGGTTGGAATCATTGCTATTCATGTGCACTCTTCAGGAGGAGATGTCAACCTTAAAAGAGTCCTTTTCAGTGTTGGAGGTGGGATACCCACCTGCTAATTGCATCAGGAATTCACGTACATTTCTGAGGATGAACTTCTACTATCGTTTTCGTTAAGTAAATAATAGTACTGAATGAACTCAGTGCAACCAAAAGTCACAACATTATTAACCTAGAACAACCTAGTCGAGCCTAGGATCCATACCCTTCTCCCTTTGCATCTACTCTTTCTGAGTGGGAAGCAACTTAAATGACAACGAATTGCTGATGATAGAGGCTCAGGTGTGCTGAACCTTTTTAACCTTTTGTTGATAGTTAGTTCATCCTTTTCACCCTTATTGAAGCACTTCTTAGGTTGCTCAGATCCATGTATAAGGTTAACTTCCTTCACAGTTCCTTGCATAAATTCTTGCGGAGAATTTGGTTGTCTGTTAGAATTTTGAGATGTTTTCGTGATTTGTGTAAACTGTTCGGTTAATTTGACGGACTCTAGCTGCATTGCTGCTTGGAAACATAGACCTTCATCTACGCAGTAGTAGCAGAAATAGTTTGATCATATTGGAGTTGCTTACTGCTAGGCCTCTTAAATCCAACCATGCGATGTGGAAACGTTATTGCATTTTTAGTTCGTTTTCTAAAACCTCATGAACAAAGAATTCAGCACATTTGTAACAGGCAATTAACTTCCCATCTCTTTGAGCATAATCTGCATTAAATCTGAAGTTCAGTCTATTAATCTTTTTTCTAAAATCATGTGCCTTCTGGTTGTGTGCATGTTCAGGCTGCCTGCACAGAGTTGCGAAAGAGCAGGTTGTTTCTCAAACTCCTGGAGGCCGTTCTTAAAACCGGAAATCGTATGAATGATGGAACATTCCGTGGTGGAGCACAAGCATTTAAGCTCGATACACTTCTGAAGTTATCAGATGTGAAAGGAACAGATGGAAAAACTACATTATTGCACTTTGTTGTTCAGGAGATCATCCGTTCAGAAGGCAAAAGAGCTGCTCAAGCAGCCAAAGAGACCCCAAGCATCTCCAGCTTTAAGCCCGATGATCAACTTGAGGAGCCCACCGAAGAGTCAGACGAGCACTTCAGGAGCATAGGTCTCCAGGTGGTATCCGGTCTGAGCAACGAGCTTGAGAATGTCAAAAGAGCTGCCATTTTAGACACTGATAGCTTAACAGGAGCAGTTGCCAAGCTTGGTAATGCCCTTGTAAAAGCCCGGAATTTCCTGAACTCAGATATGAAAAATGTACCAGAGGAAAACGGATTTCACCAAACCTTAAGGAGCTTTGTGCAAAACGCGGAGGTTGACGTCAGGTGGTCGCTCGAGGAAGAGAAGCGGATAATGGCACTAGTGAAGAGCACAGCAGATTACTTCCATGGCAATTCTGGGAAAGACGAGGGTCTTAGATTATTTGTCGTTGTGCGGGATTTCCTTATAATTTTGGACAAAGTGTGTAAAGAAGTAAGAAATGCCCCACGAAGGCCAAGTAGGACATCTAAGAGCGAAGATACAGCAGTGGCTCCGCCTGATCCACGGAAAACGCTTCCCCCAGATCCTCGACAGCGGCTGTTCCCAGCTATCACTGATAGGCGAATGGATACTTCCAGTTCAGATGATGAATCGTAGTAAACTAACTGGAACATGTAAGCGATTTACTGCAGCATTTTGGCTCCTTCGCCGTGGGCGGACCTTGATGAAGACATGAATGAATGATGCTTCAACTTCAAGTTTTCCTGAAGGTTGGAGCTTCAAATGGATTCAAGTGTTGGAAATTTTCTTTTCTTAGTTCCTTTAGCAATTTTGTTACCACTTATTCTTTGTTTTCTTATGCTTCTCCATCTTGATTATTCAGAATTAGCCAGTAAATTATTCGAAAATCTCAAGCTCAATGTACAAAGACTGACGCCAAATTCAGTAGAATCAGTTTCTTCTCTCATTGTATTGTATATGCTGAAACCATCTAGTTCCTAGTGAGTAAACCAAATTCATTTTCCTCATCATAGAGAATGAAACAAGTCTACACCTCCATTATTGTATGATTGGTATACAATTCACAAAAGATAATCAATTACATAATATATCTATCACACTGAAGGAGAAATAAAGAAACAAATTCAGTATTGATAAGAGAAGATTGACGAATCAACGAAGTCCTATTGCCTGAATATCTCATAAATCTAGTTTTTCATTACAGTAAAGCAGAAAGATGAGTTCCCTTCATTCATTTACATGCACAAATCTGACAGAATCAATCCCTATTACCAACTACACCTACAACCTTAAAAAGGGCAGCAAAAATGAACTAGAAACAAAGGGGAAAAAATTTAAAACACTAATTGAACTAACACTCCCATAACCTAATTGCAGAACCAGAAAATAGGAGCTGCTTCTTTTTCCAAAGTCATGTGTCTTTGATTTCTACACCAGTTTAATCCTCATCCACAGAAGGCTTTGAGGAACCACCAGCCTTCTTGGGAAGCAGAAGGTTGTGAATGTTGGGCATAACTCCACCGTTGGCAATGGTCACATCGCCAAGAAGCTTGCTCAATTCTTCGTCGTTCCTCACCGCCAACTGAATATGCCGAGGCACAATCCTTGTCTTCTTGTTGTCCCTTGCTGCGTTTCCAGCCAATTCAAGAACCTGCAGTAAACAAGAATTTTGAGATTTAAGTTATATTCCAACCCTAGCTTTGCAAATTGTAAAGTTGCCCATAACAAATATAGGTGCAAGTATGAACCGGGATATAGATGACGAGTAATTAACTCCGATGAACAGAACCATGGTAATTGGGTTAAAACTAAATTATGAAAAATTGAAAGTAAAATTCCGGAAAAGTTTGCAGAAAATAGAAGACCACTCAACAAAAGAGGATTTTGCAATTATAGACGATGGATTAGGTAAAAAATAAGAGGAGAGCAACCAAATACTCCACTTGAGAACCAAAAACAACGCACGCGAAACGACAACGGACTGAATTCGAGAAACGAATCAAAATTTCGAAACCCTAGATTTCGAAAACCGTGAAATCAGGTATCACACGTCGTGAAGCGTGAATACAGAATAATTACCTCAGCTGCGAGATACTCAAGGACGGCGGCAAGGTACACCGGAGCTCCGGCACCAACACGCTCGGCATATTTGCCGGCCTTAAGAAAACGGGCTATACGACCAACCGGAAACTGGAGGCCCGCCTTGCTGCTTCTCGACTGAGCTTTCTTCGCCGCTCCCGATCCGAGTGTCTTGCCCCGACCCGCCATCTCAATCTCCCAAAACTTGCAAAAAACGAAAAGGTATTGTGTTTCTTCTACACACAACAGAAGAGAAGGATGAATTGATAGAGAGAGAGGGGTTTGTGGAGTCCATTATATAGTAGTGGGGGTTTGACAATGAACCAATAGCGTGCCAGTGAGCGGATCCTCGATTTCAGCCGTTGATAAGAGAACCAATGGACGGACAGATTGGAGGTGCGGATTTTAACCGCCTAATACATTTTTGTTTTGGTGCGAGAGTTTTTCCCAACTCAGAGACAAATGGGATGACGAATTTCACGTTTCAGTCCCTAAACTTTTCCTTATTACTTATTCTCCCCATATTTTTCTTGGCCTTCTCTGTTTGCCCCCGCGAGTCAAATGCGTTACATATAATCTGCAGAATTGGTGCAAGATTACGAACATCCCACCAACGATAGCGTACAAGTCAAAGTGAATTCACATAAAATTCTAATTTGGGTCTGATTTGGTTAAATATACTTACCGTATGATTGGTGTACAATATAGGAAAAGTGATCAATCATATTACAAATGTATTGTTCTATAATTGGTTTGGTTTGACAAAACCTGGTTTGAGCAAGAATTTTCCGTGAATTCACTTGGGATTTTTGTTTTTTCTAGCATTATGTCGATTCAACCAACACATAATGTAAGATAAATACTTGCATATTAGGTAGGATTTGAGCCCATGAACTCAAATCCATAATCTCGTACTCATTCCTAAACCTCAACTCAGAGCAATTACTGAACACTAATAGAGAAAGAATTATAAAATCGCAAAATCAGTTAAATGAATTATTTTATTTTACAATTTTTGGAATCATTTTCTAGAAAAATGGTAAAATTAATTGAATCCATAAAATATAAAGTTTAATATTAAGATACGCGGCTGAAAGGTATGAGTTTTTTGCAGGGAAAAAAGATTTAAATGGGGCCAATAAATCTAAAAATAAGGAAAAATATTAGAAAAAATCAACAAATTCATATGAAATTCCAAGCAATAGATCTAATAAAATAGAAAACTTAAATAGATAAAAAAATTTGTTTGAAGAATTTAGAAAAATAACTTGTTAGTCTAAATGTTGCTAAAGCAAATAGTAATAAATCCTTTCTTTTTAGATATAAAAATCAAAGCTGATTCCCCAACTTCACTCTACGACTCTAACCCAAAAATAAATCCATGTTAATTTCATAGATCTGAAATTTAGTAGCAAAATTGCGTACCTTGTTTGAGGAACGCCTGAGGGTCATGATGAGTTGAAGAAGATAGACACTAGTGCTTGAATCATCTTCTCAAAATTTGTAGAAGGAAAAAAATAAAAAAAATCAGAGATGTTGATTTGAATTTAGGAATTTTTACAAACTCGAAAATATCTCGGGTTTGTGTGTCTTTCTGGTCGAAATGTTTGAAAGACAATTTTTTGCGTCTCAGTGAGATCTGGTGAAAGTAACGAAAGAGAACGCTTTGATACTCTGAATAAAGAAGTACGAAGGCGTCTGTATATAAACTAGCGTTGTTTTATTGACGAGAAAGCAATAAATGTGGGCGGAATATTAGGAAAAATCTTGACCTCATACTACAATTAAAACATGTACAATGCCGGAAATTTAGGAATACTGGAGGTTTTAAATGCTGGGTGGGGGTGCGGATTGGATTTTTATTTCAAATTCTACTGCATCTTATATTTCATTTAATATATAATTTGTCATATGTATAAAATAATTTTTTAAATAAAATAGACGATGTAATTTTATATATGTGGCGTTTGTATATTAAATTGAATAGAAAATACAATAAGATTTAAAATAAAAAATCCATTTTGGAAATTAAGGTATACACATGTTATTGTTTATTATCACTTGCATTTTTAATGTCATTTTTCTTTGTACTACAATTTATATTTTATGTTTTAAACTTTTTGAACCTATTTTTCACACATTTATACTAATATAAAAAGAAAAGACCCTCTATACTCACAAATAACAGTTAATGACACCGTCGTACTAATTTTTGTGATGTCAAAAATGATCTTCAATTGATAAAATAACAAATTTATTCAACTTCCCAACTTTTACAAATTAGTTTTCTTTTTCTTTCTGTCTTTTATATAATGCATCGGTTTATATATTTTAGGAAAATTATTTTTTTGGTCCACTAAGTTTACCTAATATTAGATATAGTCCTGTAACTATGCCCTTTGTTTATTTAGTTCAGTAAGTTACAAAATTGATGACATTTAGTCCGATTTAGGATTTTTAATAAATTTTTCGACATGTATTGCCGGAATTTGCCACGTGTGCACCAGAATTTCTAACTGGACGAGGAATCGATGATGTGGTGGTGACGTGGCACACACATGAGTGATTAAAATTTTTTGTTGCTCATGGGATTTGAACTTGGGTCTCTCAAAACAACAAATGCTTCTTTTACCACTTGGGCAACAACCAATTATATATATTATTTGCTCAACCATCTTGTATAACCTATATATTTAGGAATACTTTAATATAAAATTGATATTAATATTACTAAAAAATTTAGAAAAAATTAAATATAAAAATATCGATATTTTATGATATAGTTTATTTTTTATTCAATACAAATATAATTAGTATTGATATTATATATATATAAATTATATATTAATTTTCATATGCTAAATTATATAATTTTACATAATTATTTCTTATTTTTAAAATTTATTATAATATATTATATGTTTCTGAAAGATTTATAAATTCTTATTAAATTAATAAATATGTTATGATTTATACACTTAAAACTGCTATATATTAATTTTCATGTAATAATATTTTAAATATTATATATAAGCATTTTTATATATAAGCTAGTTTGTAAAATATATATAAATTAGCATAAGAAAATAAATATGCAATTTATTTTTAATATATATATATTTCTTGTTAATATTCCACTATTAAGATAAATATCAATACTAATTATATTTTTTTTGAATAACAAAAAATAAACTATATCATTCAATATCAGTATTTTTAGGTTTATATTTTTTTAATTTTTAGTAATATTAATATCAATTTTATATTAAAGTATTTCCAGATATCTAGGTTATAGAAAATGATTGAACAAATAGTATATATATAGGTTGTTGCTCAAGTGGTAAAAGAAGCATTTATTATTTTGAGAGACCCAAGTTCAAATCCCATGAGCAACAAAAAATTTTAATCACTCATGTGTGTGCCACGTCACCACCACATCATCAATTCCTCGCGTAGTTGGAATTCCGATACACACGTGGCAAATTACGCCAATACATGCCGGAAAATTTATTAAAAACCCTAAATCGAACTAAATGTCATCAATTTTGTAACTTACTGGACTAAATAAACAAAGGACATGGTTACAGGACTAAATCTAATATTGGGTAAACTTAGTGGACCAAAAAAATAATTTTTCCTATATTTTACTCTTATTTATAATATATTTTATTATATCCACGCAAAAATCTCATGCCACGACGGATAATTTTCCAAAAAAAGATTGAATTAGCACCCTCACAACGTATGGTGCATCTAATAATACCAACCTTACACATTGTAGCTGAGTCAGCACTCGCCTTAACAAGTGGCGCCTAAGCCAACCACTACCTAATATGTGGCTTTGTGTCGGGACTACTGTGGATACGTGGCCTATGGTCAACAACATCTCAAAAACGTGGCGTTTGAGTCAACGCCTCCAAAAGACATACCACTGTGTTTGTATCCCATCCAAAAACATGGTGCTAGAACCAACACCAACCTAAATATGTGGTATTTGAGTTAGCACTTAACTTGACACATATCTTTTGAGGTAGTACACAACAAAAGACGTGGCCCATGAGTCAACAGCGATCTAAATATGTGGCGCCAATGTCGGCACCCAACTTAACACGTGGGGTTATTGTCTACACCCACCTAAATACATGGCGCCTATGTCAGTATCCAACTAACGCATGGTGCGTGAGTCACCATTCACCTATAGATGTGGCATATGAGCTAACAACCACATAAAGATGCGGAGAATCAATCAACATACCCCTTCACACATGTCACTGAGTGGGCATCTGTAGAAAGATGTGGCCACAATGTCAGCATTCACTAAGTTGGATGACATGGCTAGTAACCTGGCGATGATATACTCTTACATGTTTGTCCTTTTTTATAAAAAATTCATAGACCGTTGGATATAATGGATCTAACTTTTGAGAATTTAATTTAGAAAATCTCCCAACATTCTGTTCTCGATACGAATTTTCTATCATATATTTGTGTCACATCCTTGAAATCGTGGGCTTTTAGTAGGATAAAGAATATAAATTGAGTTGATATATTGAAAAACTTCAACCGGATTCTTTGAAATTTTCAATGCAAAATTGACAGAGAGTATGTATATTGAATTTTTGTGATCATCCCATTATTTTGAAGGGGAATTCCAGTTTCATGGATATCAGAAGTTACTATGTTTCATGCCATGTCCACCTATACAAGTTTGAGTGAGATTTACTGAAATCAAAATCATAATTGAATTGAATATTGTTTTTTTTTTTGAAAATTTATAATTTCGCCACAATTCGATTTATATGAAAGGCTTCCATGACTACTGGCAATTTTAACATCTCCTTCAACCTCATGCAAGCAACTAAGAGGGTGTTTGGGTTAGGCACAATTTCTATTGAGTAATTACACGAAATGTTTGAATAATAAATTTTTGCTTTTTAGCGAGAAGAGAACTAGTAAAAGTAACGTAAGAGAATGCTTTGACACCCTAAAGAAAGAAATAAAAAGTGTCTATATTATATAACTATGTGTGTACATTATAAAAAATGTTGACGTTATTTTATTGACGAGAAAGCAATAAATGTGTGCGAAATATTAGGAAAAATCTTGACCTCATACCATAATTACTACATGTATCGATGCTGGAAATTTAGGCACTGGGTGGGTTGGGGATTGAATTTTATATTTCTAATTATATTGTATTTTATATTCTATTTAATATATATTTGTCATTGTACAAATATTTTCTTAAATAAAATAGATGATGTAATTTTTTTTATATGTGACGTTTATATATTAAATGCAATAGAAAATATAAAAAGATTTTTTTTAAAAAAAATCAATTTTAGTATTAAGGTAAAAGCATGTTCTTGTTTATTATCACCTTCATTTTCAATGTTAAAATTTAATTTTATAACCTCTACAATTTAAATTTTATGTTATATTAAATTTTTTGAACTAACTTTTCACAAAATTTCACCAAAAAGTTTGAGCAAGCACCCTCACAACACCTAGCACATCTATGAGCACCAATCTTACATGTTGCGGTTAAATCAAGACCCGCCTTAACAAGTAGCATCTGAGTCAGCCACTACCTAATATGTGGCTCCTCTGTGTCAGCACTATCGTGGATACGTGGCCTCTAAGTCAGCAACATATAAAAGAATGTGGCCCCTAAGTCAGCAGCCTCCAAAAGGCATGTTACTGCGTTACTACCCACTTGAAAACGTGGCATTTGAATTAGTACTTAACTTGACACGTGTCTTTTGAGGTAGTGTTCAGGAAAAAAAAACGTGAACACGTGGCAGTATTGTCTACATCCACAGTCAGTATCCAACTAATGTATGGTGCGTGAGTCAATCAAATGAAAATGCTGAGAATGGGTTAGCATACCCTTCACACGTGTCATTGAGTGAACATCTACAAAAAAGACATGGCCGCAGTGTCAACATTCATTGAGTTTAATGATATAGCTAGTGACTTAGCCTAGATATACTCTTATTTATTTGTTCTTTTGATGTCAAAATTTATGAGATCGTCGAATATAATAGATCCAACAATTGGGATTTAACTTAGGAAGTCTCCCAACACTTTCTTGTCGGTGTGATCTTCTATTATATTTTGGTATCATATATTCCAGTTGCACATTTGGTGACTGGTGTTGCATCCTTGGAATCGTGGGCTTTTAGTAGGATGACAATTTTAACATCTCCTTCAATGGGTGTTTGGCCCAATTTCTATTTTGTAATTAATTACAAGGCATGTCCATTGGGCTTGGATCATGGGCTGTACTTTTTAGGACAAGTCAGCTCCAGTTGGGCTTATATAGTAACCCTTTAGGGCTTGGGCTGAGTTGGACCACTTCTGGACTTAACGAACATGATTCTTTATGTTTAACGAATTGTGTTGACAGTGAAGCCTAACTTAATCGAAAATTGAGGGTCATGGCTATAACATCATCAATTTGAATCTCATCAGATGTGTGATTTATTATTATATTTTAATAATAATTATTAATTAAATATAATTATTCGATATTGATGATTCATTATATATAATGAATCAAAAGATTTTAAATTTCTCATGGAGGAGCCAATTTCAACCATTAATTATAAATAAAGTCCGAGTAGACTTGTCATGGTGGGTAATACCCTATCCAAACCATATCCAAAATGATTGGGTACGATTTGGGTCTTACCCACTGAATTTTGTTTTACCTTTTTCATAATAAGTTTTAAAAAATAGAATTTCTCAAATTTTAAATTTACATGAAAATTTAAAAACCAATAAAAAGAAATTAAGTTAAGCGCGAAAAAAATATTTTAACTTCGCCATAAATTATTTATCCCTCTGAAAATAAAGATAAAAAGCTCTAGCGAACTTTATCAAAGTTGATATACGTAAAAAAAAAAAAAAAAATGGTATTTAATAAAGTATGTATAAAATTTGAAAGTGTTTAGATATCAAGTAAATATAGTTGATTGATTTATCAAAAGCTTACAATTTGAATGATTTTAAATTAATGGATAAACATACATTTGGGGTATTATATTTTCACACATACCGATACCATACCCATGAATATTTTAGGGTTTAGGCCCTATTCATACTCAAAATATTTATTTTAATAGTATGAATTCGGGTGTGTGTTTAATTTAATAATATTGGGTCCGAATATAAGTAATAGTTATCATAATAAACCTGAATTTGAATATTGTCCGCCCATCAATAAATTTAATAAATAATGACTATTGATCCATGGAAGTGGTTTGATAATTTAAGGGTGTACCATAAATTTCTTTCACTAATATTGGTTGCTCATAAATGCCCATTCATATAATCTCACCTCTTCTATTAATGCTGCCATACATTTATGATTTTATCCCATTTTGTGTGTGTTTTTTTTTTCAAATAGTTTCATCCAACATGTCCATGTCAACATGTCATAACATTCCCAAAAAAACAAAACCATCAATAGCTCTAACTTTTGTGTACTCTTCCTTCTCTTTCCTTTTGATAATTTGTTCATGTAAATGTATTGTTTTAATATATAGGAATGTTTTGGTTTTTCATATAAAATTTCAATACTATATTATAAGTACATTGGCACTTCACCAGGTTAAATCTACTTATACAAACACCCCTTTTGAAAAATTACAAGTACACTATTTGAGAAAAGTTACATAAACACCCCATCAAGGATGTACCTGTAATTTCAAAAACTGTCGATATAATTACACTGATAAGTATCATTAATATGAAGAAATAGAAGTTAATTAACGGGTGTTTACCATGATTTAAATGCCATGATTATCTATTGTTTATTCAATATAATTCAATACACTCGAGTTCAGAAACTAATTCAATACATCGATAATTTAGGTCAATGAATATATACAAATGAGACAAAAAAAAAAAAGAAAAACAAACAAATACGAGTTGGTGGTTGGTGCATGCCTTGTATCATCTTCCATGATTCTTGGTTGTTGCCCATTGCAATAAATGGTAAATCCCAATTCAAACAACTGTTACTACTATCAATGACTGGGACCATTAATTGCTGCCTCTATTTCCTCACTTTTACCGGGTAAATATCATTTTTTGTCCTTAAATTATGCCATTTATTCACTTTTGGTCCCTTATGTATCCTATTCATCAGATTTGGTTCCTCAATTTTAATAATCTTATCAGATTTGGTTCCTCCGTTAACTTTTCTGTTAAAATTAACGGACTTTAAAATAAAAAATAAAAAAATGAATTTGTGACCATCAAGGTTTAAACTTGGGTCACATTTTTAATAAAACCAACTTACTACCATTGGGTCAAGTCCGTGATTTAAATTTTTATTAGCCCGCAAATTACTTATTAACTTTCCCTCTGAAGTATGTGTGTTATATCCCCAAATTAGCCACTTCAAATCACAAAAGGGCTCAAAACCCTTTCCCTGCTGCGCTAGTGATTTCAGAAGCAGACTATTTTTATGTATTTTATGAATGACTTATGTATTGTTTATGACTTTTATGACATTGTTTGATATTTCTATAACTTGTATATTTTTGTTGAGTTTTTGAGAATTAGTCTTGTGGAATTTTTATAATTTTTGTATTCGATGTTGTTTGGGGCTAATATAGGACTTTAGAAACATTTTGAAAAATTTGAGAGACTTTAAAAAAAAAAAAAAAACTTGGGGCTGCTATAGAGAAGTAAAATAAGTAAAATATTGGGTTAATAAAATAGACTTGGCTCAGTGGTAGTAGGTTGGTTTTGTTAAAAATGTGAACCAAGTTTGAACCCTATTGGCCACAAATTTATTTTTGTTTTCTTTTTTCTTAAAGTCCGTTAGTTTTAACAGAAAAATTAACGGAAGGACCAAATCTGATGACTAGGATACATGAGGGACCAAAAGTGGATAAGTAACATAGTTTAGAGACCAAAAATAATGTTTACCCCACTTTTTTACCCCCCCCTTTTTTTTTTTGAATAATTATCCCGCCTTTAAGTGAATTTGGTTTAATTACACATAAACTCGTTCTGATTTGAGAAATTATATATAATACCCTTGATATTTGTTTCTGTCTCACAAATAAACCACTCTGTTAATTAAGATTCACTAAATTTACTGATATTCAGAAAAAAAAAATTAAATAAAAATTCATAATTACATTCGATTGACTTATTATTAATTCATTACAAGTCAATAAATATTTTTTTAATCAAACGTACAAAAATTATTCGAAGGAAGACAATGTAATTATCTCTTTCATTTTTATTACAAGAAAGTTAAATACAGAAGGTGCATAGAGAATGGTGTTCAAAGGTAATAATAAAGGACTTCTTTTACAGCTACACCACTTGCGTTTGGAGTTTATGGTCTTACATTATTGTTTTCTTCGCTCGTGAATTGCAAATTCGTACATCAAATTGTCGTATGCATCCATCCCAACTAATAGGTGACTGATTTTTTGTTTAGTTTCTGTTACATTAGTACATGTTATGTCTATAAAAAATAATAATATCATTTATTGTATTTCTAAAAAATTATATACGTAACATGTATATATTAAGTGTATAAGAAAACAGAACATAATAATAAAAAATAAAAAAATTCAACCCGTTTTAGTTCTGATAACGACAGCTCAAAGGCTCGGGAGAGAAAAATCAAGTATTTGCAAATTACGAATCTTTGTGGAGGATCAAATGTAACTAAAATTGACATGATTTTACTAATTAAGTGAATTAAAATATTTAATAGAATTCCTTTTTGTTTTTTAGTGGCGGATCTAGAAGTAAAAGTTTAAAAAAAACAGCAATAATTTATATATATATATGTATTATAGTAGGGTTTGCAATTTTTGGCTAGTACGACCTAACTGTAGCAATGTGTAATATTTTTATTTATACTAATATATGTGACACACTTATATGTGCGTGTAAATTAAATTTAAAATTTATAAAATAATTAACACTTTTAAAAAATATAAATACTAATTGAATAAATATAAAATATTTAAAAATAAAATAAATTTATGAGAATTTAATGGAAAAAGATTGAGAGAAGAAAAAGAGATTTGAAAGTTGAGAAGAGAGAGAAATAAAAAGTTGAAAAGAGAGTGAGAAGAGAGAGAGAGTGAGAGAGAGAATTAAAAATAAATAAAAAATGACATATCACAAAATTTGAAGATAGTAAAGTCGCGCCTTCAATTATATCAGTCTTTGCATGCATATAATAATTTTTTATGTTTTAAAATATATTATAAATAAGAGTAAAATATATAAATTAATACGTTACAATAAAATATATATATATAAGAAAGAAAAAAATTAATTTATTAATTAATATAAAAATTAAAAAGTTGAATAAAATAATTATCATATCGGTTAAGAGTTATTTTTGACATTACCAAAAAATGGTGCGGTGGTATCATTAACCGTCATTTGTGAGTAAAAAAGTAATTTTTTTTATATAATAATATAGATAAAGGTATAGATATTGGAGGAAGAAACGTAAAGTACATATATAGCAATGTATTAATGATGGTTAATTATGAAGTAGAAGAGTGATTAATAATCGCATGTATCCTTCACTAATAAATATTGCACGCCACCGAAGATTTCAATTTGACCTATAATAATAATGAAGTTAATTCATAATTAAAAAAATGGGTGAATTACAATGATTTATTATAAGGTTTGAGAATTACAAATACTCCCTTGAGCTTCGTAATTTTTAACCATGAGTCTGAAATGATCCACTCCCCCCCCCCCTTTTTTAATTGTAGAAAATTCAGCTAAGACAAATTACATTATTGCTCATATGTATAAAAGAAACCTCTCCATGCGCATAACTGTTCAAAAAAATAAAAATAAAAAAATTTAAAAAATAATTCATTTTGCATAAGAGCGTTTTGGTGAATTCACCCATAAAAATGGATGATTTGTTAGGCGGTAACAAAATTCAGGGGATATTTATAATTTTTTAGACACAAAAGGGTACTCTCACTTAATAATAAAACTAGTCATAGATGCACACTCAATGTGTGTGCAAATCCAATAATATTTTTATTCAACTAATAATTATGATCAAAATATAATTGAGTATAATAAAATAAAGAGAACAAATAAATGAAAGGAATTCAAATATAAAAAAAATGATTAGTGGGATAATAAGAGGGGGAATAATTACTTGAACATGAAAAGTGAAAAAAATAAAATAAAATAAATAAATAAATTTTAAAAATTAAAATTAAAATTGACAGACAAAAATTTGGGAGACAACAAAAGGGTGATATCCCTTAATAATAAAATATAGATACTAGTAATTTGTCGCACATGTGTGCAACTTCATTAATACTATTTAAAATAAAATATTTATAAAATTTTATTATATAATAATTTATATTCAAAATAATAAATTGATATTACATTTATAAGAAATCGATGACAAAAAAAAAAAGAAATACAGTAGAATCTCTATAATTAATACTCGATAAATTAATAACTTTTTAAAAATAAATAATTTTTTTCGGTCCTGATTGGGGCCAATGTCTAAATTAATAGTTTCGATAAATTAATAAGATAATAACTATTTGGAAGACCCTTATATAAATTTATGGTCCCTTAAATATATAAATTAAAAATTCCATAAAATTACTAAATAACTTGGACAACTTAATAAAATATGATCCTATTGTTGTTTGTTTCTTCTTAAAGTTTAAATATATTTGTATTCCATTTCTAAGTTTTCTTACTGCATGCGAAATCTCCAGTGTTGCGTTCTCATACTGGAACAAAAAATTGCGAAGAGTTGTTGCCGCTACAACTGCTTTCTTTTGGAAGAGTTATATTTAATTAGTCACATTGTGCGTAAATATCGTCAATTAGTCAATACAATATATATATAGGTTTGTTGAATCGATAAAAATCTATTTAAATTAATAAATTATTTATTAATCAATTAAAAAATACATCTTTAAATTAATAAAATTATGTGATCCCAATATTATTAATTTATAAAAGTTTTACTGTGATTATTAAAAATAATAGAGAATGAGAAGTTGAATGAATAAAAAAATATATTAAAGAAACAGATCAAAAGAGGGGAGACTTTAAAATATAGTATAGATAGAGATGAATAAATACTTATTTTAAATCATTACAAATAGCCTTGGTAAGGAAACGTTTCTATAAATACGAAACGGAAGTTATTTAAAGTAATTCTACCCCGGAGATACCAAGATTATTTTTTTATCTTTTGAAAAAAACCCACAATAAATTCTTGATGGGTCTTCTTGAGGAAAGAAGAGAATTGAATCCCGTGAAGCAATTCAATTCAAATTTGAGGTGAGCATTAAAGAGAGTGTCAGTCAATTTCAAGCGAACGCTGCTGTCACTCTTCTGAATTCTCTCCTTTACAGGCTCCGTCGTCCTTTTGCACTCAGTTAATGTGTCTATTCACTTTTGTATAACTGGAAGCAGCAGTCCTTTTATCCATCACCACCTTCCTTGTCATCTTCTTCTTACACCCAAGATTCTCATTTTTCTTCATGCTTACTTCAATATCCTTGGCCTTTTCCATGTTGGGCTCTTGTGTTTTCTGGCTTTGAGTCCAGTTTCTTTCGCTCTACTCATTGTTCACAGACACCCAGTAAAGGGAAAAAGAGCTTTCTTTTGCTGGAAATGAGAAGGAAAAGGGAACGTCAATGGAAAGTTCTGTTGTCTTGATATTATCAAGCGCTTTTTCAGTCTTGAAAAGGGACAAGCTTGTAAGAATTGGTTCAAGTGTGGGGAAAGTTGCTTGCTTTTGAAGAGGATGATGAAGGAGATTTGAAGCGTTTTGTGGGTAGTGAGGAAATGGGGGAGAAGAAGAAAGATGCGCCGACAGTTTGGTTTTCTTTGAAGAAATCATTGCACTGCAAATCAGAGCCATCAGATGTACATAATCCGAAGACGAGGAAGCAATTGAGCGCAATCTTGACGAGGAAAACAGGCAGGTCGGGTTGTTCCAGGTCTATTGCAAATCTGAAAGATGTGATCCATGGAAGCAAGAGGCACCTGGAAAGGCCCCCGAGTTGCAGCCCAAGATCCATTGGGAGCAGTGAATTTCTCAACCCGATAGCCCATGAAGTCATTCTGAGCAACTCAAGATGTGAGCTGAAAATAACTGGTTTTGGTGGATTTCATGAAGGATACAACGGCAACGGCGGTGATAGCGGCGGCGGCGGTGGCGGTGGCAGTGGCTCAACTTTTGTGGGCACTTTAAGGCCTGGGACACCTGGTCCTGGAGGACACCCCACAATGCATTATTTCAATCCTTCTTTCAGGAATTCCGCAACTCCACCTAGAAAGACTGCCTCTCTTTTAGCAGAAAGGGATGGGCTTGGAAACGGCGTTCCCACGCAGAAAAGGGCGTCTTTTGAAAAAGAGAGCAATGGGTCTAACGGAGTTACATGCCACAAATGTGGAGAGCAGTTTGTAAAGTGGGAAGCTCTTGAATCTCATCACCTTTCCAAGCATGCTGGTAAGAATTCTTTCTCATGTTTATGTGTTTGCATTTTCTTGGTTTCCTAACTTTGAATCTCTTTCTGGATTCTTGTCTGGCACTTGGGAGTTTCTTTTTTGAACACTTTTACCTTTGTGCTTTAAGGAGAAAGGTTGTCTTTGAGACTGCAGTTTTAATTATTCTTCATGTTTGAAGACTGCACAGTCTATTGTATCTCTGTAGTGTTAGATTATGGGCCTAATTCATGTTGACTGGACTATGTTCTTGCACAGTAACTGAACTATGTTCTTGCACAGTAACTGAACTAGTGGAGGGCGATTCGTCTAGGAAAATCGTGGAGATCATCTGTCGATCAAGTTGGTTGAAGTCTGAAAACCACTGCGTTAGAATTGACAGGGTTTTGAAAGTTCATAATATGCAGAAGACCCTGGCAAGATTCGAGGATTACAGGGAGACCGTGAAAATTAAGGCCAGTAAACTACCTAAGAAGCATCCTCGCTGCCTAGCCGACGGGAACGAGCTCTTGAGGTTTTATGGGACGACGCTAGCATGCTCGCTTGGCATCAATGGATCCTCCAGCCTCTGCGTATCTGACAAATGCTGTGTATGTCGAATTATCAGAGACGGATTCTCCACGAAAAGGGAACTAAAAGATGGAGTTGGAGTTTTCACGACTTCCACGAGCGGAAGGGCTTTCGAATCCATTGAAATGTGTGGAGACGATGCTTCGATAAGGAAAGCGTTGATCGTTTGCAGAGTTATTGCAGGGAGGGTGCATCGGCCTCTGGAGAACATCCAGGAGATTTCCGGGCAGACAGGGTTCGATTCCTTAGCTGGTAAAGTTGGTCTGTATTCCAACATTGAGGAACTTTACTTGCTCAATCCTAAAGCATTGCTTCCTTGTTTTGTGGTTATTTGCAAAACCTGAGGAATCTAAGTGTTGATATTGTGACCATGAAGATTTTGGTGGAGGTACAGGGGACCCCTGAATTTTGTATCAGAAAACTGTAGAATCTTGCACAATCTGTGGTGATTAATCTGTAACCTTGTTGGTTATTACAGTTCATGTCATTTTAGCAGTGCCCTTATGTTGATTGTTTTCTTGCTGGAAATTGAGTTCTCTTGCAATCAGATTGACAATGTATTTGATTTGGCAACTAAATCAACCATGATGGGAAAATGGAAACAACCGAACTCTATCTTACATGGGAATTTTTGTTTAGTATCGCACCATCATTCATTCATCTTTTTTGCATTATAATCACAAATAAACACGTAACGACAATTCACAATAACAATATAATCTAAACGAGTACCCAATAATTGACAATGAAGTATACAAACAACACATGTATATATATATATATATATTCAATGAATTATATTTACCTCAATCTCAAAACAGTAGATGAAGTTGTTCAACCCTATACTTCATACTCTAATCCTAAAATAAGCTATAATGTGTATAATGATATAAAGGGGTGAGATTTTCTATGTACATTAATTTATTTATAGGAATCTTGAAATCTTAAAAATTAATTCTCAAAGAAAAGTGCTTCATGCAGTGGTGGACAGAATAACACATAAGAGGGAAATAAAAGTGAGCAACTTGAACTTATTTCATTAATGGCGAAACTTGTTTGTGAAAGGCATGTGGTCCTATGTAGTAGTATTGGTTATGATTCATAAGATTGTAAGTTGAGAAATAAAGAACAAGAATCAAGAAAATAACAGTTCATGCTATCCAGGCATGTTTTGTTTGTCTCACTATTCCCATTTGAAAAGTTCTCCTTTTATTAGATACTCTTCTCCTGTAGGGACATGAAATCCTGGAGATTAAGGTCAGGTCCTTTTCTATTTTTATACGGTAATTTCATGCCAGAAAACAAGATTGTTAGTGCAATGGGCTGTATTTGGTCGAATTTCGGGCAGAATCTTATTCTACTTGAATGTTGTTTGAATCTTATTGAGAATGTAGAGCTCGTCATCTTATCGTACGTAAAAAGATCCAAACCCGACATCCAAATCTGGATGTCTTTCATGAAACAATTCAAATTGGGTCCAATCTGTGAAGGGCATTTAAAAATTAGATGCTCTGGAGCAACATCTGCAGCACTGCATGGCTTTAAATACCCTTGTCATACAAGCCAATTTATGAACATACCCATCCCCCATAACTTTGTCTGACTTCAGGTATTAATTTGAATTGAAACCCGCATTTGATATTTGAAACTTTCAAGTGGTGAGAGCATAAAAGCAGGGCATTTAATGCCTGATTTAGACTCTTGAGAGAGTGTAGGAAGGGGACAGCCAACTTGCACACTTCTCCATCTCTTTTGAAACTTATAAAGATGCTGCCCAGAACTTTCTCTTATGGCCCTTGATTCCTGACGGGATCTGGGCTGGGCAACTCTTGAAAATGTCAAAAACAGTGTTCCCAAGAAACACCACAAAGAATTTTCACTAAA
Organism: Sesamum alatum; assembly: GCA_034509735.1. NCBI lineage: Eukaryota > Viridiplantae > Streptophyta > Magnoliopsida > Lamiales > Pedaliaceae > Sesamum > Sesamum alatum. The sequence continues at coordinate 55,197,006 of JACGWO010000001.1, forward strand.
TAGTTGCTAAATTTGAGGGCAGATGCTACCACTTAGTGTTTATCTGCCTATCTTGAAAGCTGGAGTTGAATTGAATTAATAATCCTTTTGCACATGGAACTTGTTAATTTTTACATCTTCAAGCACAAGTTTTGGTTCATGGTGTCAGTATTCTTTCAGAAAAGAAAAAGTGAAATGAGAGAGTTCTATGGCCCTAATCATAAATCAGTCAAACAGGCAAACATTGATACTCTAGATATTATTTTCATGGGCTGTTCACATATTTTTTCAGTGACTGCAACATAAACTAAACGGTGGCCTAAATTTTTTATTAACATCAAACTCGTGCAGTCATATGTATAACGCATTGACTTACATGTTACGGGTGGGTGGTAGAAAGCCACACTCCACACACTTTCTGATAGTCTGATGAATAATATCTTGAATACCATACTTGAACTCAAATCCCATGTCTCTAATCTTCTTCGATGAAATCTCAGCCGGGATCTGTTTTATGCTGCTAAGGCTACAACACGAAAAAATTGAAAACGTGAGACTTAGATTGAAATGTCATAGCTATTATTTTAGGCTGTATTCTATAAAAGTAGAGTTTATAACACCGACAACCTCTGTGCAACGGAACAAGGGTACTCTTTTCTAAGGAGCCCAACCAGTTCAGACATCACACAACTCTGGGTGCAGCATATGTATCGACCTTCAGCCTTGGGATGCTCCATGAGAAATATGTGTGCATCACATATATCTTCAATGTGAACTAACGCGATCGACCCCATTCTTGAGTTCACAGAGTCCAAAATTGGGAGCATCTTAGGATCACCTAAAGTAATCACATCATTATTATATCTTCAACATCCTAGAATGTATTGCATAGCGTAGTTAGACTTTTTATGTTGTCAAATTCAAATGTTGAATATGAAATGTACATTTCAATGATGACAAAGTAACCTGTAATTGGGGAGAGGAGAACTTGAATGCTTGATGGAACTGTTGGAGTGAGGAATGGACCACCTACAGTGGTCGTTATCACTGATATCAGATCAATGCCGTTCTCTTCTGCATACTGGAAAGCTGCCTCTTCTGTCAAAATCTTCGAGAGTGCATAAACCTAATCAAGACTTTTCTGTGAATTTCAAAGTTAAAAATGAAAATTCAATGATTGTGTATCCCAAATATTTGAAGACAAAATGATACCCAGCCGCTTGCTTTTGTTTTTAAAACCTGATGAGCACGTGTCTGGCAAGCCTCATCAACTATTGGGATCCATCCTCCGGAGCTGTTTCTTGCAGTCAATGTGCTTATTGATGATGTATAAACAATCCTCCTAGCAGTATTTGATCTTAAACAAGCCTTGAGAACATTAAGTGTCCCTCTTATAGCTGGATTTATGACTTCCGTTCTAACGTAGCTTTCTTGGAGAGAAAAGAAGTCAATGAATGTAAGATTTTCAAGTAGGTCTCCTAAAGTATTATGATTATTGGATTTAAGTGACCGACAACACGAACAGAGAGGCTAAGGTAGGGAGAGTTACCAACGTCTTCAACAGCTGGCGCCCCAAATTCCATTGAAGCTGCAACATGGAATACACCATCACAGCCTATTACTGCCTCATCGAAACTTCCATCTTCCAGTAAATCAGCCCTGAATAGACGCAACCTGTCCCCACCTTGCCACGACTTGAACAAATGAGATGCCTTCTCTGGAAAATACAACCACATTATGTTTTATTAAAACCAAAGAAACCAATTACGAACATAAAATCAGAAATCATTACAAGAACTTGCATGGTTCCCCCAAAAGGGTTGTGCCCAAGCAGAAAATTTTACTATAATGGCAAGGGCCTTTAGTATTTAAGACAGGTAGAGTGAAAAGTGGCTTCACTTATTACATGTTTGACTATAACATCAAAGGGACCACGACTTTAGTCTAATGAAAGCATTATTACATGTCTGACTATAACATCAAAGGGACCACGGCTTTTGTCTAACGAAAGAAAAGAACAAAAGATATTTTCCCGAGGTAGTTAAGAAGGGATAAAAAGTGTATTTAGACCTAAAGAATTTGAGTTCCTCCACAAAAATAAATCAATCTGAGGCAGTTTGGTTACAAGAGAGAAAAGTTATGCTCCAGTTAAACCTTCTTGTAGGCATATGTTAAAGGTTTTACAATTTATCCTGCGAGTAAGGTTACAATATGTTTATTGATAATGAAAACTGTGATATACTGCCTTGTAAAATATGAAATGACGAAATCAGGCTTTATCAGATAGGAGTAAGATGGATGGCCCGATTTTCCCCAAAACTACGATAGATTGATAAGTATGAATTTCGGAACTAGTATAGGCTTACCCAAATTATTATCCATCTTCTGAATTTTAATCTTTTATTAGAATGTTACATTTCCTATTGGCTTCAATTAATTAGTATTGTGATCCAAGTTTCCATCTGAATTATATCAAAAAGAAATTGGAACTCAATAAACAACATTTCCAGAACAAAAACATCTGTTTGGTTTGTTTTTTCCTGGTCAACCAATCATTGTCTTACTCATATACTAACATTATTAATCTATTTGATGCACTTGAATGACAAAATTCTCTTACGAATTATCGCATTAAAGTTAAATATAAAACTGTATTTGAAATGGAAAAATTAAGAAAAGAAATGGAAATAAACACCAGAACGCCAAGCTATTAATCCAAGGAAAGGTGCCATGGCATTATATGCAGACAATATTTTTTCCCATTTTCATTTGAGCTATGCTGTCTATCATATTAAAAAGTCAGAGTTATTTCTCACCCACCTGATGAGGTTTTTTACCGTTAACATCCATTGATTATGCAATTTTAATTTTGGTAAAAGACATCTCTTTTATTACCTTTTTTTTTTTTCAAAAAATCTACGAAGAAAGTTTATTTAAAAACCAAGCATACCACTATCTCAGACTTGAGCAGAAAAAAGCATAAGTTTCAAAATCAATTGGTATCTATTTTTCAGGAGGTTCAAAACAAAGGATGAATGGACAAACAAATGAAAAAGACGTTTTTTTCCTTGATAGTCAACTGAAAGGAACCTGGAACAAATGTCTAACCAGGACTCCGGAGAGTGGCATGAACGGTGTAGCCTCTTTCCAGGAGAGACTTCACCAGCCATGATCCTATGTAACCTGTTGCCCCTGTTACACAGTATGTCTTCTCCTTCCCTTCTTTTCTCTGTTCCATATGAATGCAGTATAAGTTTACCAATCAGGCTGAGCACAACAAATGCAGTTCAAAGCAGCAACTGGACATGGAAGTTCTGTTGATTTAACCTGCATGGTATAGTAAAACACCATTAGCAGATTACTTAAAACTTGCTTATGTCTTCTGTTTCCGGTATATAAAACAACACACTTCAACAAAAATAGAGGAAAGCCATACACCTACATTTGTAGCAGAGTGCAATTAGCTTAAATGGAAACGGAACAAACAAGAACTTCTCTTCAATCTGCACAATCCCACCTATCCTGGCCCTAACCTAGTAGATTTAAGTTAAATTCAAATTCATCAAGAAACCCAAAAAAGATACAGATTTAAGAATTGAAGAATCATGAAATCGGAGGGCGAAATTACGCCCAAATACCGAACGAAACAAACCAGAGGAAGATCCGCTTGAAAATTTCAGGCATTTAGAACATAATACATTTAAGATAGAGGAAATTAGAGGCGTACTTTGAGGTCAGGGGAACCGCCATTGCCACTGTTTCACGAACCTTCTTCTCCATGTCTCGTCGAACATTTTTAGGTCGTGTGGGCACATGCTCCAAAAGGACTACTTGTACATACCGAAAACGTTTTTCTGTTTTTTCTTTTCTTTTTGGGTTTTGTTAGGACAGAAAACAAATCTGTTTCAAGAAATTATAATTTTTGTTTTTACTTTTTAAAACCGATTTATTAATTTAGTGAAGCGAAGAAATCAGAAGGAATTTGGCGCTCTAATTTCGGTTTCAAATGAAGCATAAGAATGTTCCAATTTGATTCAATATAATTTTAGTTGATGAATATTCCTATTTTCTACTATATTAACTCGGATATTCTTCTTTCCAATTGATATTTTATATACACACTATATAAAATAATTTTAAGTATACGAATAATATAAATGTGGAAAATTTTTTTAATCCGTTAAATATGCTTAATATTTTTTTTATTCCGGTAATATGCTTATTTTGTTTAAGTCGAATAACTTTCAAAATTAATGAAATTTAGTCTGCATTAGGTTTTTTAGTCAAATTTTTGGCAAGATTTTGAACATTCAGAAATTGCCCATGTGGCAAGTATTTGCTTATTTCTGACAACTTATACATGTGTATAGCTACGTGTAATGACACATGACCATTAGTGCTGACTGTACATTATTTAGAATATCAAAAAAAAAAATAAAAAAATAAAGTATTTATTTAATTAAAAATTGTAAATTATTAATTAAATTGAATAATCATTTAGTTTACATATATTTTTTACTTTCTTTTAAAAGTTTAACTTTTTCTTAATTTTCTTTTAATTATTTTAATTAAAATTTATTATTATTTCTTGTAATACTGTAGGGAAGGCGACGCTGCTGCCACTGCAAAAGAGGGCGACGATGATGCCTCTGTAGAGGAGGGCATGGTGCCGCGCCCTCCGTTGTCGCCCAAACAGAGGGCGACGTATCACCGTCACCCTCTACCTCTGGACGACGGCGTCCCCTAGATCTAGTTATGGTTTGAGCGACTGGCATCGCTCCCCTCTACGAGGGGTGCCGGGGGGGGGGGGGGGGAGCGAGGGTCTGGGGTGGGGGATTATTTTTATAAAATAATAATTTTATGCTTAAAATTATAATTATATATAATATAATTCTAGTTAAATACTTCTTGCCACAAAACATGTCCAACATGCCATTCAACTCATATCCAAAGTCACATAGGATAAAAAACTCTAAATAATATCCAATTGCATGTCATTTTTTCCATCAAAAACAAAAATTTCAGCCACCGAATGACTAAATTCCATCAATTTTAAAATTTATTGAACTTAAAAAAATGGACATACATAGCGGACTGAAAAAATAATCCTCCCTATAAATTTTATACAAAAAAGACTTATATGAAGTGGAATTTAAAATGCAACACTAATTTGTATTAAAAAAAAAAAAAAAACCCAATTTTTGTTTAATTATATGCTCTTGTAGATGCTACACTTGATAATGAATCGAGCTGTAGTCAGTTAAATGATTGACAGATACCTAACTTGGCTCATGTACAAGTTGGATAGCAGGATCTGTGCTCTTGAGAATAAAAGTAGTGTGAGCAGATAATTGGGCTTCATTTGAATTCAAGAATTCATATACACAAACTTGATGGAAATCAAAGACAAGATGTCAAAAAGGATTACCATATTACAGGGAGATTACCAGGGATTCAGAAACTGAATCCAAGGCAGCTTGAGAGCTCAACTTCAAGCTATGCTCTGATTCTAAATCCTATACAGCTGAAGATATGTTACACAGTTACAGACAAAAGCCAAAATAAGTACAAAGAAGACCTCTCATATGCGAATGATGAACTCTACCCCCACCCCCACCCCCACCCCCGACCCAAAAAAATCTGTAATTTAAACATCGATTGAGTCAGTCGTGCTGTCCAATGATTCTACACGGTGGTGTTGAGGTATTGGAGTCCGACTTTCTGATTGATCCATACTGATGATCACCTCATTTGCTCTAGGAGTTAAGTCTTCCATGTCGCGCTTCCTACTGTGTCTGTATTTAAGAATCCTCGAGAGAACTTGAACAATGTCCCTCATCGATGGCCTTTTCCTTGGGACGGGACTTACACATTTGTGTGCAAGAGCGGCCACTTGATTGAGTTCTTCGACATCAAAGTTCCCCTTGAGACGAGGATCGCCTATTTCTTCCCATCCGACTTTGCCTTCAGTATTCATGGCAGCCTATCATAATTGAATAAATATTATACAAAAAGACGAGTATTCATAATCAGTGAATGCAATAACAAACAGAGGGGTGGTCAAGGTACATCAGTTAAAAGTTAGATCCTATGCTAAGTTCCTCCGCACTTACAAGATACTGCGAATGCAAATTCAGACGGGGAAGAGAACTTACTAGCTCAACATGCTCCATAAGACCCTGGAGAGGATTTCTTCCAGCAATAAGTTCAAATAGCAAAACCCCATAGCTGTAAACATCACTTTTCTTCGTAAATGAACGTGTTGATATATATTCAGGATCAAGATATCCAAAAGTCCCTCGAATATGGGATGCATGCTTGCTAACCATCTCTTCCCTTGACAGTCCGAAGTCAGCCACCTGCACAATGGACATGTCAAGCGCCAAAGCCTTAGCAAACACGTTGATTAGTTTATAGAGTAGTTCAAATTGTACTTTGGTTACGTTGTGACATGTATTCCAGAGGAAAAGTATGAACAACCAACAGAAGCATACCCTAGCTCTCATGGACTGATCCAATAAAATGTTGGATGATTTGATGTCTCGATGTATCACCGAAGGAACTGCCTGAAGTCAATTATATAAGCATCCGGTGAAGGAATGGTAGACATGTAATACCATGTGATCACAAGATAGACAAGACAAAAGGAGAATAAAAAAGCTTAGAACAACTGCAAGAAAGACAACTCCTAGCCACATACTGCACAAGAACGGCTAATTCAACTTACACCATCGTGAAGATACTCCAAGCCCCTGGCAACATCAAGAGCTATTTGGACCCTTAGTTCCCAGTTCAATGGTTCAAATTTCTCATCTGAATACACCAAGAAACCATTTCACTTAGCAGCCACTCAACGAACAACATCGGTAGCGGAAGATGGAGGAGTACTAGTTTCAAAAGAATGACTCTTATTCTATGGACATACGAGGATAGGCAATAGCAAACTTACTATAGAGATGAGAAGCCAAACTTCCTCTACTCATGTAAACATAAATAAGCATATGCTGGTGCTTCTCTGCACAGTAGCCGACCAAATTCACAAGGTTTCTGTGATGTAACCTCCCTAATAACGTAACCTGAGAATTAAATCAGTGGAAAAGTTAAACTTCATGCGACTGATGGAGTCAGCTACAGGCTTTGATAATGTAATGTACAATTTTCCATTTGGAGAAGTATGTAGAGTATAGGAAAGCATGTTCCCTTATATGATACTTCTCAAATCAAATACCTCGGTTTGAAATTCCTTCTCCCCTTGCTTAGAATCACTAGCAAGCATTTTAACGGCAACAGTCTCACCAGTCGACATCTGAGCTTTGTAAACAGGACCATACGCCCCTTGCCCAATTAATGTGGTAAAATTGCAGGTTGCTTTCTGCAGGTCCCTGATTGTGCATCAAAACAATTATTTTGTTAAACAGATAACACTATTATGTGCTTCTGCAACCAGAATTTATCCGTAAAACGATCATACGTAGAGATAATATTATCAATCTCAATCAATCTAACGACCACACATCCACTAGAGAACACTAAACATCTTTCAATCTTTCTTAGATATCAGTAACAATTCACACAACGGGTCATCTGGATTTCATACATTTACACCCTAAAAGTGGCAAAAACAACAAATACATACTTGTAAGAGTATTCTAGTATCCCAGATGCAGGAATCACATTGGCCTTCCTAAGTCCACTGAGCCAGAATGAGATGCCGTTCTGTAAAGTAGACTTTGGTGACTCAGTCCCAATCGACGAGTCTGACAATACCGAACAAGAATCAGCTCCATTTGCACGAATTGGGATCGTTGCAGCCCTCCTAGAACTGCTATTCCCTATCTGGGAACGCTTCCTATGGTACCTAATGCAAAAGAACGCTGCTACAGCCAGAGCCACCCCGATCACCACTCCTATTGATATCCCAACTATTAAGCCCCACGACTCCTCTCTCATCTCTGTCCTCCCAGTTCACTCTGTATCACCTGTTAATAAATCATCCATCCACAAACCTGCAAAACAAAACAGTAACTTAATTAGATCAATACCTCAACAGCTTAGGATCAAGAAAAACATCTACCCACAAAAATCGCTGATAGCTTTATCCAATGCTCACATAAGTACACTCAAACAGAGGATTTCTTTTTGAAGACATGAATGTCAATGTCAGCACTTTAAACATAGAACGACACCATAAAATTGTTTACTTCATTTCATGCAATAAGAATGAAATAGAGGTAAAGACGCAAGCCCATCAACAAACCTTCCATCAAACATTACAACCAATCAAGCAAAATAAGAAGTGCAAGCAGAAGAGAATAACCCAGATCAAGCTTTAATCAGAACTCGGAAAAGGGCAAACAAAACAAAAAAAAGAAAACCAAAAACACTTAAACACACAAATAGTAAGAGTAGAGTAGCAGGATTTCAAAAGAGAAGAAAGTAACGCAGTGACATTACTACCTCTTACCGGTTTCCTATTTCCTCGACGGATGTTGCCTGAATAAATCTGCATACGAGAGTCAAAGAGGCGGCGGCATTCAGATACTTCTTCCGTCCGGGGCGAGAAAACAGAGAAACGCGTGAAGAATGCAAGGAAGGAAGAGGAAGAAAAACCAGAAGGCCAAAAGTTAACAGCAACTGGCGAATGTACGCACAGCTTTGTCTTTTTTCTGGAATTTTAAATTTTGAGTAACGTGACTGATAAAAATGAAATTCTGATTTCCCATCATACCCTCCTCGGGATCTGCCATCATCACTCACGTTTCCTACTCTTGAATGTGGGCTTCAATGTTTTTTTTTTTTAATAAAAGCGATAATTCTACGATTATTTTATTGGTAAATTATAGCCATTTTTCTTGAAATTTGGTATAAATAAAATACTCCTTCATTGTTTGAAAATTATAAACACTCCACTGAGGTTTCTTATCGTCTAATAAATAATACATTTTCATCCATTTTCATGGGTGAAATAACGAAAATGCCCTTATGCCCTGAATTATTTTTTATTTAATTCTTAAATTTTTTTTGGACTACAATGCGCAGAGAGAGATTTTTTAAGTTTTTCACACAGATGAGCAATAATGCAATTTGCTTCAATTGACATTTCTACAATTTTAATAAAATATTCAATGGGACGATGGTCAATTTCAGGCTTTTGATTAAAAATTACAAATCTAATGAGATATTTGTAATTTTTCAAACAACAAAAGGGTATTTGTAATTATGTCAAACCTCATGAAAGGTGGCTATAATTTACCTTTATTTTAATATTTTAACAAATTGAGCAATTGAACAATGCATTAGTTCCATTAACACATTATTATGACTAAGAACTACTAAGTAAGTCACAGTAGACTCTCATAAAATGAAATAAACACTCACATATTTAATGAAACTCAAACTTATTTATGAGGAATTATAATATCATTGATAAGTATATTATATATAATTTTTGACGTGATACATAATTAAAGAGAATTATAATTCTACAACGAATATAATAATAATAATTGAGATGTGGTTGCACAGTCAAATTAAGTTCAGGTGAAAGATTTCATTACTTGAAAAGGGCTAAAAGAGTAGGTTAAAGTGGGAAGGACATTTTGATCATTTTCCTATTTTTCTATAACATTTTTTTTTAATAAATAAAACATGCATCAATTTCTCATTAAAAGCAGTTGGATTTCATCCATACAGACGAAGGCATTGTTTGGGTCGTAAGTGATAATAGAGTAAAATTAGCGTTATTTCATTGAAATAAGTGGAAAATATGTAATGATACATATTAACCGTAGATTATATCTTTTTATGGCTCTATGTCTAAGATTCTCTAATTAAGTTGGTAGGCAATTATAACTTTTGGTTCAAATTAATTTAATTTAAGTGATTCAAAAGCAGAAGTTGTAAAACAATTAACAATATTTTCAATTTATTTTTGACAATAAAGTGGTAAGTGCTTATTTTCAGTATTTACAAACATCCTGTTATCGTTATGGATCCCTCAACTTTACCAACTAAATTAAATTTCGTTAGCATTTCTTCGTCATACCTCGTTGGGGGTGGATACAGGGTTAGGTCGATTTGCTGGGAAATAATTTGTATAGATTTTTTCATTTTTATACGAAAATTAATGCAAGTTATGGTTAAATTAGTTTTGAATCACAGTAATTGCTCTAATCAACACTTAACCTAATCTAATAAATGGGCATTATTAAATTAAAAATTGTTACACAAGAAACATTCATCTATCGGATGACGTCACCCATGTTAATTACATGTTTTTCCGAACTTTTCTCAACTCATAAGTTGACTATGAGCAATAAGTTCTTGATCAGTAGAAATCAAGAAACTTAAACAAATTAATGCAGTACCGATATTATTGGGGTTGTATAACTAGCACTTATAAAAATTCATACCCAAATCAAGTCTGATTAAATCAGATCAATCACATAGCAAATATATAATATTTATTATATAATTAATTTATATTTGGCTAAACCTAGCATGCGTTAAAATTCCCCCTTGTATTTCATAATTATTGTTTCATTAAAAAAAATTGATAGCATTCGAAAGTCAAATATAATCGTACAAAAAAATAGTGAATTTGAAGACTGACTACAACTCATATCATGTGTAGTGTGTGTTTGTAGCTTTCAGAACAAATGATCATCATGAGTGATCTGCATCATAGCTATTTTGGGGTACATCGTCGATACCGATCGACTTGATTTCAGTCTCATGTTATCGATAATTTTTTTTTTTTTAATATTACTCGTAGCATAAATCAATGGTTTGTATGCTTAATACCTTGTTATTTAAAATTCAACGATTTTCAAAATGTTTAGAACAAAATGAAAGAAAAATACCATAGAATCATATGAATAATTAAAAATAAATACCAATTCATATTTTTCTAGAAAATTAGGTGGCCATTGTATGTGAGTAATGAACACAAACATATCGCACGTTGAATGAAGAGTATAAAATAGAGTGATATTTATTTATTTATTTTTGATAATTTAAAATATAGTGATACGGATCTGCTAAAGCAAAGGAAATTCAGTGAAACTAGTCTGCTATTCTTCATTTTGTGACGTGAAGTGGTGAACGTGCAGGAAAGTCATGAACCCCCCAAACTCACATCTCAAATTAAAAATTAAAAATTCAAAAAAAAAGAAAAGAAATTTTATAAATATAAAATTTTGCGTTCAAATATAAAAGTATTATTTGATATTTCAATGGTGCAAACATAATTCACCGTTTTCTTATAAACTGAGCGAGTATTGAGAAATATTACTTGATAGGTTCAATATGAGGACATTTATGAGAGATCTTATTTTTACGAACTCTTAAAAAGGAACTTGGAGTAAGTATCGAGAAAAGATCTCTTGAAAATTCATTGAGAGGGACAACTATGAAAAATTTTATGAATATCCTGGCTTCAAAAAGAATAAGAGGCCAAGAAAAACAAAAAATGATAAAGAGATAGAGGGAGATTGCGTATCAATAGAGAGAGCTCACAATTATTGTAAACAAGTATCATAAAAAAATTATTTCAAACTAATTTATTCTTGGGATTTTTCGAATCACGATCTACGATCTGTCCACACAAACCATCTATATTTTCCGAATGCACATACACTGATAAAAACCGTGAGCATAATTCATACAAATCACTTATACTTTTTAAAAAATTATACGGACACTTCCAAAGCACGTCAATAATTATTACACAAGAAAATGTCCAAAATAGCGAAACATGTGGTACACATTAGACGAATTGACTTTTGGTTGCAAAGGGTAAAGTTGGCATTTCTGGATTCGTCGTGTTGTGTTTGGGAGTTGAGGTGGATTTTTGAATTTTAAAATTGAGTGGGGGGATTAATTAAAGGATGGAGGAATGTTTTGACGGGATTAACGAAGCTGGGAGGTTGCTGCCAAGACAGGGGACAATCAATCTGCCCCTGGATTATTACATTACAATTTACATGTAAGGGAATCGGGACAGAGTAACACAACCTTTACTGCTAAGTTCTTGTTCTACCAATAGTTGTAAGATCCAGGATTTAAGAAATACCATGTACGGCATACTTGTATATCTTTGTAATGATTTTATTTTTTTTATAATTTATTTAATTATAATAAATATGATGTGTTGAATTATATTGCAGAATTATCGTTACAAATTATTACGCCATCCATACATCAAATGTTAATAGAAGAATGATTGTAAAAATAGATTGACGTTGGGGTAAATGAGCTCAATTGAAAATTAATAGTACTAATATCTGTTTATTCAGTCTCTCCATAATGTAAAAATTACACGTACAACGTTAATAAAAGTACTCTACATCATTTGAAATTATGCAAAACTTTCCAATTAGAAAAAAAAATTAAAATAGAATATTACAAAAAATGAATTCCATTCAAACTCTCACATGCACCATTAATTCCTATTCATTTTCTTGCAAATAAAGGAGTATCAATCATTTTGGCAATTTGGTGTGTGAATTAAGAAAGTTGGATGGGGGAGGACATGTTAGGAACATGTGTAAGCACGTGCAGTGTGCTCCATCTTCCACAGACAGGGTGTCAAATGTACAGGGGATATAAGTGGGTTCCGACCAATGCTTGTCCTAAACTCCAGTTCCCGTGTAATTACCAAATTAAATTTTGTTTAAATTATAAGCTTGTCGTTTATATTTCCACCTCTTTTTTTATTTTTGTTATATTATTAATCAACAAACACGACGGTAATATTAAAAGTAAATTATTAATCTATATTTATAGGACTCGGCTTGCAACTTCATGGTTGTGAGGCCTCAACCTCAACATTAAAAACGGAGGTGAGAATTTAGGTGGAATGATGGGTTATGCCTTTACGTACGTAAGATAAACAAGGGGAGGGATTGAATCACTCATGATAGTGGATCTAATGGATTAAATTCTTCTTCTGACAAGATCCAAACCCAATTGAAAACAAGCTTATTCAGACCCAAATAATGGGTACCATCGTACAGAAACATAAGACTTGGCCTGCTCAGCTCATGTCCTCAACATCGTTTCTCAGTATTGGGCCGCCTAACCTTTGCTTTCCAGAATTATTTCCTTCATTCATTACATCCTAAGTAGTCGGCCCCGGATAGTTTGACCCATAATTAAAACCTTAGTGAAATTACGTTTTTAATCCCATATGATCAGTGTCCAACACTTTTAATTATATATTTTATGGGAATTCTAAAATAATTTTAAAATTAAAAAAACTCGACACATTTAATTTGATGCTTTATGGTTCCAAAATTAGGAAAATACAATACATTTAACCCTATAAATTCCGTAAATCAGACGATTAAATATGGTGAGTTTTCACAATTTTGAGACTATTTTAAAATTTGTGTAAGGTAATGGAATAAATATATCGAGTTTTTTCAATTTCGAACCATTTTAAAAGTCACATAAAATATGATCCGGGTATGATGACGATCTTGGGTGGAGGTGGATGTCCCACGAACTCGATCTGCGACCCGGACGAAGTGGTTCCTGAGGAGAAAGCACGTTAGGCTAGCCGGGATGGTCCCTGGTGTAGACCCTCCAATGCTTAAGTTAGCTCAAGTCCGAGATGCTATCTATAGAGCTAAGTGTCTGTACTTGCCTGGTCCACGTGGCTTCATCTCAGAGCCTGAGTTGTCAGATGATGGAGGGTCTAGATCTTCTCTGGATATGGGTCTTCGTCCGGGTCAAGGTTCTGGGTCGGGTCGCAGGTATTCGACCCGACTATTAAACACACGGATCCTGATCTTTTAGTTGCAAATTTGTCCCTTTCTCAGGGTCAATTCCGTCTTTTATGTAATTAGGGGTGTACCCCTATCAAAATATATAACTAAATGTGTTGAATTTCTTATTTTATGGGATGGAAAATTTAAATTGGACTAAAACCGTTGTTGATTGTCAGAAAGTTCGTGGCAATTTGATCTGAAATTTCAATTGTAGTAGTTACAAAAGAGATGCACTTTATGGGTAAGGCAAATGTTGAATGTAGAATGAAAGAGAATTAAGTGTCGGATCGCTTTCAACTTTCAAGTCTCTGAAATGTATGCATCATTCTGACAGCAACGCATCTTTTGATCTAATTCAACTCTTTTGCTACTTTGACTAACGACAGTACACAAAGACATTTTCTGCTATTGCAAATAACATGATTTGTTTTGAAAAAAAAAATTGTGTTGCCAATTCAAAATGATTATTAGTTTTGCTAATTGAGAAGGTCTTATTTGAAAAATGAGATGGAATATGTCATGTTTTTATTTTATTTTATTTTATATTATGGAAGTGGGGTCGAGGAAAACCTAGATTTGAATCCACGATCTTGACAGTGATGTCAATTCAATCAATTGATTAATGATGAATATACCATTATTTGAATTCCACAAACATAGATATTCTATACAATGTTTTTCTTATTAAATAGTGTTTGATATCTTTATACTGAAAAATAATTTGTACTGATATTGATATATAATTTATCGTATACATTTAAAAATAACAAATAGATATTAATCCTACAATAAAAGCAAATAATCAAAAACTTTTACAAATAATTCAGAACTCATAATTTGAACGTGTCTCGACTTTAATTAACAATTATTTTTTAAGGGATCATCTGTCATAATACTATTCTCACCAGCATATTTAATTTTAAAATTCTTATGAGATACGGTGCATTAGTAATTAACTCACAATTTAAGCACATAAATTGGGCAGAGAAACACGATTATAGATGTTATTCCTTGTAAGATTCAACTGGATTGTCTGAAAATTCATAACCCAAGTACTTCATTGGTTCCCACTGACAACAACCCTTAATGATTATTTTTATGTACGTACAAGAAATAACTAAGTAATACTTCTCTTGCCTAGAGTCTACCCCATTAAAGAGAGTCAATCAACATCCACATCCACATCCATCCGAGGGCCCCAGATGACGACACGTGTCATCAAGCACAAATGATTCCTATCTCATGCGTGATGCATAACACAAGAAAAGAAAAAGAATATAATAATTATGTAGTGGGAACACAGAATTAATATATAGTTTATTAGAAAACTGAGAGGGGGTTTCACACGTGCAAATATTCGTGGATCTGGTCTTCTCTTGGTTTGGGGTTGACCGTGAAAGGATTGCCCGACCCGACCCGACCCGACCCGACCACAGTTAATTCAACTGTGTTTTATGCCGACGCGCTTAATTAAGTAATTAATTAATGATGTGGTTGGAGAGGCGCAGGGAATTATCTAGTTAATCATGATTTACTTACATATAATAATTTAATGATCACAATTAGTAATATTGGAAACACGTGCACTTGGATTCCTTTTATCTTAGTAGTACTGTTGTCATGTAAATGTTGAGTGATAAAGTTACGTATATAGGATTCTTCTTATTGTTGTGTTTCTTGATGGGCCTTTGTGTTTATTAAAATATTTTCATAATATTTACAGACATTTCAATATTTTAGTGAAAATATCCTCCTATTTACCTTGGCTTCACCACTTATATAACATATATTTCATAATTAGGGGGGCGCTCGGAATCAACTCGGTCCTAATAAGACAGGTCCGGGTCAGAAAAATTGAAAATGGGATTAAGAAATATGAAAAAGTTGTTACTAATGTACATTGATTATGAATGATTTGTTAATAAACAATTTCATTTATACATGGATATTTATTTTTTGGACTTGAATATTTTAGTTAGGATATTTTGTAAATGATGTGTTAATATATATATAGAACAAACGAAAATAATAAATAAATAAAATTAATTGGATCTATCGGGTTAGACCCGTCCCAACACAAAACTCGCTGGGCCAAGTTATTTTGGGTCCACCCAAACCTGTCCCGTCGCTGCCCATATTAAATCATAATTCATAGGGATAATTACACTCTCCTCCCTTGATATTTGGTATAATGACACGTAAATTCCCTGTGGTTTGAAAAATTACATCTAATACCACTGAGGTTTGCTTCTGTCTAAAAATTAGGTCCTTACGTTAGTTAAAATTTATCGAATTTGTGAATATTAACAAAAAAAATTGAATGAAAATCAATATTTACCCTCAATTGACTTATTAACGACTTAATGCAGGCCAAACAATCTTTTATAACTAAATTACCTTTATAACGTTGAAGATATACACATCTTCTCATGCATTAACGTGTGATGATACATAAAGATAATTTGGTCATAAAAAGATTCATTTGACCTACAAAAAATCAATCGATGACAAATATCACCTTTAATTCAATTTGTTTTTTTTTTGTTAATATCAACAAATCCAGTGAATTTTGACTAACAGAATGGCTTATTTGTTAGATAGAAGCAAACCTCAGAGTTACTATATGTAATTTTTCAAATCACATAAGATTTACGTGATAATTACATCAAACCTCCCTAAAGCGGAATATAATTATCCCCAATTCATATAATCCGATGTTGCTCTAATCTCTAGCACGACTTTTCATCAGAAATATATCAGTATAATTCACGGCGATATTCGTGGAAACTCTCAAGGAAATTTCTAGGAGTTCAATAAATAAAAATATGAGGTCCATGTATATAATATTTATTCTTTTTAGAGACGATGTTTCCAAATGAGTTAAGTAATTAATACCCAACAACAGATTGTATGTTCTGGGTAGGGACCAGACATGGTGTGCTGGTCAACATCAAGTTCCCACACTAATCTCAAAAGACACAAATTTGGTGAAAATTAGGACTATGATACCACTTGCCTCACTTGATGTTTTCTTGATTATTGTTCACTACATCACTTTCAATCTTTATATTCTAAACTAATATTGAATTTACATTGTCAATATATATCAAAAGATTAATTAGTACACTTCTTTTCTTTTTCTTTTTTTTTTTTTTTAAAAAAAAAAAATTCTCCCTACATGTTTTTATAGAATTTAACTTCATGCTACGAAAGTTCAAAATAATAATTTGGGCCCGGTTCGAATATTGTTCTATTTTTTGTAACCTAAATTCCGAAACTTTTGAAACAATGAAGGACAAAGCCAATTTTTAACATGTTCGTACATAGATTGAAAGTGTTTAAGTAGTTGTTTATAGATAAATTCCAAGTCAATGATAGAGAATTAGTAATCCCAAGGTCTTGCCACTTATATAAACCCTATTTTCTACTCGTCATCATTAATTAGTATAGCCTTCAAGTCATAATTCTACATATATTTTTCTAGGGTTAAATTCAAGCTAAGTGGCCGGGAAAATGCAATCAACGACTTACACGACAAATTTATCCTCAAAAAAAAAATAAAAAATAAAAATTCAAACACTCAAAGAATTTGCGTCTTTTAATTTACTGACACATTCGACTCGCCCGATCCAGAGACCCGAATGATCAACCGTGGATCCCTAGCCCATGCGACCATTACTTGGTCTGCACAAATTGTGACATATGAGCCTCTATAAATACATTACAAGTCCATTTAACAAGTAGAATTTTGTAAACTAAGATTGTAATCCACGACCTCAATAACCTCAAATTTGCACTAATTTGATCATCAAAGGGTTTTACTTGAAGGTCATATCAATAGGTCTAACGTTCCGTATGTAGGCCACCTTATTTATTCAAATCGGATTAATCTAGTGAATCGATACTTTCAGAAACAATCAGGTCATCATCAAAAGTCGTCGCCCGGTGATTGAGTATCTCAACCCGAACTATTAAGAGAAGAAAAAGTTGGAAGGAGAGAGAGATGTTTCACTAAATTTCTCTCTCTCTCTATATATATATTGTCATGATTGATAATTTTCATCTGGACCATTATGATTTTGTTCTTTATGAAATTCCCTTTAGGGTCGTCCCCTTTCTAGGTAGGGTCCAATCGCCATCCCGGTTCATGAACCAAGGATCACATTGCATAATCATACTTTGATATATCACCTTTAATTTCTAGCTACCCTTTATGGAATTATTGCTTCTTGCACCCATCATTTTCTTTGTAGTGGGAATGTGATTTTTTTTTTAAAGTATGATTTGAATGTGAAATTTTAAAAAAAATATCAATTATGGTCAGGATATATGATATAATTTTTTTATTTTTTTGTACAATAAAGTTTGGTGAATTTGAGTCAAATGCTATATATGTTATTTATAACTGTACTTACAAATTATTCACATAGGGACAAAAAACCAAGTATATTTTCTGATAAACTAAAGGCCCCGAGATGCATATTATTGTAATTAAAGTAAATATTAAAATATAGAATGTTTGATAAAAGTTTTAGAGTTAGATTGGTTTAATAAGAGGAAAGAGAAAGTGAAAACAATAGCGAATGCGAAAAGGCATGGGGGAGATAAAAGAATAATGATTTCATTTTAAATTAGTAAATTTCAAATACATCTTATTGTTTCATATGAGAAATATAGGTTGAGAATGAAATACTATTTTTTGAAATTTTACTAATATTCATTTCTCTTCATTCTATACTAGAAAATAAATAAATTAATATTATACTAAAATAATTTTAAGTTACTAAAAAATTAAAAATTATATTTAAAAACTAATTATTAATATCATAAAAAAAGAATAATTTTTTATTATGGTTATCTTTTCTCAAGATTATGTACATGTGTTATTAGTGGGAAAACAGAAAAATAAACGGAGGAAAATTGCGTGTGATGCGTAAATAACTAAAAATAAAATAGGATAAATTACAACCACTTCTCCTGAGGTTTGACATAATTATAAATACCCCATCGTTGTTTGAAAATTTACAAATACCCTCCTGAGGTTTACAAATTAAAAACTACAAATATTTGTAAAATTTGTAATTTTTAATTTGTAAACCTCAAAAGGGTATTTGTAAGGAGGTATTTGTAATTATGCAAAACCTCAGCTGAAGTAGCTGTAATTTACCCATAAAATATGTACTTTTCTTTGTTTTATACTTTCATATTTTCCGTCCAAGTTTGGAACGACGTCTAATCTTACTTTCCCTTCGTCTATTCTCTCTAATCAAACATCAAATTTTTTCTTCTACATCCCTAAATTTTTTTGCTTTCATTTTTTTATCACCCATTTTTAATTCCAATCAAACAAGCTCTTGATACCTATCTACATGCATCACGACTTGGGAACTTAGTTGGATTATTTCTTACAAACACTTTTTCGTAGTTCGAGTGAATTTGATTCTGCTGATACTGTACGGGATTTGTACTAATCCAACATCGATTATACTAGATCTATCACATCAATAATATTATAGATTACTATGATTTATTTGAAATATTGATTTTTATATTCATTAGATATTTTAGAAAAAGTTGCACTGACTCTAATCTTTATCAAATTTGTAACCAAATTAACTTCGACTACAATTCGTAATCTAATTGTATTAATCAATAGATAATCATATCGGATACCTATAATAAATTAAATATTTATAACTAGTGCATCCTAAATATCAATTTATACAAATAATACGTTATGCTCGATGGTTGCATGTGAACCCTAATTTCTTTTTATTTTTTTATAATTTAAGTAATAAAATAACAATCAATGTGAACATTCGTGGCCTCGCCTTTTCCCATAATAATTACTTTAATCTAATTAAAATATTGTTAAAAATTAATGTTTTTGATTTTTGGCAATTGGGCCTCCGCTGTGGCCTGTGACTGACTGTGAGGGACAGTCAGTCATACCGCGTTGCCACGTCAGGTCAAACTGGTCAAATTCCATGAGATTCAATCTCACGTGTTGACATTTATTTAATTGGTCAGACTGTTACACCCGTCAACCAGTGTGTATGCCAACTCCATACGTCACGTTGGACTCACGTGATCGTCACTTCCACCCCTCGGCTCGGCTTCAGCTGCCACGCTGGCTTATCTCTTACATTACATCATCCCATTCGTAAGTAGATCCCATCCCAAGCGCGTTCTCTGTCCTAATTCCATTTTGCTTTGATTCTTCACAACCTATATGTTTATCCACATCAACAAAATCAAATTTAACTGTTTGTTTTTATGTTCAAATTTATAATTAATATTTAAAATATAAGTCTATCACCATAATTTCATTGGTGTTAAAATGCATCCAAATCATATAGAATTATGAGCCTACTGCTGCGAATTAATTCATACTTAAATCAATCGATTCCATGATTATTTATCAAAAAATATGATAATGTTGGCAAACGTCCCATATCGATTATAGACGAACAGGTTAACTGAATTATAACCCCAATGCCTCATTTTTCTAGTGAGTTGTCTTTTTAAGATAAAATCGTGAAACTATATGTAGTTAAAACGGACATTACCTTATATAATCAGACACTAATCAAATCGCAAGCCACGTTAAATTATAATTTATTTTATTTGAATTACCACTTTGCAACTGTTTATTAATTAATTTAATAAGGATTAATTCATAAATGTTTCCTGTGTCGCGTTCTGTCGCGTGCCCACCACACAAAACATCAGCGCGTTCGCAAACAATTCTAAGCTTGAGAGAGCCGAGAAAGTTCCTTGGTGCGTCGAGCGTGTGGTCGGCGAGGTTGCTAACAGTTTCATAAATCGTCAGCAACGCCGTCACTCAATTCAACCCACTCGACACAATCCGTACGCCACAACTGTTACCGTCACCGTCAACTGCATCAGAGTTTCCACTCACCATCCTCTCTCTGCAGCTTCCTATATATATAATCTCCAGCTTCCATTCGCTTAATTTTTCGACCCGGCGTTCAAAGTTTATCATCTTCTTCATTCACTACTCACACCCTTTTTACTCAACACACTCAAGAGTTTTCATTACCATCTGTAATCAACAACATCAGAGGTACTTCATTTTCTTCCTCACATTTGCATTTCTTGATTTCTGGGTTTTGCTTAAAAGTTTTGATTTGATCTTTGTGGTGTTTGGTTTTTGTGGGTTTTTATGGTTCGTTGGAAACAAGAAACGAATGTGTTTGATTTCATGTTTCGTTGACTATTGTCATCAATTTGCAGTGATTTTTCTTAATAAAAATTTAGGAGACTTTAAGGTGGTCAAGGGGTTGATGTTTTTTTCTAAAGTTGGTAAAGAATTTGGACTTTCTTGGATAATAATAATTCAATAGATTTATGTCTGTGCATTGAAGACGAGGACGAGGAGGGCTCCTTGTAACTTTCCTCGAGTTTTACAAGAGAATGAAAAAATGCCCAAGTCATATCTACATCTTTCTTTTGTTGTTTGTCTTTGCATTAGCAATAGGGATTAGAAATGCTTGTCTGGAAATCTCTATAAGTATGTTTTCTTAGAAGCTGCTCCGCGATATAAATCATGATATAGAAATAAATGATGTTCTTGAATTAGCTCTAAGTTCTTGGTTTTTCTTGGTATGAGTTAGTTTTTCTTGTTTCTCTCTGATTGATGTGATTAGCACTTTGCTTTTTCTTCCTCTCTTGTTTTGATGTGTTATTTGATTTAAGAATGCACTTAGGAAATGAGTTTGTTGAAATTTTCTCATTACACAAACAGGTTGAGTTACTACAGTTACCTTTCAACTAAAAATGTTTCAGCAACTTCAATTCTTTTGTAGTAACTTCTGGTTTGAATGCCTCTGGACTTCATTTCCAGTCTAATTTATATAGAGAATTGAAATCTGATATAGACTGTGTATAGTTATTGCGAGCTGGTAATGAAGTTTGTGATGAAACAATGACTAGTAATTCTCATTGCTTTCACTATGTCATCTTGAGCTCAGTTGCAGAATGTTTGATTCCTTTTTTCTGTGGAAAGAGTGAGTTTAATTATCTTGTTTGTTCTTGCAGGTTTGGTAATTTTATGCAAGACAGCCGCAAAATTGGTTTGTGAACAAGATTGTCCGACTTTCGCCACTTACAGACTGGAGGGACACTTTTGGAACCACAAACTTTGCTGAAGGTTCGTGATAGAAGAGCCGATGTTCGTTATATAGAATGGACTCTCATTATCGTGGATATAGTGTAACTGGTGCAGATTTACCCTACTCTTCTTATCCTACTGTTTCCTCTATCCCGAAAAGGCTGTTTGAGTCCTTGAAGTTTGATTCAAGAAACTCGCCTAATTCGCCTTTCTCTACGCCTTTTGAGACGGAGAGCCTGACCGTATTCAGTGAAAGTCGAGAGCAGCACAGTTCGAGTGATAATCTTTCTGACGCCACCCCTTCTTCTAATTCTTCACTGGATTACAACAGCTACCTGCAACAATCAGGAACGTTTCCCTTCTGCCGTCAGGATAGTGTGTCGATTCGTTCTGGTCTACCTTCTTTTCTTCCGAATGCAAATAACAATCAGAACATAAGGCACGCTTTGCTGGAACTGGAGAGTGCTCTTATGGCTCCAGATGATGAGGAGGAAGTCACAACATCAGAGCCTTTCTTAGGTGAAAATAGGCGGTCTCAAACGCCTGGCCAGAGGTCAAGGTCTTGGAACCAGGAAGCTCAGGCGTCTCATTCACGTCAATCTGAGTCGCCTCGTGATTCCCCGTTTGGCAGCTCAAGCAGTCAAGTCCATATTGAGAAACGCCGCAAAGGAATGGAGGACTTCGCGTTACACGGTGTTCCTTCTAATAATCTCAAGCAGTTGCTGATTGCATGTGCTAGAGCCCTTTCTGAGAATAAATTAGACGAATTTGAAAAACTGGTGGATCACGCTCGTGCTGCTGTATCTATCAGTGGAGAGCCGATTCAACGTCTAGGTGCCTACATGGTGGAAGGGCTAATAGCACGGAAAGAGTCCTCCGGCACCAACATTTACCGAGCCCTGAGGTGCAACGAGCCAGACAGCAAGGACTTGCTCTCCTACATGCACATTCTGTATGAGATTTGCCCTTATTTGAAGTTCGGTTATATGGCTGCAAATGGGGCAATTGCGGAAGCATGCAAAAACGAGGATCACATCCACATAATAGATTTCCAGATTGCACAGGGAACCCAGTGGATGACTCTGTTACAAGCCCTGGCAGCCAGA
The DNA here is from genome assembly GCA_034509735.1 of Sesamum alatum. NCBI lineage: Eukaryota > Viridiplantae > Streptophyta > Magnoliopsida > Lamiales > Pedaliaceae > Sesamum > Sesamum alatum. Next base: position 55,219,997 of record JACGWO010000001.1, read on the forward strand.
CCTAGTGGTGCTCCTCATGTGCGTATTACTGGGATCGATGATCCCGTCTCAAAATACGCTCGAGGAGATGGTCTAGCAGCAGTCGCAAGACGTTTAGCTGCAATTTCAGAGAAATTTAACATCCCCGTTGAGTTTCATGCTGTTCCAGTTTTTGCTCCAGACATTACGAGGGAGATGCTAGACGTTAGGCCTGGTGAGGCCCTGGCGGTGAATTTTCCGTTGCAGCTCCACCATACCCCTGATGAGAGTGTCGACGTGTCCAATCCAAGGGATGGACTTCTGAGGATGGTGAAATCACTTTCACCCAAGGTGGTCACTCTGGTCGAGCAAGAATCAAACACGAACACCGCACCATTTCTCCCAAGATTCATAGAAGCTCTCGACTACTACTCAGCTATGTTCGAGTCGATAGATGTAACCATGCCGAGGAGCAAGAAGGAACGGATCAACGTGGAGCAACACTGTTTGGCTAGGGACATTGTGAACATCATAGCCTGTGAAGGGAAGGAGAGAGTGGAACGACACGAGCTGTTTGGGAAATGGAGATTGAGATTCATGATGGCAGGTTTTCGACAATTCCCTTTAAGTTCTTATGTGAATTCAGTGATCAGGGGATTGCTGAGATGCTACTCTGAGCATTACACCTTACTGGAGAAGGATGGAGCTATGCTGTTGGGATGGAAGGACAGGAATCTGGTGTCAGCATCTGCTTGGCACTGAAGAGATGGGAGTGTTGGGGACACATGTAGATGTTGTTGTAGAAATACCTAGTTTCTATTCTAGGCCTGGATGATGTTGCAATCCCATGATGTAAGAGTTGTGCTATATATAGAACTTATCAGAATAATGTAGTTTCAATTTTGATACTGGAAATAGAAAATACAGTTTTAGATTTGTGTCCTTAAATTGAATGTTTCACAATGGTATAAGTTTTTACATTTCTTGATTTATGGTTTGTTTATGCATATACCTGAAAAAATGATGACATCATGATACAAACTGCCGCTACTTTTGAATTGTTAGAAGTAATTTTTGTAATTATGCAAAAAGCACGAATAGTTTATGTAAATAGATCATAAATCAAGAAGTGTAAATGTAATTATCTTTATAGTATAATGATGCACATTGGTAACTATTTATGATGTATGGTTCAATGAAGAGAGAGAGACATATGCAATAAAACAAGAAATGATTAAGGCAGCAACTATTCTCTATCACTGTATCACACTTTTGAGTCACATATTGATATTATACAAACAAAAATTTGTTTCAGACAAAAAAATATAATAACATTAGATTTTAATTTCAAAATGAATTACATACAGCGTATGTGTGATAAAAAAAATGTGATAGAGGATCTTCCACCTGAATTCATATAAAGGAGAAATAGACATGGGAATTTCAGTTCATTATTATTTGAAATTTGCAGTTCTAACACTCTTAAGATCAGATTGGTTAGTGGAAGCCCATTTGGATCCAATGCTGGGTTGGGTGAAAGCCCAAGTGAATGAATTGGATCGGGTAAAAGCCCATATGGTGAATAAATCGGGTCGGGTAAGCCCATACGGTGGATTAAGCGGCGAAGGATCCAGTTTTAATGCATAAAAGTTTAATTATGAATTTAAACTCGATCTAATTTTTGAAAGGTACTCTTTATGTAAATGCACTGAAATAACATTGATATTGAAGAAAAATATTAATGTATCACGTATAAGTAAGACTTACAATTAAATAGTTATATTTTAAAATACAAACATCTAACCTTTTTATTATGAATATAGGTATCATATATTTATATATGTTAGAGACTTTTTACATAATCATATATAAAAATTTATGAGTTTATGCATATTTAAAATTTTGGAACTTATAACTATATTTTATATAAGAATCTACAAACATCTTAAAAATATATAGTTATGTTTAATTTAATATTATTTTTACTTAAATACATCAAAGTAACGGTGACATTAAAGTAAAATATTGATATATCACACATAAGTAAAAAATTAAAAAAATAATTATCTTGATGTATTTAATAAAAATAATTATTGAGATGTTTGTATATTTTTATAATTTTAATATTTTTTTTTTCAAACACCACATATATAGATATTCATATATTATGTGCATAACCATTTATTTAAAATTATTTAGTGGATACTCAGATATATATATATATATATTACATATTGAGAAATATTTATTCGATATTGTATACCTTTAAACATAAATAATTTAAATACATGGCTTAGTTATATGTATCATACTATAACGTTTTTCTCAATATTAATGTTATTATATTTGTATTTGTCGTGGATATTGAGTGAGTTTTGCTCTAAATAATTTCACATATCAAATATCGATATATAATTTAGAGTTAAATGCAGACACCCCCAATAGATGGGGTCATTTATACTTTGCTCCCCAATCGTTCTTTTTTTACATTTTACCCCACAACTTTTCAATTTGTTCCACTTTGCACTTTTCAAAAAATAATAATGGAATATTTTGGGTTGGGTAAAATTGTAAAGGTTAAATGCAGACACCCACCCAACGTATAGGGTTCCTTGAACTTTGCCCCCCAACCTTAAAAAAAAAAAAAATTAAAGAAAAATTAAAGATTTGACATAATTACAAATGCATCATCGTTGTTGGTAAAATTACCAAATGAAAAGGACGATGACCCTATAAACAGTTTAAAGAATTTGACAGTTATAAAGTAATAAGTGGACTTATTAAAAACTAATAATCATCATAATAAAATTAATATTAAATGGGTCACATAAATATAAAATGTAACGGTCAAATACTTATTAAACCTAAAAAAATCACAATAAAATTATTGTAAGAATGGAGATATATTTAGATGTTTGCATACTTGTTTTTTAGTACAACAAATAAATATAAACATTTATACTATTTCATAACTATTTATTTAAAATATTTACTAAGAATGTCCATATTATGTATGTAATATTTTTAAATGCTTATTTAGGTGTTTCTATATTATTCCATAACTTCGCAAGACAATTCATAGGCCGGGCATGTTTGTAACTCTAATTGATTAAGTGATTTAGCTTGGGTTGTTCCGTTAATGGGCTGAGATATCATGAACAAGTTTGAGATAATGAGTTTGAGTTTACAAGATGTGCAGGTATTTGACTCACTTTGTGAGTTTATGATCGAATCGACATATTGTTCAATTAATTGATATTAATGATGCAATCACAATTTCTGTAAAAAAAAAAAAAAAAGTTCAAATTCCCATGCGTTTGAATTGGTTAATTTGACATTGAGAAATTCAATTTCATAGTGTTAAATTTTTTTCTTTGAATAAAAGAAATCCAAATCCTCACACTCTCATTTTGAACTATACTTTTGTGAAAATATTAGTGAATTTTAAATTTTTTTGATATATTATCATCTAAAATCATTTTTTCAAATTATTTTTTCAAGTCCAAATTCAATCATCCAAATACATCAATAAATAATAATTGTTACGTTTTGTCAAGATGGAGTTTTGCTTGCGCATGAGACGTTGCAACTTGGATTTCCAAAAAGTCTATGTCATTATGTTTGGCCGAAAAGTGCCAAATTAGTCACAAAAAAACCAATTCAAATAAGTTGTACAATTTTTATGCGTACTTGATTTGTGATTTTCTTTGAATTAAAACATTTTTTCTTAAATGTTCTTTGAATTAATGTCTTTTTTTTAAAGGTTCTTTGAATTAATGTCTTAAAAGACCAACGGTGCTACTCGTATAGTTATATGTCTAAACTTGCATAATTAATGTCTTAAAAGACTCGGTCCCCGTCTTTTGCAGAGCATGCTTTTAATGAATTGGGCTGGAACAATCCAGCCCTCTCATTTTCCTATTTTTTTTTAATTTTTTTTGTTAGTTATTTATTAATTATTAATTAAAGTTTTAAATAATAATTATTAATATTTAATTAAATATAGTTAATAATTAAAACTAATTAAAAATAAATGGTTAGTATTAATGGTTAATATTATTAATAATTAAAAACTAGTAAATAAATTTATTAATTTAGTATGACCTAATAATATTACATTCTGTACGAAAAATAAATGGTTATATTTTTCGTACAGAATGTAATATTATTAGGTTATACTAAACTAATAAATATATTTATTAATTTTTAATTATTAATAATATTAACCATCAATACTAATCATTTATTTTTAATTAATTTTAATTATTAACTATATTTAATAAAATATTAATAATTATTATTTAAAACTTTAATTAATAATTAATAAATAACTAACAAAAAAATAAAAAAATAAAGAATAGGAAAATGAGAGGGCTGGAGCAATCATTAAAAATGTGTCTGCAAAAGACGAGACTCACAGAATTTATTTTTTTTTTAAATTTCTGATAGAGTTGGGGTTTCAAACCCCGATTCTGCCTACTTTTTAAAATATTTCAAAATAACACTAATTTAATAATTTTTTTTATATTATTTAAATAATTTTACCTACATAGACTTTTTGGAAATTCATATTGCAACAGCTCACGCGCAAGCAAAAATCCATCTTGAAAAAAACATAAAAATTATAGAATTTTCAATTTGTAGCATTCTCTTCCTGACTTTGGAATAGGAGTCGCCCAGTGGGAGAGGTACAAATTGAAAAATTTAATTAGCAGCAGCTTCCCTTCTTCCATCTTTCTTGAACATATCTTAGGTTGTTTGGTTAAATTTATTTTAATTCTTATATTTATTAAGATATTTTCAAAATGATTAAGATATTAAGAAGGGGTTTGGCTAAATAATTAAATATCTTATTAGTTTTTTGAGTTAAAAGCAGACACCCCCAACCTTTGTATCGTTTTGCACTTTGGCCGCAATGATTTTTTTTTTTACAATCGACCACCCAACCTTTCCTATTTATAACACTTTGCTTTTTTTTTTTATATATATTTTTCGGTGAATCCAGGGGGAATATTCTATTTGCGTGAATACATGTGCCCAAAATTAATTTAGTGTTGGGTAAAATTATAATTTCAACCCTAATTTTTAAAAAATAATACATAAAGACAGAAAAAAATAAAAAATGAAGGTCTTCTTGCTCGTCAAATGAAAATTAATTATGTAGCTCCTAGATGGAGATGCGAAAAATACTACTTTACCCTTGCTGAATTTTTTATTTTAAAAAAAGTAAAACAATTGGAATTACCCATAGAGAATATTAGTCCATAAAAATATTTTAGAAAATTCTAAAAGATATATAAAATTATCACTTATAATCCAAAAGGGTATTTTAGGCAGTTCACCACAAAATTTGGACGGAAACCTAACAAAATGGGCTCGTTGTTAGACGGATGTTAAAGTTAGGGAGATATTTGTAATTTTTCAAATAATAAGGATATATCTGTAATTATGCCAAACCTCAGGTGAGGTGACTGTAATTTACACTAAAAACTAACTTATCAGTTAATGTACTTGGGAAGTTGAATAAGTTAGTTATCTTATTAGTTGGAGGGCATTTTTAGTTTTACAAAAAATTGGTGCAATGGTGTCAAAAATCGCAACTTTGTGTCTATAATATTTTTTTTTTATATATATACTAACCGTTGTGGTACGTCGTCCCTACGTGCATATAATAAAATATTTTTTTGTACTTTAAAATATATTATAAATAAGATTAAAATATATAAGTCAATACATTGCATTAAAAAAAAGAAACAAAGAAATAAAAGAAAAATCATTTATCAGGTGATGTGAAATTTGGAGTTAATAAGTTAGTTATCTTGTCGGTTAATGACATTTTTGATTTTATAAAAAATTGGTGCAACAGTGTCATTAATCGCCGTCTGTGAGTGTGAAAGCCCTTTTCTTTTTATATTAGTACTAGTCAGCATGGCACGCCGTCCCTGCGTGCATATAATAAATAATATGTAATGCTGTAAAATATATTATAACACACTTTTAAAAGAAAAAGATAGAAAGAAATAAAGAAAGAAAAGAAACTAACTTAGGGGTATTATTGGTATAATAAAAAATGGTGTTGTGGTGTAAGTAACTACCTTTGTGAGTGACAACGGTGTTTTCTTTATATATTAGTATGAAAGATATATATATATATATATATATATTATAGCATAGATAAATTAGTTATGTCAATACTCAATAACTACCTTAAGATAGTTATTTCTTTTTCTTTTTTTCTCCTTCGATTTTTAAGTTGTCTCCATTTTTTTTTACTCTCTCTAAGTATTATCCATTCTTCAAGAGATGTTTATTTTCTTTCTATGCTATTTATATTAAATAATTTATAATGAAGTATAATTTTTATTTATTTATTAAAAATATGTGTTTATGTGTCACACATGAGTCTTTAATTGGCATCCAGCCTTCATTTGCCAGTTATAATATCTTCTCAAAGGAATAAATTTGAGTTGCACTTTCTTTAATGGTATTTCTGTCTTTTCGACCCTGGCCCTCTTTTCAATAAAACTTTTCACATTCTGTAGCATATAATAAACTTGGCACTCTTTCTTATCACAAAAAATAAAAAATAAAATAAAATTGGCTTTCTTTCATAAGATTTCTTTCTTCTTCTTTTCTTTTTTTTTTTTTTTTCAAATTTATACTTTTATTTATTTTTTATATTGTGTGTCAATGTATATTTTAAAGCTCATTTAACTTGTAAATAATGAAATAAATTTAAATGGATTTTAAAAAATAAAAAATTATCATTTTAATGTAGTAATAGAAATTTAAATGGTTTCTTAAAAATGGTGAAAGTTTCAAATGTGTTTTTACAAAATAATGAAACAAACTTAAATCGGTATTTAAAAATTGTAATGTGTTTTTGTACCATCATGTAATTTTTTTGTTGACGTAAATATTTTCCGTCCAAACTCTAATGGAAGGGGGTCAAGTGTAAACAAAGAATTTTTGGAAGGGGTGTAAGTACAATTTCACATTTTGAGAGGGGGTCTAAGTGTAATTAACCCTAAATTTTTCTGTAGTTGTCAAATTGTTTCCTTTTCACCCCTCGCTGCCCACTATATATACACTATCGCGGTTTTTTTTGGGGCTTGCACTTGAAACGACTAAAGGAGAAATGAATGTTTGTGAGATTTGCCTATTAGCCAAACAACAGAGGCTCTGTTTTAATCCCAGTGAAACACATTCTCACAAAATTTTTGACTTGGTTCATGTGGATGTATGGGGTCCATACAATCAATATTCATTATCCAATTGCACCTATATGCTAACCATAATGGATGACCATAGCAGGGCCACTTGGACCTTTTTTATGAAACACGAAAGCCAAATAGTGCACTTATTAGAATCCTTTTTCCACATGGTACATACACAATTCAATGCCAAGATCAAAACTGTCAGAAGTGATAATGGCATGGAGTTTATCAGTGAAAACTATCAAACCTTTTTCAGTAAACATGGGATTGTTCACCAAAAGAGTTGTGTCTACACACCACAACAAAATGGTGCTGTAGAAAGGAAACACAAACATCTGTTCCAAATAGCTCGAGCCTTAATGTTTCAATCCCACCTTCCTAAACACTTTTGGTCTGAGGCTGTATTGACAACCACTTTTCTTGTAAACAGACTCCCTACTCCTATTTTGAACTGGAAAACACCTTATGAGTTGCTTTATGGTAAATCAGTGGACTACACCTCTCTAAAGGTTTTTGGATGCTTATGTTTTGCTAGCAATGTACATCCACACAAATCAAAATTTGAACAGAGGGCTTACAATGTGTCTTCAGTGGGTACATGCCTGGGAAAAAAGGATACTAAGTTTATGACTTGGAGAATAAGACTATTCTTGTGTCTAGAGATGTTGTTTTTTATGAAAATATCTTTCCTTATCATGGCAGCAGTGACAATCTATATAATTGTCCTCTCCTTATCTTCATTCCAGAAGAACCACCTACTTCACCTACTACCACCAACTCACAATCCCTTCCTTCCCTATCATCTTCACCTCCGGCTTCTAATACCCATGATATATCCATTACAAACTCTCATGACTCTCTTCAGGACACTACTCCTCTTAGAAGATCCACCAGAATCACACATAAGCCTGGTTGGCTAGAAGATTTTGTATCTCACAATTCCTCTGCAAACAACATTACTCTCACTGTTCTTGCACCAACACATAGTGTTTTCTTGGCCTCTTTATCTGTTGTGCAGGAGCGTAGAACTTATATTCAGGCCAAGGAGAGCTGTGAATGGAGGGCTGCCATGACAGCTGAACTGCAAGCCCTTGAACAAAATCATACATGGGATGTAACAGTTCTGCCACAAGGGAAAGAAGCCATTAGGTGCAGATGGGTGTTTAAGCTCAAACTGAAGGCTGATGGGTCAGTTGAAAGGCATAAAGCCAGATTGGTTGCGAAGGGGTACAACCAGATTCTAGGAGTCGACTACAATGAAAGTTTTTCACCAGTGGCAAAGATAGTTACAGTAACGTTGTTTTTGATCCTGGTTGCAGCTCACAACTGGCATATCCATCAATTAGACATTAATAATGCATTCTTGCATGGTCATCTTGAAGAAGAGATTTATATGCAAGCTCCTGAAGGTTATGAGGTACCTTCTGGACACGTTTGCAGGTTGAGAAGGTCACTGTATGGCTTGAAACAAGCCTCAAGACAGTGGAACCAAGAGTTCACATCTAAATTGGCTTTATATGGTTTTACTCAATCCCAAAATGATCATTGCTTGTTCATTAAAGGTACAGGATCTGCTACAATGGCCTTACTAGTTTATGTGGATGCTGGATCTTCTGACACAGATATTGCAGCAATAAAGCTTTTCTGGACAATTTGTTCACCATTAAAGACTTGGGGCCAACCAAGTATTTTTGGGGATTGGAAATGGCTAGATCAGCAAGGTGTCTAGTTGTCACTCAACAAAAATATATACGGGACATAGTCAAGGATGTAGGCCTTGACTCAGCAAAGGCTGCCACGACCCCTCTTCCTGCAGGGATTAAATTTGGAGATGATGCAGGAGCATTGTTGCCCAATCCTGAGAGTTATAGAAGATTAATTGGCAGACTCCTCTACCTGAACTTTACCAGGCCAGATGTTTCATATGCATGCCAACAGCTTAGTCAGTTCCTTCAACACCCATGTCAGCAACATTGGGATGCTGCCTTGTATCTTGTCCGCTACCTGAAAGGAACTCCTACAAAAGGTTTGTACTTCCCTGCGCATAATCCTTTGGACTTAGTTGCATATAGTGACTCTGATTGAGTGAGTTGGCCTAAGTGTAACTGGATACTGCATTTTTTTGGGGCCTGCACTTGTATCCTGGAGAACAAAGAAACAAAACACTGTTTCAAGATCAACTGCAGAAGCCGAATATAGGAGCATGGCATCTACAGTATGTGAGTTGGTCTGGATCACTTATCTATTCAACGATCTTGGTGTTCTAGCTCGTGCTCCAATTCCCTTTCGCTGTGACAATAAGGCAGTCCTTCACATTGTGAACAACCCTGTTTTTCATGAACGAACGAAGCACTTGGAAATCGACTGTCATATTGTACAAGAGAAATACAAAGCTGGCCTCATTGTCCCATCTCATGTGCCCAGTAAACTTCAACTTACAGACATTTTCACCAAAGCTCTTTCAAGACGTTCTTTCTCGTTTTTGATGTCCAAGTTGGGCTTGCTTTCTCTACAACCAAGTCCACCTTGACGGGGGAATGTTGAAGATTACACCTCAAATACCAGACGTCACCATGCAGATTCACATTTAGTCACACACTCAGCAGCAGTAGCAGACTAACAAACTCGCATGTTTCCCGTTTTTATAGATGCCTTTTACACTTTTGTATTCATTGTTTTTAGCTAAGAACACTTGTCACTTATTGGGATAGGTTGTTAGGATTAGATTCTCCTTTTCTCTTCTATTTATTGACAGCACTGTAGCTTTGTACATTCAATGTTTTGAATACGAAATGCAGAAATCTTTCACAGATACGACAATTCTCTTTTCCTTAGCTACATTTGTTCAAAGGACACATCGCTAATAGGTTACTATGTTTCTTGTCTTGTTTGAACGTTCTTACGTTCCTATAAAAATAAAAAAGTATGTAAGTTTTTTGAGAAAATTACAGTTTCAGTCTAAAAGTTGCAATTTTTTAGGGATAAATGCAATTTACCCTCCTGTGATATAAAATGATCAAAAATCCCCCTGTGAAAAAATAATTAGCAAATTACTCGATGTGATTTTAAAATGAAGCAAATTACCCCCCCTGTGTTTTTCCTTGATAGGGGATAATTTGCTTCATTTCTCAAAACACAAGGAGTTAATTTGCCAATTATTTTTTCACAGGGTGATTTTTGCTCATTTCTTATATCACAGGGGGGTAAATTGTATTTATCCAATTTTTTTTATTGTATTTATCCAAGTTATTCCCTTTTCACCCCTCGCTATTCTCTATATATATGGCATTTCCAAAATACCTAGTAGGAAACCAGTGCTCACTACACAGAAATTTAACAGAAAAGATAATATAAAATGGATATTGGTTCATCAAATTCTCCTATTTTGGTAGAGACACTTAATTTAGATGATGTTCGCCGATCAATAAAGTATCATCCAAGCATTTGGGGAGAGTATTTCTTGGCATACGCTTCTACGGTACAACGTTAGTTATGCTTTCTTTTTGTAATATTAATATTAAATGCGTACCTTAACATTAGTTTTATATGGAATTAGATAGAGTTGGGAACAAAACATGCTACGTGCAACATTGTTTCATTTATGTGTAGGAAATTTCTGCTGTCGAAGAGGAAGAACTCCAGAAACAAAAACAAGTTATGAGGAATGTGCTTACCCAAACGCCTGATGATTCATCTCACAAGTTAGAACTCATTGATGCAATTCAACGCCTTGGCGTTGGTTATCATTTTAAAGAAGAAATCGACATATCCTTACGGTGCATGAATGATACTTATTTAGATTGTAGTAGCAAAGACAATGATATTCGTGCTATTGCTCTTCGTTTCCGTTTACTCAGACAACAAGGTTACTATGTCTCGTGTGGTAAGTATTGGTTGTTAGTCATTTACGAGCACGTATTCACTTTTAACATGCTTGATTAATTATTTTTTTCATACCAGATGTATTCAACAAATTCATAGACAATGAAGGAAATTTTAAAGAGTCGTTGGTAAAAAATGTTGCTGGAATGCTAGAGTTGTATGAGGCAGCACATTTCAGAATACGTGGTGAAGAAATTCTTGATAAAGCACTGGAGTTCTCGGCCTCTCGCCTTGAGTCATTGAGACCCCGGATCATGAGCAGCTCCCTTTTTGCACTAGTTAACGAAGCCTTGAAATTCCCAATTCTCAAGAATTTGACGAGGTTCGGAGCCAGAAAATTTATTTCTATCTATCAAGAAGATGAATCACATAACAAGATACTATTGAATTTTGCGAAATTGGACTTCAACTTAGTACAAAAGATACATCAGAAAGAGCTAAGTGATTTGACAAGGTCAGATTTTTTTATTTTTTATTGCATGAATCATTTATTAATAACATTTTTTTATTTAATTCAAAATTTGTAGTTGAATGAATACAGGTGGTGGAAGGATTTAGACTTCAAGAATAAACTGCCGTTTGTAAGAGATAGGATGGTGGAGTGCTATTTTTGGGCATTGGGCATATATTTTGAGCCCCAATACAACATTGCTAGGAAAATACTGTCCAAAGTGATTGTCTTGGCTTCCTCCATTGATGACATTTATGATGTTTACGGAACCTTGGATGAACTCCAACTTTTTACACATGCCATTCAAAGGTAGCTGCCACGCATGTGTGTCTGTCTACATATCATGACATACGTATATATATATATATACTTAATGTCGTATACATAGTCGACATATATAGATGATGTCATCCACAAGTCCGAGATGATATTTGATTGATTGAAATAAAAACCTTGATGACTAGGTGGGATAAATGTGCCTTGGAGCAACTACCTCCATACATGAAAATTTGTTACAAAGCGCTTCTAGATGTTTACGCAGAAATGGAAGAATTGGACGACGTACTATACCGGGTAAATCGTGCAAAAGAAGAGGTAATATTGACATATTTACGTTTCATTATGTCAGATTTTCAATATCTACTTAAAAACATTATATAAATGATGTAAATTTTATCGACATGCTGCAGATGCAAAATTTAGTCGAGGCATATTTTGAGGAGGCAAAATGGTTATATAACAATCATATTCCGACAATAGAAGAGTATATGAACGTGGCAGTTACATCTTCTGGTTATATAATGGTCGCGGCAACTTCCTTAGTTGGTATGGAAAATTTGGTCGCAAAAGAAGACTTTGATTGGGTTGCAAGAGAAGCAGTAATAGTTCGGGCTTCAGCCATAATCGCTAGACTAATGGACGATATGGCCGGACATGGGGTACCAAAACTATATTAGTTCATCAAAATAATTTGCATTAATTTAATGTATAACTATTTCTTGACTTATATGTTTTATGTGCAGTTTGAGAAAAAAATCTCAGCGGTAGAATGCTATATGACTCAATATGGAGCCTCGCAAGAGGAGGCGTTCGATGAACTAAAGAAACAAGTTTCGAAAGCATGGAAGGATATAAATCAAGAATGCCTTATTCCTACGGTAGTTTCAGTGCCGATTCTGATGCGCATATTGAACTCTGCTCGCGTCATACATCTTCTCTATAGTGATGGAGATGGGTATACGAAGACAAATACTATGATAGAAGATCTTATAAGATCAGTGCTCATCGAACCCACGACAATTTAATTATTTGTATAAGAAATTACTATATTTCTGGATGTATTGATACTTCACTTAAATTTGTGTTGACAAATTCCAAGCTTGTGAAAATAAATGTAAGCTTGCAATTCACTTTTCGTATGTGTAAATTTGAATTGAAAGTGTGAAAATAAATGTACTCCTTACTATTCGTGTTGTTATGAAAATGGCCATTAAATATATTATTCGTATTTTCCATATTACTCATTAGTTATTATGTGGTTATTCTACTTAATTATTTGGTTCTTGATTTGACAAAAAGATATATATTAATGAAACCCACCACTATTATTTTTTATGTTAGTCGTCGTGGCATGCCGTACTTGTGTATATATAAAATAATATTGCACGTTTTAAATTAAGTTATTGTAGATTAGAATATATATATATATATATATATATATGGATGATTATAGCAAGTGAGATATTTCGTTTAGAGTGTTAATTTTGGCAGCAACAATGCAGAATTTCCTTCAATTAGCTTATTTTCTGCCCTTGCTAATTGCTATATATATACCCCCCGTTTCTGCTAGACAAGAGGACTACAAGTGCTCACTAGCAAAAGAATATTAGCACAAACACAAAAGATCATAAGTAAAATGGAGTTTGGTTCATCAAATTCTCCTAATTTCCCTGAAAAAGTCTCCAAAAATATATTTTGAGCCGCAATACCAGGTTGCTAGGAAGATACTGGCCAACGTGCTTGTCTCGAGTTCGACATTTGATGATATTTATGATGTCTATGGAACCCTAGATGAACTCGAAATTGTCCCACATGCCATTCAAAGGTACATTTAACGTGTAGTTATACACAATTTATTATATTTTCAATGTCAATTTTGTGATTATTTTTTATTCGATAACCAAAAAAAAAAAATGTTAATTTTTGGATGCTAGATGGAATATTGATGCCTTGGAACAACTACCTCCATACATGAGAATTTGTTACAAGCCAGTTTTATTCATATGTTACAGATGCAAAAAATGATCGAGTCTTACTTTGAGGAGGCGAAATGGTTGTACAACACGCATATTCCAACATTGGAAGAATATATGGAAGTTGCAATTGTGCCTGCCGCACTAGAAAAAAAATTAATATTAGCTACATTTTCAATGATCATAGTTAAAAAATCGTGGTAATAACTATTATTAATTACGGTTAAATAAAAATCGATGTAAAAATTATCTTTTCCACCATGAAAAACTTATTTGCCACGGATTTTAGCCGTAGTAAAAATATTTGCCATGACTTTTAGCCATGACAAATGTTTTAGCCACCCTCGCAAAAACCATGGACGACAACCGTTGCGTGGCCGTAGTCAATGACTATTCCCTATGGCTATTTAGTATTAACTATGACAATTAGCCATGGTTAAAGGTCATATTTTTTTGCACTGCCGGTTATATAATGCACTCATAGAGTTCGCCTTTCGTAGGTCTAAATTTGTATTGTGAAACTCCAAGCTTGTGAAAATAAATATACTCTTCAATATTGTGTTTTTTATGGTATTGTGTTTGGATTAATGGATTTGATGGTAGAAATTTCGATCCCTAATAACAAATCATTTACATTTGTTTCAATGATTTTATATTAGAAATGATTTCAAAGTTTTCAATTCTCATTTTGAGCTATATTTTATGAAAAATATTGATATTTCAAATTCTTTTTATATGGAGTTATTTGAATTTTTCTTCCTCATATTCCTCATTTAAATTCAAATTCATCCATCCAAATGTAACCTGATTTCATATTTCATGAATTATAAGCAATATATTGAACAATGAAGCGACAGGGGATGAAGATTTTGATAATGAATAGCTATTATTCTTCTTGTTATAAGAAATGGTTTCGGAAAGTTATTTGTTTTTCTAAAATTTAATCAATTATTAAAGTGAGGCCCATTTAATATTTATTGGAGTTATTTGACTTAATACAATCTATTTTGTGAGTAGATGTGTATAATGTATTTAATTTATTATAACTATTTTTGCATGGATGAATGATTATTAGCCAAAATGAGGTACCAAGTAACATTTAATCGAAGCAAGTATAGTACTTAGGTACGGCCCATTAATTTGGGCACCACAAATCTTTCCAAGTGGAAAAACTATACATCAACAATTTGAGAAACGATCAAGTGGTCCAATATTTTAAAAACTATCTCTTAGATATCGAGTATAAGAAAATAATTTGGAAAATGAGATACGGCCAAAACAATATTTTTTGCAGGTAAATATTTATACACATGAGATAGTGCTAGTTAGTATACAAACTCAATTTTTGTCATCTACTTAATTATATTTGTGTGGTTAACGTTGTCGATCTTGATCATGAATAATTTGAATTTAGAAGAACAATCAAATTGTGTGGTTCTATTTTAATTTTGTTGATCATGAAAATTTTATAATGTTGCTTGTTATTTTTTGTTTTCCCGTTAATAATTACTTGTGTTTTGTCTTGAAATTCGAGTGGAAGTGCTAACACATGTACTATGTATGTGTTCGATGAAGGGCGAACGAAATAGTTTTCTTGGTAGCACAAAATGACCACGTCGCTGTTGAGTAGAATGCATGGAGTATATTTATGTGGCAAGTAAGATACAAAGGACACTTTTCTGTATAGTGATGATTAGGTGGCCACATCTACCATTTGATGGTCACAGAAAAAATAATTGAGAACTAGTTTTTTTTTAATGTGTCAATGAATTCCGACGAAGAAATTATCTTATAATCATTAATTTTTTTAATTAAGATAGTTATAATAATTTTAATTTAATTTAATAGCCAAAAATAACTGTCGGACACCTAAATTTGGGAGGTTATTATTTTGAGGGATAAAATTTAGAGAGCTATACGTGGTAGTTGAATACGAGGATCACTATGACTATTGCCCATGGTAAATTTACCAAAGACGAAAATAATTTATTGGATATTATGGATGACTGGTTACGGAGAGACCGTTTCATTTTTGTAGGCTGGTCCGGCTTATTGCTCTTTCCTTGTGCCTATTTCGCTTTAGGGGGTTGGTTCATAGGTACAACTTTTGTAACTTCATGGTATACCCACGGATTGGCCAGTTCCTATTTGGAAGGTTGTAATTTCTTAACAGTTTCTACTCCTGCTAATAGTTTAGCACATTTTTTATTGTTATTATGGTAGGGGTCTTGAAGCACAAGGAGATTTTACTCGTTGGTGCCAATTACTCGTTGGGGTCTTGCTCTAGGACCAATCAAATTGTGTGTGATAACGCTTTCGCACTAATAAATTTCATGTTACGTCAATTTGAGTCTGCTCGATCTGTTCAATTGCAACCTTATAATGCAATCACTGATAAAATTGATACATTGATAGATAATTTTTTTTTTTTTTCTGTAGAACATGTGTTTATTGTTTAGAATGTTGCTTTCAATAAAGAAGTATTTTTTAATTATTATAAAAAAATAAGTATTTATATTATAGTGAAATTAGTTTTTGGTATACTTGAAAGAATTGACATTGATAGGTCACTTTCTTTATTCTTTTTTTCCTTCATGGAGTATTAATAGAATAATATAAAACTCATATTATTTTATTTTCTCAATGTATTCTATATTTCTTTTTTTAATTGAAAAAAAAACTATATTTCTTACGCAAATATAGTTTCAAAACAAATATCTTGAGCAATATGCATGATTTTTTCTCGTCTTTTTTTTTCTTTTTTTGTGGTAAAAACTCACATGTACGTAGATAGGGGGTTACGCATACCCGACCTATCTGTTTATTATTAATCTAAAAAGCATACATACATCACATCATTTGAAATGAAAATAGTTATTTTGTTCAACATGCATGATGATGAGTGCCAAGTATACAATTAGGTTGTGATTATTTAATATTTTATTTTTAGTATTTCTTTTCAATAAAAGAAAGTAACATACTATTAGTTTTGGGACGATGAATAAAATTTGTGCTCCAGATAAAAATGTAATACTAATGTATATTTTTCTCAAATAGTAAAATATAATAATTAATATATCTTACAGAGTATCTCATAGATATACAGTCACAAAATATTTTACAAAATAAGATATATGATGAAAACAATAAATATGATGAAGCAAGCGTTATCACACACCATTTAATTGGTCTTAGAGCAAAGATAACGACTTAACGTTGTCGTTGTAAGATGACATGTGAGCTATTTCAGGTGACTTATTTCCTGAAAAATATTTGACAATGAATGAGCCGAAGGGTGAATCATAAGTTGATTATCAATATTACTAGGTGGGTTAGCAGTGATATCTTGAGTTGGGAACAGTAGTTGCATAATTTTCCGTATGTATAAGGCTTTCAGTCGATTTGTATTCTAAGTTTTGTAATAACTAGAAATCGCACCTTTTCCTTTCTTATATTTATAAATACTAGCATTGATGATTAAATACAATATTTCGATGACGCATGTCATTTCATGATGTCTCAGTATTATATTGAGTAAAATGTGGTTTATCTTATTAGGTTAAATGTGAATTTCTTATAAGACGGAATGAAATTACCGAGGGGGTGTTACAATAATTGTATTGTTGTTTCATTTAAAAAAATTAATATACAATTTGATAGGAATTCAGTCTAATACTAATTATCTTTTATGGAAATATATGTGTTATTTTTCTTATCAAAAATAAAATACTGTGATATAAGGAAAATAACATAGTAGCAGTTTAGAGGTAACGAATAACATTTCTGTGCGCAAATATGAGCTAAAAGCTTAATACTGATGGCTGATATGAGATGAGATGAATGAATGACAGAGCAAAAATATATACAAACCAGTATTAGATGAATCATGTAAATTCGTATTTTCTAAAAAAGAATTACGATTTATCCTATAATTGTATTGGTGTTTGATTAAATAAATATATCATTTGATTTTAATATCAATATACTAGATCCTTTAAGGAAATATAGTTTCAAAATAGTTATTCTGTCCAACATGGGAATGCCACGTGATTATTTAATATAATTTTCATTTTTCTTTCTGGAAATATTTCATTTCAATGAAAAAATTCGCATACTAATAGTTTTGAGATGATGATAAGATTTATGATCAAGATCAAAGCATAATACTAATAACAATTGTTATAATGGATAAAAAGTACATAATATAATTAGTGCACATGACAGATTCAAATGTGCATGCAGAATAATATAAATATTATATTAACAATAAAAATAGAAAAATATAAAGAACTTAATTAGAGGAAAAAAATTAAAATAAAAGTATAAATTAAGAGAGAGCGAGAACTACTTAAAGGTAGTTTTATTAGGCCAAGGATGCCAAAATTTGATGCTATTCAATTGTATATTAGTACAAATATGCTATGATTAAAATTAATATGATACATTTTTCTCAAAAAGTAAAATATTTCTTATAATATATGGAAAAACATTTTACAAAATACGATATGATATGGAAGCAAGCTAATGTAACCACACATTTTATTGGTCCTCACAGTAAAGATAAAGAGTTCTCGTTGTCACATAAAAACAAATATCATGTGTGTTTTGTGGTTGTCGTAACATTAAAAATAATTAGCGTAGGACAAAGGTATGAAATGACTTGACCTAAATTGTTAGATAAAACCAAATGACATTAACTTGCATGTGGTGAAATTATGGCTCCATGACTAGGAGTATGATACCAACACATTGAACACACTTTCGAAATTTCAAATTATAATTCAGTCGTTTTTTCATTCGGGTAGGAGGTTTCAGATGAAGTATAGAACCTGAGAAAATAAAGATCGTTAGGGTTGTTGGGAGGTCCTTAGCTAAGACCCTCCAATATTTAAATCAGTTCGAAATAGAGCGGAGGTATTTAATCATGTGCGTTGTAATATATGCCATTTATCATAAATGGAGTGTCATGAATGTATTTATAGGGTCAAATGCATCCACTTGCTTGGGGCACGTGGACAATCTCCAGCTACGAGCTGTCAGGAGATGTACCGCCTGTATGTCGGGTCCATCGCACCGAGTCCTTGGAGCGAGTCGGGAGACCCGACCCTAGGGAAAGGCGTGGATCCTTGTACATATGAGGCATTTTGCCTTTCCAAAAGGGGTATTTATGTGTTTTGATAAATGATCATGATATACACCTATTAATTTTATATTTGTGTTACGAGTATTCAATATATTCTGGCTCAAAGACCTGATCAAATAAAATAATATTTTTAACTGAGCTCAACAAATATTATGCTCGAAGGAAACAATGATGCAAGAAACTGTGGTAGAAGTGCTCGAGTTTTTTCACATGTTACTTGTCTTGTTTGAACGTTCTTGTTGGAAAAATAAAATATGTAAATTTTTCTCCAATTGTCAACTTGTTCTCTTTTCACTAATGATCTCTTGGCCTAGTGGTTAAGATTAAGGTCTCATGACCTTTAGTAGGATTATTTGTATACTGTTATAGTAAGGGGTTGTTTAAATTTCATTTATGTAATATTGTTGATCAATGTATAATTGTTGCTATTGTCTCTATTAGAGATTGGTAGTTGACAAGGCTGATTGAAATCGATTTAGTTCAATTAATAATATTCATCGCTCTCACAAAAAAAAAAAAAAACTTGTTCCCTTTTTCACCCCCTCACTATTCTCTATATATATGCCATTTCCGAGATACCTAGTAGGAAACTAGTGCTCTCTACAAAGAAATTTAAGAGAAAAAATAAATATAAAATGGATATTGGTTCATCAAATTCTCCTATTTTGGTAGAGAAATTTAATTTAGATGATGTTCGCCGATCAGTAAAGTATCATCCAAGCATTTGGGGAGAGTATTTCTTGGCATACGCTTCTACGGTACAATATTAGTTTTATACACTATATGCTTTTTGTAATATTAATATTGAGTTTAATGCAATTTATCTTCCTGTGATATAGTAAATGAACAAATTAATCAAATTGGGAACAAAGCATGGTATGTGCAACATTGTTTCATTTATGTGTAGGAAATTTCTGCTGCCGAAGAGGAAGAACTCCAGACACAAAAACAAGTTATTCGGAATGTGCTCAACCAAACGCCTGATGAGTCATCTGATCACAAGTTAGAACTCATTGATGCAATTCAACGCCTTGGCGTCGGTTATCATTTTGAAGAAGAAATCGATAAATCCTTACAATACATGCATGATACTTACTTAGAGTACAGTAGTAACGACAATGATCTTCATGCTATTGCTCTTCGTTTCCGTTTACTCAGACAACAAGGTTACTATATCTCGTGTGGTAAGTATAGATTGTTATAAGTCATTTACGAGCACGTTGAAATAATACTTTGGTCTTTTATTCTTAATTGGTGTTTCACTTTTAACACGCTTGATTAATTATTTTTTTCATACCAGATGTATTCAACAAATTCATAGACAATGAAGGGAATTTTAAAGAGTCATTGGTAAAAAATGTTGCTGGAATGCTAGAGTTGTATGAGGCAGCACATTTCAGAATACATGGTGAAGAAATTCTTGATAAAGCACTGGAGTTCTCTGCCTCTCGCCTTGAGTCATTGAGACCCCGGATCATGAGCAGCTCTCTTTCTGCACTAGTTAAGGAAGCCCTAGAATTCCCAATTCGCAAGAATTTGATCAGATTAGCAGCTAGGAAGTTCATCTCTATCTATCAAGAAGATGAATCACAGAACAAGATACTACTGAATTTTGCGAAATTGGACTTTAACATAGTACAAAAGATACATCAGAAGGAGTTAAGTGATATTACAAGGTATGCAACTAACATATAAATTTTCAGACAGTACTATATATATGTGCTACATAAGTTTATTTAAATCTTAAACAATCATCAAATATTGTAGGTGGTGGAAGGCTTTAGATTTTGCAAATAAATTGCCTTTTGCAAGGAATAGAGTGGTGGAATGCTACTTCTGGATATTAGGAGTCTATTTTGAGCCCCACTACAATATTGCAAGAAGAATGCTAACAAAAGTCATTGCTCTAACTTCTGTTATTGATGACATTTACGATGTTTATGGAACGCTAGACGACCTTCAACTTTTTACAGACGTCATCCAAAGGTTGCATTCAAATCCTTATTCCAGACTACTATTTGAGTTAGCATGTCAATTTATTTATATAATTTGTGAGTATAACTAAATTTGTTGGGCAGGTGGGATGTCAATGACCTCGAGCAGTTGCCACCATACATGAAAATATGTTACGAGCCCTTTTAGATGTGTTCCTTGAAATGGAAAATACAAGCGGATCATATCGTGTTCAATATGCAAAAGAAGAGGTATATATATATCTAATTATCGTGTTCATTTTATTTTTTAGTACTATACATATCAAGTTTTTTACTTTTATCGATGATTCATCCATTTGAATTTCTTTCTTGTAGATGAAAAAATTGGTGAGAGCATATCTAGAAGAGGCAAAATGGGTTTACAGTAAGTATATGCCAACAACAAAGGAATATTTGAAGGTGGCCGTTGTGTCTGGTGCTTATATGATGTTGTCAACAACATCATTGGTTGGTATGAAAAACCTAGTAACAAAGGAAGACTTTGAGTGGGTTACAAGTGAACCCCTAATAGTACAAGCATCATCAATAATTTGTCGATTAATGGACGACATTGTAGGATTTGGGGTAAGAAACTTACACAAATTTATTATAGTACATAATTTATTGGATATCTTAAACATCAGTTTCTTACAAGATTCTTTGATTTTGGTTTCACATACATAGTTTGAACAAAAAGTCACAGCGGTTGATTGTTACATGAATGAATATGGTGCCTCAAAGACGGATACTTTCGCTGAGTTTAGGAAACAAGTGAAGAAAGCATGGAAGGATATAAATCAAGAATGCCTTGAGCCAACGCCGGTCTCTATGCAAGTTCTTATACGTGTTGTCAATCTTGCCCGCGTCATAAATCTTCTTTATGAGCGTGACGATGAGTATGCTAATTCCAACACTAAGACCAAGCAGGTTGTAAGATCTGTTCTCGTTGAGCCCGTGCCAGTTTGAAGATCCATGTTGGGATGGCGTCGTAGGCTGAATTCTTGTAATGAAATTAGAAAACATTGCAATAAATAAAGACAATCAAGTGTAAGGATTAATCAAGTTTGGCCCCTCTTGGCTGTAACACTATGTTATCTATTTACTGATGGAATAATTTAATTTCATTCATGATTTTGTTCAACTGCTTTGCGATGAGTGTAGCACGGTAGGGGACATATTATATATATATATATATATATGGGTAAATTACAGCTACCTCCCCTGAGTTTGGCATAATTACAAATATCCACTCATTTTTTGAAAAATTACAAATAACCCATGAGATTTATAACCGTCTAATAAATAATTCATTTCCATCCATTTTTATGAGTGAACTAACCAAAATACCCTTATGCACTGAATTATTTTTTATTTATTTTTTTAAAAAAAAAATGTATATATTATGAGTTAATACAAATCCAGCTAATCTAGGTTTATTTTTCTCACTTATTGCTGATAAAATGGCGAATTTTATGCTTATTAGCTCAAGTATGTATTATGTATGTTGGATGTGTAGGAACATAAATAATTTTGAGGAGGATGTAACACTTAATTATTAATATATTAACTTATAACTCTATTACATACTTCTAACATATTTAGCTATTATTATGTGGGTAAATTACACTTTTGGTCCCATAAGTGGACTCGTTTTCAATTTTAGTCCCACAATGTTTACCATTCACGAATTACGTTCCATAAGTGAATTTTTTTTCCAATTTGAGAACTGATCATTAACGGAAGTTTGGACCTCCGTTAAGTGGACCGATTTTGGAGGAAAATTGATCACCCTTCAACCACTTTTGGAGGAAAATTGACTCACTTCTTCATGCTCTTATAAGAACTCATTTATTTCTTATTTCCTCCATATTTAACAACAAACAAAATTTAAAATGACTGCAATTTCTTTATATATAATATATAATTTCTATTTTCTTTAACTAATATGGATGATTAGAAATTTTTTCATTGCGTACTTTTCAAAATAAACTAATTATGTATATTTTTGAAGTCATGTATTTTGGTTAAAAATTTAGATATTAAATACTTCTTTAATGTTTTATCTTGATATTATTCATATTGCATATTTAATTGGAGAATTTTGAATATATATATATATAATATTATATATAATCATATCATTGCCGTGTCATGTCCTAATTTTTTGAAATTTTCTGTATCGCTATATCCACGTCGTATCGTGTCCGTGTCACCATATCTGTATTCATGCATCATACCTAATCAGTGAAGTTAATGTGCCATATTTTTCTCAAATAGTAAATTATATCTTACAAAGTTTCTCAAGATATACAATACAAAAAAATATTTTACAAAATAAGATACGATGAAGCAAGTGAATCTTATCACACATAATTTTATTGGTCCTAAAGCAAAGATACTGACTTAACGTTGTCATTGTAAGATGACATGTGATCTATTTCATGTTATTTAGGCACGAGGTAAGCTGTAGGAGGCTGACAACAATCATATTGAGCACATTATCAAAATATAGTTAAAAATTTCAGAAAATATCGCAACAAAAAGTCAAGGTTCTTCTACAATTTATACTTATATATAATATCAACAAATAAATAAATTTCATTTAGATCTATAAGGTATTAATTAATTACACATATTTAGTCTAGTATGTTCTAAAATTTTGTTTTTAAGCTATCTTTCTTCTATCACTATATAATATTTCATTTTTTTTCTAGTTTTCACCCGAAACATAAAGTTCTATATTTTAATCATGGAAATATGGAAATAATTATATTTTATGGAAATATTTATATTTTATGGAAATATTTATATTTTATGGAAATATTTTATTATGTTTATCAAAATGAAATATAGTAATATAAGGAAAATAACATATTAGTAGTTTAAAGGTGACGAATAAGATTTCTGTACGCGAATATGAGCTAATAGTTTTGAGATGATGATAAGATTTATGATCAAGATCAAAGCATAATACCAATAACAATTGCTATAATGGATAAAAGCTACATAATATAATTAGTGCACGTGACATACTCAAATGTGTTTGCAAATATAAATATTATATATTAATAATAAAAATAGAAAAATAGGAAAAAATATAAGAACTTAATTAGAGGAAAAAAATTAATATAGAAGTATAAATTAAGAGAGAGCGAGAGCTACTTAAAGGTAGTTTTATCAGGCCAAGAATGTCAAAATTTGATGATATTCAATTATAAATGAGTACATATATGCAATGATTAAAATTAATATGATATATTTCTCTCAATTAGTAAAATATTTTTTAAAATATATGGAAAAACATTTTGCAAAATAAAATATGACATGAAAGCAAGTTAATGTAACCACACATTTTATTGGTCCCGCATTAAAGATAAAGAGTTCTTGTTGTCAGATAAAAACAAATAACATGTGTTTTTTTTATGTTGTCGTAACACTAACAACAATTATTGTACGGCAAAGGTATAAATGACTTGACCTAAATTCCTAGATAAAAACCAAATGACATTAACTACATGTGGTAAAGATATGCCAATCCTGGAATATGATACATTGAACACACTTTCGATATCTCGAAATTATAATTCAATTACTTTTTTTTGGTATTCGGGTTGGAGGTTATAGATGAAGTATGAAATCTGAGCAAAGAAAAGGCCGTTAGGTTTGACAGGAGGTTCTCAACTAAAATTCTACGATACTTAAGTCAATTCGAGATAAATAGAATGTAATTTAATGATGTTTGTTGAAATAAATGTCATTTATCATAAATTAAGGATAATGAATATATTTATAGGATCAAATGCATCCACTTGCTTGGGACACGTTGTACAATCTCCAACTAAGAACTATTAGGAGATCTACGGCCCGTAAGTTCGGGTCCATCGGACCGCGTCGGGTCACCCGACCCAAAGGGAAAGGTGGGGATCCTTGTACATATGAGGCATTTTTGCTTATTTGGAAGGGGTATTTATGTCTTTTGATAAATGACCATGATATACCCCTATCACTTTTATATTTATGTTACCAGTATTTGTAAATAAGAGATAGTGCTAGCTATATAAAATATTAGTTCTATTCTCTAAATAAATATTTTATGTTATTGTAAGGGATATATACAATAAATTGTTCGCAGCCAACAAAATTAAAAGAAAATCGTATATTAATTAAAAAGTATTATTTTAATTATTATAAATATTTAGTTATTTCTATTATATATTTTGAGAATTCACTACAAGAAAATAGAAGATTAGCGACAAAAAATTCAAGTG
The DNA here is from genome assembly GCA_034509735.1 of Sesamum alatum. Lineage (NCBI taxonomy): Eukaryota > Viridiplantae > Streptophyta > Magnoliopsida > Lamiales > Pedaliaceae > Sesamum > Sesamum alatum. Next base: position 55,245,141 of record JACGWO010000001.1, read on the forward strand.
ACAATTCTAATATTATCACTAATTATATATATTTAGTGACAAGAATGTTTATTTTGTCACAATAATGAATTTTATGATTTTAATAATTACTATTATTTTGTAAAAATTGTTATTAGTGAAAAAAAGATGTACAAAAAGTTGTCAGTAAATACAATTGTGACTCATGTATAGTGACAACCTAGTGACAACAAATAATTATTGTCACCATATTGTATTGTCACTAAGTTGTCACTATAGATGAGTCATCAATTGTATTTAGTGACAACTTTATAAATAATTTTTGTCACTAATAATTATTTAGTGACAAGATAAGAAATATTGTCACTTAAATTATATTTTTAGTGACAACTTTAAAATTATCATTTAATATTTTATCACTAATATCATATTTTCTTATAGTGATTGTTTTCTATACTTGAAGGAAATTGTCATTGATAGGTCACTAAACATTACCATTTATGCGTACCCCTACCTATTTATTTATAATTTGGAAAGAATAAATACATTAAAATAATTGAAACAAAACTAGTTATTTTGTGGGACATGATGACAAATGTGACTATTGCTAGTTTAATATGTTTATTTTTAATATATCATTTCAGTTCAATAAAAAAAAAAAGTAAGATATTATTAGTTTTGGGACGACAGATAAGATTTATGCTTCGAGATAAAAGTGTAATACTAATAATTATTGTCACGATAAAATATATATATATGACAAATTTAATAATTAAATTTAATGTTGTATATTTTTCCGGAAAAGTAAAATATATCTTAAAAAAGTATCTCACACAGAAAATTATTTCAGAAAATAAGATATGATGGAAGCAATAAATATGATGAAGCAAGCGAATATTATTGGTCGGAGAACAAAGATAATGACTTAGCGTTGTCATTGTCAGATAAAAAACAACATGTGAGCTATTTAGGCACGAGGTAAGCCGTATGAGGTTGACAACAACCACTTAGAATTTTCTCTATCGAGAAAAATATTAAAAAATAATTAAAAAGATTGAGAAACCATATTGCAACAACAACAGGTCAAATTTATCTAAATTTTATATTTATATTATATATGTAGCATCGATAAATATTTTGTTTATAGATTAAATAATTAATTACCCATTACTCTATGATTAAAATTAGGGTTAATTACAATAACCTCCTATAAAGTTTGATATACTTATGAATATTTTCTTATTTTTGCAAAAATTACAAACACTACAAAAAATATGACATTTAATCATGTTTAGTTGTCATGATTAAATACTAAATAACCGTAGCGAATAGTCATTGACCACGGCCATGCAACGGTTGTCGGTTGTGATTTTGCGAGGGTGGTTAAAACATTTGTCATCGTTAAAAGTTATGGCAAATGTTTTTACCACGGTTAAAAGTTGTGGCAAATAAATTTTTCATGGTGGAAAAACTAGTTTTTGCATCGACTTTTAGCCATGGTAATTAAATTAATGTAGTTAATATTGATTCTTTTTCTAGTGAAATACCCACCTGGAGTTTGTAATTTTTAAGGCCTGAAATTATTCATTTTACCCTTATTTTTTAAAATTGTAAAAATATCAGTTGAGACAAATTACTTTATTGCTCATTTGTGTAAAAAAACATAAGAAACTTCTCCCTGCGTATTTTAGTCCAAAAAAATTCAAAAAATCTTAAAAATTAATAAAAAATAATCCAGTTTGCATAAGGGCATTTTGGTCAGTTCACTCGTAAAAATGAATAGAAATGAATTATTTGTTAGACGGTTACAAACCTCAGGAGGGTGTTTGTAATTTTTGAAAAAATGATGATTTATCCATAATTATGCCAAACTCTATGGAGGTTATTGTAATTCACCCTTAAAATTAATATGAAATATTTTTCTCGACTAGTAAATATTTTTTAAAGCATATAAAAAGAACATTTTACTAAATAAGATATGATATGGAAGCAAGCTATTGTAATCACACATTTTACTTGTCCCGACATTAAAGATAATGACTTGATGTTGTCAGAAGAAAACAAATATCATGCTAGCCAAGATTAACATTAATTAAATTAGGAAGAATTGCACCGTCCACTCTTATAATTTGGTGTAATTACACATAGATTTCTTATAATTTGAAAAATTAATTTAGTATTCTTCATGTTGGGTTCCGTCTAATAAATAGGTCCATTCGTTAGTAAAAGTTAACAAAATTAGTTGATATTGAAAAAAAAAAAAAAAGAAGTTGGATGAAACTCCATATTTACCTTTGATTGACTTATTATTGACTTGTTGCAGGTTAAACAAATCTTCAAACTAAACTACCCTTATAATGGTGAAGATATACTTCCTCATATGGATTAACGTGTAAAGATGTATAATGGTAGTTTGGTGAGGAAAAAAATTGTTTGACTTGCAATAAGTCAGTAATAAGTCAATTAAGGGAAAATATCGATTTTCATTCAGTTTTTTTGTTAATATAAATAAAGATTATGAATTTTGACTAACGAATAAACCTATTTATTATATATAAGCAATCTTTGAGATGTTAAATGTAATTTTTCAAACCACATAAAATTTACGTATGACTCTAAGTTCACTAGAAGACAATATAATTATCCCTAAAGATATTGACTTGGACGTTTTAGGTTGTGGTGACCCTGAAGATATAAAATGAGTGACTTATCTTAATTGTTAGATAAGAACAAATGACATGCGAGTTATTTCAGATTGTGGTAATTGTCTATTCTCTTGAAATTTGTGTGGAAGTGCTATATGGTTGCCTCACCTTTTCTTTTTCTCCTCAGAAATGAAATTAGCTAAATTACGCCATAAATTTCGATTATCAACAATCAAACAGATATCAATTAATAATATTAAATATGTATAACTAATTTATAACTATTATTATAATAGATCAATAATTAATATCGAGATAGATTATACGTCCACACATTAATGATGTACTCAAACTCATTAGGAGAATATTATTTTGATTGATAAAATTCTTTGTTAATTAAGTTAAGGAGTAGTTTAATTTTTTAAGAGTGTTGGATTTTATTAACAGAGTTTTGACCATTTTCAACTTATTTTTTTTAAAAAAAAAATATCAAAAACTTAATTTAAGCTATTGTAAACACCGGCCCTTAGGGAATGTTTGCTAGGACTTTTACTTTTACAAAGTGTTGAGTGTAGATATAGAAATTTGACTTTGGTAATATAATCAAAAGTCGAGACTGTTTGAAAAAGGATTAAATATAATTTCGTACTGTATTTTTTGTATTTTGGCATTTTAGTCTCTTATCTTTCTAGGATAGCAAATAGATTCTATAATTTTTAAATTTTTTGTGATTTTGATCTTTCAGTTGTCGGAGTTTGCAAATATTGCTGGATTTTTTTTTTTTTTAATTTGAGGCTTTTGTTCTCATTAATCAATTTAATCTCGTGTTGTGATTAATTTTTCTTTTTTTTTTTTTGGGCACAACTTAAAAGGAAAAAACACAGAGATTTAGTTTGTGCTTTATTTTAATTGATCAGGAAATAAATAAGACTTGTTTCCCTATATATACACCATTCTCGCTGGACACAAGAGGACTAGAACTGCTTGCTAGCTAAAGAAAGTAAAATGGGATTTGATGCATCAAATTCTCCTACTTTCCATAGAAATCTGGATGTAGATGATGTTCGTCGATCAGTCACATTTCATCCAACCGTTTGGGGAGATTATTTCTTGGCCTATGCTTCTACGGTACGAAATTAATTTTCTGCATAATATGCTTTTCGTATCGTTAATTCGTATTAATTTATGGAACAAAACATAATATGTATGTCCACATATTCTTTCACGTAGGAAATATCTGATGCTGAAAAGAAAGAACTCCAAAAGCAAAAAGAAATAGTGAAGAAGGTACTGAACCAAACGCCAGATGATTCAGCTCACAAATTACAACTCATTGACGCAATCCAACGCCTTGGAGTCGCTTATCACTTTGAAGAGGAAATTGGAAAGTCCTTAAAACGCATTTATGACACGTACTCGGACTGCAGTAACAAAGACAACAACGTTCATAGTATTGCTCTTCGTTTTCGTTTACTTAGACAACATGGCTACGTTGTCTCGTCTGGTAAGTATTGATCAGTCTATCTCATGATATTGCTCACCTTTAACATGCTTGACATATATTGTAAATATTTTGATATCAGACGTGTTCAGTAAATTCACAGACGATGACGGAAATTTTGAAGAGTTTTTGATTGGAAATGTTGAAGACATGTTAGATTTATACGAGGCAGCACATTTCGGAGTAGATGGGGAGGAAATTCTTGATAGAGCATTTGAGTTTTCGTCCTCTACACTTGAGTTTCTACTCCCAGTCATGAGCAGTTCTCTTTCCAAACGAGTAAAAGAAGCCTTGAAAATCCCAGTACTCAAGAATTTGACAAGGTTGGGAGCCAGGAAATTCATTTCTGCTTACCAGCAAGATAAATCACATAATGAGATATTGTTGAATTTCGCGAAATTGGATTTCAATGTTGTACAAAAGATGCATCAGAAAGAGCTAAGTCATATTACAAGGTACTTAGTGTACATATTTAATTACATATACTATGTGCCCTATGTGTTTGTTTAATTAATTCTAAATATTTAGTGATGAATGAAATGATATCGTAGGTGGTGGAAGGATTTAGACTTTGCAAATAAATTATCTTTTGCAAGGGATAGAGTGGCGGAATGCTATTTTTGGATATTGGGAATCTACTTTGAGCCACAATACCAAATTGAACGAAGAATACTAACCAAAGTCCTCGCTCTGATTTCCGTTCTTGATGACGTTTACGATATCTATGGAACATTAGATGATCTCCAACTCTTTACCAGCATTATTCAGAGGTTGCACCAAATTTTTATTCAAGACTAGTTACTATTTTAGTCTGGCATATCACTTAATTGATTAAATATATATATAATTTGTGAGTATATTTTGATCTGACAATTAAAAGTTTGATTTCCTTTCTTTACGATCGATAGGTGGGATGTCAATGACTCGGACCAGTTGCCACCGTACATGGGAATATGTTACAAAGCCCTTTTAGATGTATACCTTGAAATGGAAGCCGAAGTGATAAATGGAGGCGAATCATATCTTGTTCAATATGCAACAGAAGAGGTATATATATACATATATATATATATATATCTAATCCAACACAAATAATTCATCATTTTAATGATCATTATTCATATTGTTTTCTATATAAGGGAAAAATGCAATTTTGATCCACTAATATAGGGGTGGTGGCACTTTTGGTCCAGGGCTTTTTGAGAATAATAATTCAGGACAATATTTTTGAAAAAGTGGCAATTTTAATCCATAGAGCCTAATTTCGCTGGATTTAGTCATGTGATTGACACGTGCGCTGAATAAATTGGGAACTTTTTAGATTCCGGCAACAATAAGCTGACATGGCTTCATTAAGCCGGCCGCCCATTACATGGCACTGATAGCGTGTTTAAAATTAAACATGTCATCAGTACCATGTAAGCCATTCGCCACGTCTGTGGATTAAAATTGTTATTTTTTTAAAAATATTATCCTGAATCGCTAAAAGGCCATGGATCAAAAGTACCACCACCCTGTATTAATGGATCAAAATTGCATTTTTTTCCTATATAATATATAAAGTTTCGACGTCTTTCAATGATTCGTCCATTTCAAATTTGTTTCCTATAGATGAAAAAATTGACGAGGGCATTTTTACAAGAGGCAAAATGGGTTTACAGTAAGCATATGCCAACGACGGAGGAGTATATGAAGGTGGCCCTTGTAACTACTGGTCATGCGATAATGGCAACAATTTCCCTCATTGGTGTGAGAAATCTAGTTACAAAGGAAGACTTTGAGTGGATTACAAGTAAACCACTAATAGTACAATCATCAGCAATAATTTGCCGATTAATGGACGACATCGTCGGATTTGGGGTATGAAAATATTAATAAACAGAAACTTTATACTAAATTAATTTACACTTAATTAAGATTTTTTGATTCTATTTTCACACAGATTGAGAAAAAATACACAGCAGTGGATTGTTACATGAACCAAAAGGGTGCCTCAAAGATGGATACTTTTGCTGAATTTAGAAAACAGGTGCAGAAAGCATGGAAAGATATGAATCAAGAATGGCTTGAACCAAGACGAGTGTGTATGCCAATCCTTGCGCCTGTTGTGAATCTTGCTCGTGTCATACATCTTCTGTATGCGGATAATGATGACTATACCAATTCCAAAACTAATACCAGAGACTATATAAACTGCGTACTGGTCGAGCCCCTGACTATGTAAAGATATTGCAGATAAACTGTATGCTGAATCCTTTGCCCCTCTTACTTGATGTGAAGATAAAGTTAAAGAAGATCAATAAGAAAAGGGACTTGATGAGTGGAAGTATATGTACAAAAAATCGACCAATTCCAGTCTCTATGCTAGTTCTTATGCCTGCTGTCAATCTTGCTTCGCATCACACATCTTTTCTATATGGTTGACGATGAGTATACCAATTCCAAGACTACTATAAAAGACTTGACATATTACGTGCTCGTTGAGCCGTTGACAATTTGAAGATCCAAGTTGGAATAGTGTGGGAGGATGACGAACCTCTTATAATGCTCCTCAACCGTGACACTTTTTATGTAATTTCATTGTGTTACCACTAATTATACACCCCTTTTTATTATAACTTGTCTTATAAGAGAATTTTCATTTAAAATGAATAAAAAGGGGTGCATAATTAGTAGTAAGACAGTGAAGTTACGTAGGAGTGTCACATTGGGAAAAGATAGTAATTTTATTCGGAATTTACATAGTTTGATATATTAATTATACATATTATATCTCGCTATAGGATGTGAAGATAGAATAGAGGACTGAGCAGTTTCTTTTATTTACGTGAAATTTATCTTAAAGCAATAAATTGTGAAATATAAATTCAAACAAAAACAGATTTAATTATGAAGGATGTATTATAATTAGTGATATTAAAGTTTGTTGTAAGGGTACTATATCAACTCTACTAGTATTAATCATATCGCTATGGGGTGTCAATAATGAGGACTTAATGAAATGGGCCTATATATATGGCCCATTTTGTTATGTATTTACTCATGATTTAGAGGGATAAATCAATTTCATGATTTGTTGAGATTGCATTTAATTTTTATTTATTTTTTATATTTGTGTCTAAAAATATTTAATGTAAGAAAATAATTAAATTTACTCAAAAAATATTAATTAAGTTCTTATATATGTATTAAATTAAAATATAATTAAATAGTGATTAAAAATAATTGAAGTGAATTGAGAGAGAGGGAGAGTGACGTGATTGACCTCTCTCTTCTCTTTCTTTCTATCACACACACTGACACACACATTTACCTCTCTCTTCTCTTTCTCTCTATCACAACACACACCAGGAAGGGTGATGCAATTATCCCTATATATTACACATACAATTTTTTTTTTTCTTGAAATAAAGTAAATGACCTCCCATTTGGTTCTATTAGCTTACTTTAGGAAATTCGATGGTTGATATTTAGTGGGCAAATCACATTAATATCTTAAAGTAAAATTTACACTCCCTAAAATTTAATATTTGTGGAAAAACCATATAAATTAATCTCATCATCCGCCAAGATTCAGCGGCGCTAGTCATCAATGGCTGTGATGTTCTACGACGGACTATAGCTTGATCTTCAAAAACATCACTTGGCTGCAACATTTCACTACAAGAAAAATATAATATTCGTGACAACAATTATAAAATTATCAATATATATATATATATATTAAGTTATTACAATTTTAATTCTATCACAATATATTATAATTATTAGTGATAAAAATTATACATAAAATTTTCACTATAAATAATTAATAACAAATTTATAATGTCAACACAAATATAGTGATAACACATAATTACTATCATTGAGTTGTCATTATATATGTGTTCAAATTGCTTTTATTGACAACATTTTGTCATTAATTTGTCATTATATACGGGCAGCCCTGCACCTCCAGCTCCTCTAGACATGGGCACGCTATGTTCTGCTCACTCAGAAACCTCAGTTTCGGACAATTTGACGACTTAATTTTCTTGAGGTTTGGGAAGACCAAATTAGGGTACCAACTCTGATCAAACGTGAAGAGATCTTCCACGTGCTCACAGTAGCACAGTAGGATTCTTTCGAGCTTTACCAGTGATAGTATTGTAGTGCCCAGGAAAATCAAATATTTCAATTCTTCACAACTCTCGACATAAATGCATCTCAGCTTGGACAATTTCAGTCCGAGCGGCAATGCGAATTCCGAAGTGCGAGATATGTGGGTGAGATCATATAGGAAAATATCCTCCAAATTTGGTAGCTTGTCGAACTTTGCATTATTCCCAATTCCAACCCAATCTGCACAACTATAGATGTAAATTATTTCTACAGTTTCGTAGGGATAATTTGTTCATTTACAATATCATAAGGTGGTAAATTACATTAAACCCTTAATATTTATCTTAAATTCTTGTATGGTAAAAAGCTACCTAAAAATATATAAAGACTATGCTCGGTTCTTGAACCCTCAAAATAAAGACTCCACAGAACTTTATCAATTCCGACGCAATATAATAACGTAATGTAAATATTTGGATTTATGAAAACAAATATGGACAAACAAAGATAATAAATAATGTTGGAGAAGTAAAAAAAAATGCATGAAGAATTTTTTTTTATCAAAAGGTAGTTACCGAAAATCATGATAATGGAGGAGTTTGAAAAATTAATTAATTTAAAATGTTAAAAATAAATGACAGATCAAATTAAGTGAGATAACAGAAAGGTGCCGTCACTTAATAATAAGGTGTAGATAGATCAATATAGATAAATACGTTTTTATTAAAGTAAAATGATAATTCCATCAACTATCACTATTTCAAAAAATTCAATTATAAACTTTGATTTTAATTTGGGAGAAAATTACCTTCGTTAATTTTCTTTCATTATAAATTATTTTATTTTAACTTCTTTTAATCTATAAAAGTTCAGTTGTAGGAAAACTTTTATAAAATATAAGTTTTGAACTTTGAGATTTTTAACCTTTTTGTTAGTTCAATCTACTAAACATTTAAAATTATCACTACTAATCAAATATGTTTCAAAGAAGTAAAAGAATTATTTTACAGAATATAAATCACAACTGATAATGAAGTAAAGATACACTTACCAAATGAAGTAAATATACACTTACCAAATAAAGTAAATATAGCCGTTGCTGATTTCTTACCTAATGGAGTAAATATAGCCGTTGCTGATTTCTTTCGTAATGAAGTAAATATAGCCGTTGCTTACCGTTATGTAATTAGAGCCGTTGATTCACCAAAGATAAAATGGATTGTCAGAGTGGTGGAGAGGGAGCTAATTTTGCTTATAAATACAATGTTCGACCCCAACTCCACGCGCTTTATAGTTTTCTAATTAATTCCCCAAACCCCTCCCGTCCCTCAGCTCGTTATTTCTAATTTATCTCTTGTGTATGATTCTGTGTTGCTACACATTTTTAGATGTGCAGATATTATTCTTTTATGAAATTTTACAATTCAATATCAATTCTGTGTTGCTTAAATTGCTTTCTGCAGAAGTGTGGATGCTGATCTTCGTCACTTCTCTCAACAAATGTTAGAATATAAATGTGATTTTGGTATATATGTGGTTGATTTCTTCAGAAAGTATTCTTGTTATAGTGCTTGTGTCCCTCAGCTCGTTCTTTCACTCTCTCTCTCTGTTCTCTTTTCTTTTTTGCATGGACTCTTCTATTTTATTTCATCTCCCGATATTCAATTCTTTTTTTCTTTTTGACAGGGGTAATGTCCAATTTAGCTACAATGATCGAGAGTTCGCGCTGCTCTTCTCAGGGAAGTTTTTGGTATTTTCGCAGTTTGTTTTTTTTTTTCTTTGTGTTATTCTTGTTTTTACTTTTTGTATTTTTTGATTATTGTTTATTCATCTTTTGATTTCTTGTGCTTTTCCCCCTATTTTGATTATTTTTTTCGGTTTTAGTTTATTAGTGTTTCTTGATTTTTGTTTCGTATTTGTTTCTTATATTTTCTTGGGGTTTGGGGTTTGGTTTTTGTTTTTATGTTTCTTGGTTTCATTATTTTTGTTTAGTTTTATTTCTTGTTTTGTCTAATTTTCTTGTTTTCTGTTATTGATTTTTGTTTTTGTTTTAGTTTCCACTTCTATTTTGTTTCTTTTTGTTTGTTGATTGAATTCATTTTTGGTTGTAGTTTCCACTTTTCTATTTCTTTCTGTCCTTGCTCAAATTTATGCATACACATGTTCATCATCTTTTACATGCTTAATTACTTGCCTCGTGTATCTGATTTCTTTTGAATCTTACTGATCATCGCCCAGCTTCTCTCTGAACGATTGATTCCGTTTGTTGCGTTTGATGTGAGGAGGTAGAACTATTTCCGATATTGCACTATCTATAGAGTAAATTGATGCCATGGCAATCTATTTTGGAAAAAATGAGGTTAGTATTCTGTTGTCACTTTTATTTTGTGGTTTTAACAAGCAGAGGATCTTTTGGTTTGTCTTCTTAAGTACATGCAAATCTAATATTTGGAAGTGTATCTTACTTAAGGTAAAAGAAGACTAGTGTTGTTTTTGAAAAAGCACCCCTCAACTTGGATGAGTAGGCATCTTTTTTGTTCCAATGTACACTTATCCTTAAGTTAATAATTCCGGTGATCGAGTTGCAATTGGACGAGCGCTTGACCTTCCTGTGTACTTCAGATGATTAGTAAAATAAAACTAAGACAATCTACGATTTTAGGCATTTTAGTGTGTTTATGATGTTAACCAGCGAACTTTTAACTGTGTAATTATCTCCCTAGATAGAAGTGGTATTAATTGTTGGATCTGCATTTTATCTATCAAAGAACAATGGTGACGTTGTTTTCCCTTAGCTCTGATGCCTCTTGAGATAATTTCTATGTGTTTGCTTTAGTCCCCTTCTCTTCCAGTCCCTTCCTTGCTACTGATTGATATGTGTTCTCAGTAACTTACTATTTGAACATATATCTTTCATGATATACTATTACATTTCATATAGCTACAATTAAAATCACCTTTGATTGATTCCTTTTCTCTTTCTTTCTTCAGACAAGCTCGTGGTCTCTGCATCCACACTGCAGTTGATTTGGTAAATGAAACTAAGTTGGACAAAGAACTCAAGTCATGGCTTGCATTTGCTGCGCAGAAGTTACTTGAAGTTAATTCATTGGCAAAGGCACTAGGTGGTTTGAAGGATGAGGTACTTTGTCTTGCCAACTTCTTGTTCTTTCCCCCTATACATTGACGACTTTTTGGAATTAACACTACAGTTTGACCAAAAAGTTTCACGTGTTTATCAATTCAACTGATTGCAGCAACTATTTCCTTGATTGTGGTTAAACAAATTAACCATAGCACTTCTCTTATTCAGATGTAAGAAGTTGCTACTGCTGCAAGTTTTCAAACTATTTGCTTGTAGTGTACTTGTTGTTAGCTTTTCTGTTGTTTATATGGCAGTTTTAGACTTATACTTGAGATCTTCCCATGAATATATTCACCTATTTAACTTTCATCAATTGGTCGTGGTGAAAATGTTCTCATCACCTCAAAGGGCCATATTTACATCTTTAGATATCTTTCCATGAGATGTGAATTGTTGAAGAAGTATTACATTTTCAACCCAAAAATCAGTTGCTTCCTCTTGATGTTAGCTTTTCTCTCCTCAGGCATTCTTCTCTGCTAATGCAGCAGAGAAGTCAAGTAGAACAGAGGTGTCTCATGATGCAACCTCAGAGGCAGACAAGATTGGACAGCATTGACTTTGGCGAGCTCTGCAATGAGTTTGAGTGCATAAGCAGCCCTTCTTTAGAATCCACTGCCAGACAACTTGTTCGTGACATTCTTCAACTTCGTCAGGGCAATCGTGCCCTCGGGACATTTGCTGTTTCTGTCAAATATAAGGTAGTTGCTTTACACATACTGATACGTCGTCCAGTACTCCGATCACCTTCTGTTTCGGTTTCTGTATGCTGTTTTCATTGCAGGATCCAGTCAGAAGTTTCACTGGAAGAAACAAGTACAAGAGACAACTCTGGGTAAATGATCAAACTTCTTTCATACACCCTTCAAGTCTGATACAAATTTGTGTTAGTTGTGTACTTGTTTGTGCAGAGTGTGCAGCAGATGGTGATGTTACCTGAGTGGCTTCAAGAAAATCATCCCCCAGAGTGACTAATGAGGCTGTTCAGAAGGCTGTAAGAGTCCTTTTTTTACTGTTTACATTTCTTTCATTCTATCTTGCTCTGCTCTTTGTTCCTTTCTAGTTATGACTTTGATTTCTGATCTTGTACTCAGACCGCTGCTGTGAAGGGCTCTGACCACCGCAGAGCTACAAATGTTAGTACCAGGCTGGAAGCTCAGCAGAAAAAGCTAAATCTTCCTATGCTTCCAACCACTACTATTGGATCTTTCCCTCAGACTTTGGGTCTTAGGGAAGTCTGTCATGAATATAAAGCAATCAAGTTAGTTCTCTTCCTATATTAGTACATTTGTTATACCAATTTACATGCTTTCAACTTGTATACAATCAATTCTTCTGCTGTTGTCTCATCAGGAAATCATCATTGTTCTTGCACAAGTAAGTAGATTGACTGTTGGAGAATGGAGTTAAATTAACGCTTATGTTAATATCCACTTTTTTTTTTCCTATTTGACAGGGTTAATATCCACTTTACCTGCAAGGATTGGGAGTATTTTTTCTGCTTTACAGGTTTCGCCTTTGGGTCCACGTTAAGTTTATGGACCATGACCTCGGGGTCTATTCCTTTCATATCCGACAACTCCCATGCAAATGCCTCAATCGATCCTTGTAAAAAATCAACAATGACATGCTCCATCTGCGCGCTTAGCAACGACCCGATTTTTAGCACCTTCTTGGAATCGCCCAGGAGTTCCACCATTTTGATAACTTCAAAGGTCTCCATTCTTTCCTCTTTGACTTCTCTCTTTTTAGCTTCTCTCTGGGTCTCTTCTCTTTGCTCCTCTTGGGAGCTTCTTTTGTCTGGCTCATCAAGGTATTTCCCAAGAGATTCATTTGCTAAAATCGAACTTCTACTGCCCTCGCCCTTCCCCTCAGGAGCATCTATTGGCTTCTTTAGTATACTGACAACATTCTCTTGCTTCTTTCTGTCCCCCACCACCTCTCCTATGCCTTCAGGTGTTGGGAATTTTACCTTCATGTGGTAGGTGGATATGACAGCCTGGAAGAGGTTCAAACTCGGTCTCCCCGGGATCGCATTGTAAGCAGAAGGTGCGTCCACCACCAAAAACTTCACAAACTTCGTCACGCGCCTGGGGTATGTCCCGATCGAAATTGGCAACGTGGCCTCCCTTAAAGGTACTACTACATCTCCGCTAAAGCTGGTTAAGGGGGTATTGACGGGCATAAGTTGCACATTGTCGATCCTCATTTGAGAAAAAGCTTTGTAAAAAAGGATGTCTACTGATCTCCCACTGTCTATTAAAATCTTCCTTACCCAAAAGTTTGATATTGAGGCTGCCACAACAATTATATCATTGCAGGAGGGAAGACTCCCCTCCAAATCTTCATCATTGAATGTTATCTCCCCCGTGGGGTGTGCTCGAGGTACCTCCTTGACCTTGTTACAGGCAACCTGGTTGGCAACGTTCCTTGCTGCTCTGGCGGCCGCCTTCCTAGCTCGCCCTGAGTCCCCTCCAGCTGGTCCTCCCGAAATGACCTCAATTACTCCAGCGGTCGGAAGGTTATCTTTTCTCTCTCGATCTGCCTCATCCTTACCCCCCATCTCAAGACGGGGCGTCGTTCGCTTACTTTCACGGGTGACCTCTCGAGGTTCTTGCTTCATCTTTGCCACGAATTCTCTCAGGTAACTTCTACTAATGAGTTTCTCAATTTCATTCTTCAAATGGTGGCATTCCTCAGTGCTGTGGCCTCAATCCTTGTGAAAGTGGCAGTACTTGTCAGATTTCATCCTCTGAGGATTGTCCTTCATTGGATAGGGGCATCTCACAAGCCCTTGTTGTTCAGCTACGACAAGAAATTGAACTCGTGGAGCGTTCAATGGGGTGTACCTCACTAAATCCCCTAGTAACGGTGGCTTTTCGTTCCCGCCTGACCCCCTCTGACCTGGGGGGAAATCTCCTTTCCTCTTCATTAGCTTTCCGCTTGAGGGGATTCGCTAGACGCAATCCCACTGTTTCTTCTATTCTGATGTACTTTTCTGCTCTTAGCAGCAACTCTTCATGAGTCGAGGGGGCCTTCCCCGCTATCGACTCCTTAAACCGCCCTCTTCTCAAATTCTGCTGCATGATGCTAGCCAAAAGCTCAGGATTCACGTGTGGGACTTCTAACACGACTTCCAAGAAGCGCTGCACATACTCCCTTAGACTCCCATTCTCCCGCTGGACTATTGTGAATAAGTATGAAGCGGTTTTGGGATACCGCCTATTGATTGAGAAGTGGTGTACGAAGCGCTGAGAGAGTTGTTCAAACGACTCAATAGTCCCTGGCGGTAGCTGATTGAACCATGCCATTGATTTCCCTGAAAGGGTAGTACGAAATAGTTTGCAATATGCCGCATCGCTGATGTCCAGCAGATCGACTCTACCCATGAAGCGGTCGAAGTGATCCTGAGGATCCCCTACTCCGCTATACTCGTTTAGACTCGGGATCTTGACTCTTGGGTGGATGGCTTCTGCCAATATGTGGAGGGCGAATGGACTCCAACGGGGAGGCGCCACTGCCAAAGGTGGCGCCGGATACCCTGGAGGTCGCAACGAATTAGGGAATGTGTGCAGAGGAAGGGCTCCTCTCTCGTAATGTCCTCCTCCTTGTACTAGCAACACCCCCCTTTGAGGAGGTGGGAATTAGTTGTCTTCATGCCCCCATGTGACGGATGCAAGAAATAATCTTCTTCGCCCACACCCCCATGAGGGGGAGAAGGGTAAAAGTTGTCCACAGGCTGCGTGGCCCTACTGTTGACCTCCTCCTCATAATCCATGCCTTTGAAGGCCTCCCCGGGCCTCTCCTCTCCCATGGGCGTGTCTTGCCCCCTCCGAGGATTGCGAGGGGGTCGCGAGGGTGCGGCGCATCCGGCAATATACTGTGCTACAGCCCTCTCGGCGGCCTGAGCGGATGCCTCTTCTACTAACTGGCGAAGAGCCTCATGAGTAATCTGGATAACCGGAGGGGGTGGTGGGGCCTCAACCTCCTCGTGCCTCTCTTCCTCTTGGCTCCGCGCTAGAAGATTCTCCAAGGGGTGGCCTTGCTCTTCCTCTTGGTCTTCTGGCCTCCGTACTGGTGCTGGTGGATTCGCCATGGCGTGGCCCTGCTCCTCTTCTCCTCTTCTTCTTTTAGGGTCTTCTTGCCCCATGTTCGTGCTTCTTGCTCTCGACTAAGTGTTTATCTTCGATGCCAAGACTGGTTTCCCACAGACGGCGCCAAGCTGATGGTGTGGGATTCGGGAAAAAAATATCCTAAGCACGTGCTCAAATCATAATAAAGAAGTGCAAACGAGGACAAGAATATAAAAAGTAAGGTTCTCTTATTCATTCAAAAAAGTATCCCCAAGAAATGAGATTCACCCCCTATTTATAGTAAATCCTTGGGGGTGAACTTACAATGTTGTCCCTCAACTTCCCTCAATCCTACGGCCTAGATTAAACTGTCGAGGGCGTTCTCATCACTTTGTGTTCACCACTTTCTTTTCAACTTCCCCTTGTTAACTTCTTTCAACCTCCCTCCAACTACCATCCATGACTTTAATATAATTGTCTAAAAATCATGGGGCCCTCTTCATAAGTTCCCTAATTTTGCTTCCTATCCATATCACTCACCAAGAATGCATTTTAGACCATATTAGAAAATACTCACACCCTATTCAGACAAGTCATTCATCATTTCTGGATGGTAGTTGTATGGGCCGGACAGTCGGAGGATGTTCGGTTAAGCTTATTTGAAAGATCTTATTAGATATTTAAAAGTTTAAAGATGTTTAATATTAGTTTGAAAATAAGGTCGTAAAGTATTTGATTAAATAAGATGTCAGAACTTATAAAATATTAAAGTGTTTGACATAATAAATTATTCATATTATATTAATAACTGAAAAAGCCATCAAACTATATATTAGAATATAAAATTATATAAATAGATAATTTTGCTTTTGGGAGAAAATGTCAATTAATATTGTATGAAGAGTTAAAGTAAAATACGAATAAAATTATCAGTGTTTTGTTTATTGGATATAAAAATTAAAGAACTTATAAGATGTTTCAAAAAAAAAAAAAGTAAGGTAAAGTTAATAAAGAGCTGGTAAGATCGAAAATATCTTATTTTAGGATTTCATAAGCTCTTCACGAATAAATTTGTCAAACAATTTTCAAGATATTTTATAAGACGTTTGAGAGCTTATAAGCTTGACCAAACACACTTATAATTCCATAATAATACCAAATTGAAAAAATTAAAAAGATGTTGATTACATAATTGAACTTATGTACTCAATTCAATATTGTTACGAAGTTTTTCATTTGTAGACATTTTTATTTGATTTAATTTAATTCACTTTTATCAAATGAACACTTCTATTTATCAGCAGATACTTATATGCATCGACAACTTTTAGAACTTAAATAGGATTTCGTGATTTTGGAGTTCTTCCTCTTCATCAGCAGAAATTTCTTATATGAGACAATGTTGCACGCAGCATGTTTTGTTCCCAACTGTCTGTATATCTAATTCCAATATAGCTAATGTTAAGATATGCATTCAATATCAATAATACAAAAGGCATATAATGTATAATTTTATTTTATTTTTTTGCGTATGCAAAAAATACTCTCCCCAAATACTTGGATGATACTTTACTGATCGGCGAACATCATCTAAATTAAATTTCTCTACCAAAATAGGAGAATTTGATGAACCAATATCCATTTTATTTATCGTTTCTCTTAAATTTCTTTCCTAATGAGCATTGATTTCCTATTAGGTATATCGAAGATAGTGTATATACAGTGAGTAGCGAGGGGCGAAAAGGGAACAATTTGACAACTAAAGAAAAAATTATGATTAATTATACTTAGACTCCCTCTAAAAATGTGAACTTATACTTTTCCCTAAAAAAAATTTAAAATTACACTTACACTCCTTCCAAAAGTTCTCTGTTTATACCTAACTCTCTTTTGTTAGAGTTTGGACGGAAATATTTACGTTAACAAAAAAATTATATAAAATTTTAATTTTGCCCTCATTTAACATTTTTATGGATATTTTTGTACTTATAAGGGGATAAATGTAATGTATATATAAAGAGTGAGTTAACATTATTATATTTTTTTTTTCTTATTAGTACAAAATTATTACATGAGGATGTTAAATGAGGGGTAAAATTAAAAATTTATGTAACCTTTTTTTTACTAATGCCAACATTTTTCGTCAAAATCCCAACGAAAGGGGGTCAGGTGTAAACGGTGAACTTTTAGAAGAGGTGTAAGTGTAATTTTGAAATTTCTTTGGGGGAAAGTATAATTTCATATTTTGAGAGGGGATCTAAGTGTAATTAACCCAAAAAATTGTGTATTATTATTTTTGAACCTCAGACTTCCACGTTATGGCATTATTAATTACTAGGCGTCGTGGCAAGTCGGTCCTGCGTACATATAATAAATAATTTTTTGTACTTTAAAGAAAAAGAAGAAGAAAAAAAAGAAAAAATTAATTTATCAATTAATATATGATGGAGGGAATAACTAGCTCCAAATAAGGCAAGCGAGAGGTCCCACAATAGAAAGGCCGTCTTCCAACTTACCAAAATTGGCGCTATGTGACAAATTATTGAAATTACCCTAATAACCTCGACAAACTAATCTTAGCCATGTAATCGGGGTAGGTAAGGGGTAAAGTAGTATTTTCCCCCTACCTCCCTTAAATAGCACATTTTCTCATTAGTATAAATACCCCTTCATTTGTTCATAAAAAAGATTTTTTTGACTTGTAAAAATTTTAGTGTAAACGTGTTGAATTGCATCCAATTAATAATTTAATCGATCTCGCTTTTTAGCGACATCAATTGCATTTTTCCCTATTGTGAATAATGGAGATATCCTTTTTTACCTCAAACACTCCTAATACACTGATGACATGATTCATGACTCCGTTGTCTGTTTCAAAAGTGTTTTTGCACAAGTTGCACGTGAAGATCTTTCTTTGTCTTGGTGGGCGACCTCGCCGTTGCCCAAATCTATGCGACGGTGACATCCCCTATTTCTTCTTTGCGATCGCTGTTGCCAAGATTTTAACGTCGCGGTTGCCCACATTCTACGTTTTGGTTACCTCATGGTCGGCCAGAGTCTATAATTTATTAACATGGAAAATAGCCACCAATGTTTAATTAATGTAGTCTATAAAATTTTAACCTGTTCGTTCATAAATTTGAATTGATCAATAAAATTTGTCAACAATACCGTGCAGATCTCCGTTTGACTTTGGCAGGAGACTGAAAAGAAAAAGCTATCACTTAACCGGTAACTATAAAAAATAATAATAATAAAGGATCACTAAAAAAATTTAATATTTAGTCATGATCAATTATCATGGTAAAAAATAAATAGTTATAGTAAATAGTTATTCAGCACAATTATGCATGCAATGATTGCTGGCCGTGGTTTTTTTGCGAGTGTAGTTAAAACATTTGTTAACAGCTAAAAGATTGGTGATTGTCTCAAATTACGTGATAAGATTGTCGGATTAATTTTTTTTATTGTATTTTACATTGCACATCATATATATATATATATATATTATTAATAAAAAATGTAATAAAATTTGAAGCAGAAATTCTAGCCAAGTAGACAATTTTTTTTTTTTTTTTAAAATAGATAACAAAGGGGGCTGCGATCAGTTTAATTTCTAATAGAAAATTTGACTTAATGAACTCTAATTGGATGAGGAAAAGCCGTTAATGAACATGACTGCTACAATAAAAAGGAAGTTGAAAAGAATGGCTCGGTACGACAAGCAACCATATAGAACTTTCTTTCGTCTGAGGTTGGCAGAAACCACGCAGAATTTTCTTAATTATCTTATTTTCTGCCCTTGCTAATTGCTATATATACCCCACTTCTGCTAGATAAGAGGACTACAAGTGCTCACAAGCAAAAGAATATTAATTAACAAAAATACAAAAGATCATAAGTGAAATGGTGTGTGGTTCATCAAATTCTCCTATTTTTTCTGAAAAAGTCAGCTTAGATGATGTTCGTCGATCGGTAAAGTATCATCCAAGTGTTTGGGGAGAGTATTTCTTGACATATGCCTCTAAGGTACCAAGTTAGTTTTGTGCATTATATATATGCTTTTTGTGTCATTAATATTGTTTGTAGACCTAAATTTGAGATACGTGGAATTAGACATGTTGGGAAGAAAAAATGTGCAGGAAATCTTAGTTGATGAAGAGAAAGAACTTCAAAGGCAAAAAGAAATGGTGAAGAAGGTGCTGGCCCAAGTGCCTGATCATTCATCTCACAAACTTGAACTGATCGACTCAATTCAACGCCTTGGTGTGAGTTATCATTTCGAAGAAGAAATTGATAAATCCCTACGATGCATGCATGGTACCTTTTTAGAGTACTGCAGTAACAAAGACAATGATCTTCGTATTGTTGCTCTTTGTTTTCGTTTACTCAGACAACAAGGTTACCATGTACCGTGTGGTATGTATGTAATGAGTTTTGGTACATTGATTTTTCAAAATTGGACTATACTCCTAGATGAATTCCCTATTCTAAATTGGTGTTTTACCATGCCAATTTTTCGATTTCAGAAGTCTTCGACAAATTCGTGGACGATGAAGGAAATTTTAAGGAGTCATTGATAGAAAATGTTGGAGGGTTGTTAGAGTTATACGAGGCAGCACATTTTGGAGTACATGGGGAGGAAATTCTTGATAAAGCATTGGAGTTCTCTTCCTCTCGCCTTGAGTCATTGAGACCCCATATGAGCAGCTCTCTTTCTGCACTAGTTGATGAAGCCTTGAGATTCCCAATTCGCAAGAATTTGACTCGATTGGCAGCCAGGGAATTTATATCTCTATATCAAGAAGATGAATCACATAACAAGACACTACTGAATTTTGTGAAATTGGACTTCAACATAGTACAAAAGATACATCAGAAAGAGCTAAGTGATATTACAAGGTACTTGTCTTAACATACAGATTTGCATAAACATACTATACATGTGCAATATATGTTTTAGAACTTATATAGCAATGAATGAATGAAATGATTGCAGGTGGTGGAAGGCTTTAGACTTTGAAAATAAATTTCCTTTTGCAAGAAATAGAGTGGTGGAATGCTACTTTTGGGCATTGGGAATTTACTATGAGCCCCAATACCTTATTGCAAGAAGAATGCTAACCAAAATCTTCACTATGGTTTCTATTCTTGACGACATTTACGATGTCTATGGAACGTTAGATGATCTTCAACTTCTTACCAACGTCATTCAAAGGTTGCATAATTCGCATCTTCGTTCAAGATTTCTATTTTGATTAGCATATTACTTTATTCATAATATATAAATATAATTTGAGTATATTTTGGTTTGACAATGAAACTTTCCTTTCTTTATCGCCTGTAGGTGGGATGTTGATGACACGGAGCAGTTGCCACCATACATGAGAATATGTTACCGAACCCTTGTAGATGTTTATTTTGAAATGGAAAATGAAGTAGAAAAGGATAGATTATATTGTGTTCAATACGCAAAAGAAGAGGTGCATATTTAATATAGGGGAAAATAACACTTCCGTCATATGTAATTTAGGGCCTTTTCACTTTTTATCCCATTGATTACGAGATTATCACTTTTGATCTTATAACTTTTTAAAAGTAACACTTTTGGTCTCATGTCATGTTTCCGTTAAACTTTTAGACCAAAAGCGGAAAGGCCCTAACTTCATTTGTACCACGTACAATGATTCGTCCAGTTAATTTCTATTTTGCAGATGAAAAAATTGGTGAGGTCATATTTCGAAGAGGCAAAATGGGTTTACAACAAGTATATGCCAACGATGGAGGAATATATGGAGGTGGGCGTCGTATCTGCTTCTTATATGGCATTGCTAACAACTTCCTTGGTTGGTATGGGAAACCTAGTAACCAAACAAGACTTCGATTGGGTTGTGTGTGAACCACTACTAGTACGAGCATCGTCAATAATTGGTAGATTAATGAATGACATCGTGGGATATGGGGTAAGAAATTAAACGCAAGTCACTTTACACTTACATATTCGGAAATATTATGCCAGTTTCTTACAAGATTTTGGTTCTTTTTTTACACAGTCTGAGCATAAATTCACAGCAGTGAACTGTTACATGACTGAAAGTGGTGCCTCAGAGATAGAAACTTTTGGTGAACTTAGAAAACAAGTGAATAACGCATGGAAGGATATAAATCAAGAATGCCTTGAACCAACTCCGGCCTCTATGCCAGTCCTTATGCGTGCTGTAAATCTTGATCGCGTCACACATCTTTTCTATATGGATGACGATGGGTATACCAATTCCAACACGAATATAAAAGACTTGATATATCACGTGCTTGTTGAGCCCGTCACAGTTTGAAGGTCAAAGTTGGAAAATGAGGTCTAACTTAGTTTGCGAAGTTGAGGCCTTAGAGGTCATGGGTCCGAACTCCTACGTGGGTCGATATTGTTTCTACTGTATAGTAGGGGTATTATTTGATGTTGTAATAGCTAGATATTAGTTTACGTGATATTATTGATATAATTGTTTGTAATTGTCTTTGTTCAATATTAATAGCCGACGAAACTAAATGTAATCACTTTACTCTCGATTAATAAAATTCATCGCTCCCAAAAAAAAAAAAAAAAAAAAAGTTGAAGAGGTGCTCCATAATACATATTTTAGGACTCTATTGAAATAAAAATTAGGGACTGATGTATAACTTTGTTACGCTTATAAACCGTTCAACTCTTAAAAAATGACTTGTTTTCAAACAAAAAACTCTTGAAAATAAGTACTGATCATCATCATGATTTCCCTTAATAACGACATTTATGCTTGATGTCCATGAAACGCTAGTTGATCTCCAATTCTTTATGGGCGTTATTCAGAGTGTTGGGAATTAATTTCTCCAGTGATACACACTGAAATAAATCCTACCTTACTATTACAGGCGGGATTAATGGGTTTCACAACAACCCTTGAATTACAGATTTAGAAATACAAGAAACACAAACAGATTACAAACATATATATATATATATATATATATGAAACAAGAAAAGAGAACTAATCAGGCAAACAACCGAGGCTCAAATCGCCCAATCTGAGGGGTGGGAGGTGTCCGCCCCAAAACGCCGACGGCCCACTGGTTGCACAAAGCCCTCACGCCACTAAGGCTAATCCCGTCCACTAAGGACACAACCACACAGCCCGTCGGTCACACAGACCTCTTGGTCCACAAAGGACCCTTAACCACAAAGAACACGAAGGGAAACACACCCACAATCACACAGAGAATAAACTCGGCACAAAGCGGCACAAAGCTTTCACAAAGAAGAAGAAGGGAAGTTTTTGGTGTAACTTGTTCGGATTATAACCTAAACAATAGGAGGGTCAAATTTATAGTGAGTGGAGAGAGATGACCGGAGTAAATGCCACCATTTTCGGTGACATTGGAAAGCGGCAACGGCAGATTCAAGGGGTTGGGTGGGAGAGACGAGGGGACACATTTGGGAGGAGAAGGGGTAAGGATAATCTGAAAAAAGAAAAAAAAAAAAAAGGGGAGACAAAATCAGATTTTAGGAACGCTAAAGTTCATGGGTCAGATCGGGTCGTGGGCTGGAGCAGCAGACATGGGCCAAAAAAACTTTGGGCTTTGGCCATCCAGGATGGGCCTTAAGGGGACATGAGCCACCTCCCAACATCTCTACCTTGGACCATGGACCCTTAAGAGGATCTAGTCCTTTTCGGATTGGGCTAATTCATCATCGCCATGAAAACTCCGGGTCACTGTACCTGCAAAAACACACTTGCACAATTGCGTTAATAAGGTTTTTACGAAAACCAGATAAATGATCAAAAAACCATTAGTAGACTTCCCCTATCTTCAATTTCAGCAATCACAAAAGAAATTTAATGGCAACGGATGCAGAAGGGGAACCTTCTCTACCTTCAACCAGATACCCAACAGCCTCAAGGGCCTGGCCAAGTGAAGAAATAGAAAAGGGTTTGGTCGAGGTCAAGTACAGTATGCATTAAGCGATAATAACAACAGAATCAACAGATCTTCACCAAAGAGGCAACTTCAGCAATTTATAGCATTATATCAGACTTGCACCAAGCAGGATCGCACAAAGTTGATTACATATAACACTTAAGCAATTAAAACAATTCTGCTAGGGGATATAAGAACAACTTGTTGCACTTAGCAAGATTACACCACAAAAGTTTGCACTAAATAATAGAATAGCACTAAGCCAACCAAATAACAGTGGAAACTAATATATGTTTGTACTAAACAAGACAGCACTAAGCAGTACACAACAGAATACCAGTTTTATCACTAAACAAGATATCACTAAGATGTCAAAGTATGCACTAAGCAGGATAGCATAAAACAGAATAGCACAAAGCAGTATTCCATACACTAAGCAAGATACTTGCAAGATTAACAACAAAATTTGCACGCAACAGGTTATGAAGTACTAAGCAGATTAACACCTAACCGGTAAAGCACTAAGCAATTGGATAACACTAAGTAAAACTCAGAGTTCTAAAGGATGACAGAAATATGCCTAAGTAGTATTCTTGTAATAGCTTTAATTTGCACACAGAGAGATATTAGAATTTGCACTCAGCAGAGTAGCATATAAGATTAGACACAGGTAGTTTTAAAAAACAAACTAACAGACCCAGTCTATATTTGCAGATAATCAAAAGAATTGAACACAACAAAAAAGACCGACTCAAAACAGTTTAAGCACAGGAAATTTCAAGGGATCCAGAAAGCTCTTACCAAACCACGTCGGCCAGTGAGAGCACAGAGGCTCTGATACCACTATTAGGAATTAATCCCTCCAGTGTCACACACTGAAACAAATCCTACCTTACTATTACAGGCGGGATTAATAGGTTTCACAACAATCCTTGAATTACAGATTTTGGAAATACAAGAAACACAAACAGATTAGAAACATATATATATATATATATGAAACAAGAAAATAGAACCAATCAGGCAAACAACCGAGGCTCAGATCGCCCAATCTGAGGGATGGGAGGTGTCCGCCCCAAAATGCCGGCGGCCCACCGGTTGCACAAAGCCCTCACGCCACTAAGGCCGATCCCGTCCACTAAGGACACAACCACACAGCCCGTCGGTCACACAGACCTCTCGGTCCACAAAGGACCCTTAACCACAAAGAACACGAAGGGGAACACACTATAATCACACAGAGAATAAACTCGGCACAAAGCAGTACAAAGCTTTCATAAAGAAGAAGAAGGGAAGTTTTTGGTGTAACTTGTTCGGATTATAACCTAAACAATAGGAGGGTCAAATTTATAGTGAGGGGAGAGAGATGACCGGAGTAAATGCCACCATTTCCAATGACATTGGAAAGCGGCGACGGCAAATTCAAGGGGTTGGGTGGGAGAGAAGAGGGGACACATTTGGGAGGAGAAGGGGTAAGGATAATCTGGAGAAAAAAAGGGAGACAAAATCAGATTATAGGAACCCTAAAGTTCATGGGTCGGATCGGGTCGTGGGCTGGAGCAGCAGACATGGGCCAAAAATGCTTTGGGCTTAATGGGACATGGGCCACCTCCCAACACAAAGGTTGCACCAAGTTTTTATTACGTTTTTTTTACTAATAACAGTAAAATAAATTACAATAAATCATTTCAATACACTGATCAGTAATACCTCAATTCAACCAATATATCAATATGACTAAATAAATTACAATATTTCTCATAAAATGACACATACCCATACATTCGGTAAGACTTGAACTCATACCTCGAACTTGTCCATGAGACATTAGCCTTATCCGTCTTTAGTATGTTGTACATCACCTCAACAAACATTCAATCAATTCTGGATTTTTATTTATTTATTTATTATTTTCTATAAACAGAAAATAGGAGCTTCTTCCAGGGATGGCTTGGTAGGAATAGTAGGAATGGTTAATCCGTTGCTCTATTGTTTACTGGATTAGGGTTGGGCGAGCTACAAATTGAGTCATTATTGGCATAGGCCTCGTTGAGCCGTATCTTAATTGGCATTATCTGATAGCAATAAAAAAATGGTCTAAACTTTCTATAATACTCTCAACCTGAATAACTCTATTTTTTATTATTTAAATACCCCTTAGGGCTAAATTGTTATATTTTTTAAAGTTAAAAAGGGTGTATACTTGTAACTTTTTAATATATTATTTATAAAAAAAAAATAATCATATATTGTGTATGTGTAGGTTGTGACATTAATTCTTATTCCTAACAATTATCAAAGCTTGCGAATTTTTTTGAAATTATATTATTTTATATGAAATAAGCTTATATTTTGGAAAAAAAAATACTTTAAGATATTTTGGTCCATTTCTATTTTCAAGTTATTGAATTATATTTAGTTTTATAAATGAGAAAAAAATGGTCATTTAAGCACATTCCGTTAAATTTGACTAACACCTGTTAGTCAGAGGGGACAATTCGTAATTTTCATAGTAAGAGAGGGGGATTTGTATATTCCTATAATAGCAAGAGAGGTCAGTGTAATTAACTCTAATATCAAATATGTATAACTAACCAATAATTACTATTATAGTAGCCCAACAACTAATATCAAAATAAATTATACCCACACATTAATAGTGTACTCAAACTCACGACCTCAATTTTATCAACTAACCTAGGCCTCTTGGACAAAGTTGCTTCACATATTACACATGCACTATACGTGTGTGTTTGGTGGAGAGTAGTGGAACCACACAGTTTTCTTAGTAGCAGAAATAAAAAGGCCACATCGTTGTTGAGTATAACGCATATGGATTACATCTTTTGTGGCAAGTAAGAGGTTTCTTTGTGGCCATTAGGTGGCCATGCCTAGCATTCCTGAATAGTCTGAACGGCTACATGACTATTTTCTATGTTTTATTGAATTTTGATGAAGAAATTATTTTATAATTATTTAGATTTTTTAATTCAAAAATAATTACGGTAGATTTAATTTGATTTAATGGCCCAAAAATAGCTGGAGAGCACATAGAATTAGGAGAATATTATTTTGATTGATGAAATACTTTGTTAATTATGTTAAGGAATAGTTTATTTTTTTAAGAGTACGTAAACTCTGGAATTAAATTGGTGGAGAAAACAACATTTTCACTATGTCGAAATTATACATGTGTTACTAATTCTATTTAGTGACAATTTTATGTATTATTTTTTGTCATTAATTTTTGCTTGTAATATTTTCTTTTTGTAAAATAATAGCAATTATTAAAACCATGAAATTTATTATTGTGACAAAATAAAGTTTTTTATCACTAAATATATATAATTAGTGCCACTATTGAAGTTGTCGCTAATTTTCTCTTTCTTTATGGTTTAAGATGGAGCAATAAGTGGGGAAATTGTACTTTCAAATTTAATAGGAATATATTTATAATCAGATCAAATCTTGAGAGGTGTGGATACAATCTATTCGAATTCATAAAATGAATTCATTATAATTGTTAAAACTTGTTAAATTACAAAAGTACAAGATATTAAAATTGATATTGAAATATAACATAAATTTCGTATGCATCATATTAAATAATTATTAAAAAAGTATCAAAATTTAATAAATTGTTGATTAAGATATAAAAACTTGATAATATTAATAAAATACCATATTATTATTATTTAAAATTAAAATATAATATATTGATTAATAATTCTAAGGTGAATTTTGAATATGAAGATAATATAATATTAAATATGTAATCAAATATATAAAAATACTTAATATATATATATATATTTAACAAATGATAAAAGCTCACAAGCAAGCTCGTGAGTTCGCAAAACAAAATTTTTTTTCGAATCAAGCTTCAAACCAAGCCGCCTTGCAAAGCTCACAGCTCGACTATTTGACACCCCTATTCTCTCCTTTGTCAAGTATTTAAGGCATCTCCCGTACCTATGCCCCGATTAGACAGAGATTCTGACAAAATCTTTTTAGGAATGGTCCTTGATCTATTCCTCTCCAAATTAGGGACTAAGTTATAGGGACAAGATCTCCACAGTACACATTAATTTTCAGAACATTCATCTCTAGCAACATGTACAATAATGACGTGGTTGTTTGATGTCCACGAGCGATATAAATTAAATTTTCTATTGTAAATTTTATTTCATTTTCTGTTCCGTTCAACTCTCTATATATGTCATTTTCATTGGACACAAGGCTCAACAACGGAAGAAATTCAACACAAAAGATAAGCGGATGGGATTTGATTCATCAAATTCTCCCATTTCGACCAAGAAAGTCGACCTAGTTCGTCGATCAGTTAAATATCATCCAAGCATTTGGGGAGACTACTTTTTGGCATATTCTTCTACGGTAGAAAATTACATTTGTGCGTTTTGTTTCATCTATGTTGTATGCAAACCTTAATTTGAGATGCATGAAATCAGACAGATCACGTGTATTTACAGAAAATCTCTGCTGCTGAAGAGAAAGAACTTGGACGACAAAAAGAAATAGTGAGAAAGTTGCTTGCTCGAACGCCAGATCATTCATCTGAAAAATTACAACTCATTGACACAATTCAACGTCTTGGTGTGGGTTATCATTTCGAAGAAGAAATTGACAAATCATTACAACACATATATGATACTTACTTAGACAAAGACAGTAGCAAAGACAACAATCTTCGTATTGTTAGTCTTCGTTTCCGTTTACTTAGACAACAAGGCTACCGTATCCCATGTGGTAAGTATTGAATCTCATATGGTTGCGAGGTATTCAATTTTTGAATTGGGACTATTTTGTGTAGTGAGTATAGATAAGTATTTTTTTTTTTTTTTTTGTTTCTTGCCTTTATATATACTCATGATGTTTAAAAAATTAATATCATGTGATGCTTAGAGAAACATCTCGTAGATGTGGGTAATATACATAAGGGTAAATTACGGTCACCTCCCCTGAGGTTTGACATAATTATAAATATTTTTTTATTATTTGAAAAATTACAAATACCCCCTAAGGTTTGTAATTTTTAACCAAATGTATGAAATTGAGCATTTTGCCCTTGAATTTTTATTAAAATTGTAGAAAAATCAGCCGAGACAAATTGCATTTATTGCTCATTTGTGTACAATTAAAAGGGTAAATTACATTTTTTGTCCTCTGTTTCTAATTTTGGTCTCATACTGTGGGGAATTCACACATTACATCCCATATGTCCAATTTTTTTTCAATTTCAGGACCAAAAGGGGTTTTTCGTTAGTTGATAACGGACTCGCATGCCTCCGTTAAATTGCTTGGGATAATTTACATTTTTGGTCCCATAAGTGGATCCTTTTTCAATTTTGGTCCCATACTATAGGACCAAAAATTAGAAATGGGTCCACTTATGGGACCAAAATTAGAAATGAGTCCAATTATGGGACCAAAATTAGAAATGAGTCCAATTATGGGACCAAAAATATAATTTACCCCGAGCAATTTAACGGAAGTGTGCGAGTCACGTGATTTTGCCGTTAGCAA
This sequence comes from Sesamum alatum, assembly GCA_034509735.1. Classification (NCBI taxonomy): domain Eukaryota; kingdom Viridiplantae; phylum Streptophyta; class Magnoliopsida; order Lamiales; family Pedaliaceae; genus Sesamum; species Sesamum alatum. The sequence continues at coordinate 55,274,058 of JACGWO010000001.1, forward strand.
TTAACGAAAAACTCATTTTGGTCCTAAAATTGGAAAAAAAAATGGACATATAGGATGTAATGTGGGAATTGCCCACACTATGGGACCAAAATTAAAAACGGGTCCACTTATGGGACCAAAAATGTAATTTACCCCAATTAACACTTAAGAAACCTCTCCCTACGCATCGTAGTCCAAGAAAATTTTAAGAATTAAATAAAAAATAATTCAGTGCATTAGGGCATTTTGGTCAATTTACCCATAAAATGGATGAAAATGAGTTATTTGTTAGACGGTTACAAACTCCAGGGGGGATATTTGTAATTTTTCAAATAATAAAAGTGTATTTGTAATTATGTCAAACCTCAGAAGAGGTAGTTGTAATTTACCTTATATATAATGACCTATATAATTAAACAACAATTTAAAATAGATGATGCGGACTGCAAAAATCATGTGGGGTTTCTATAAACTTATACTAATTAACTAGAAAAAGCGATTTGTTTCCCCATAATGTGGTTGATTTAGAAATATACACCCACCTTAATTTAACATTCTTGATTGATTAATATTTCCATACAGACGTGTTCAACAAATTCATAGATGGTGAAGGAAATTTTAAAGAGGCATTGGTTAAGGGGATATTAGAGTTATACGAGGCAGCACATTTCGGGACAGATGGGGAAGAAATTCTGGACAAAGCATTGGAGTTCTCATCCTCGTACCTACGGTCATTCACCTCCCACATGAACAGCTCTCTTTCTGCACTAGTTAAGGAAGCCCTAGAATTTCCAATTCGCAAGAATTTGATCAGATTAGCAGCTAGGAAGTTCATCTCTATATATCAAGAAGATGAATCACACAACAAGATACTACTGAATTTTGCGAAATTGGACTTTAACATAGTACAAAAGATACATCAGAAGGAGTTAAGTGATATTACAAGGTATGCAACTAACATATAAATTTTCAGACAGTACTATATATGTGCTACATAAGTTTATTTAAATCTTAAACAATCATCAAATATTGTAGGTGGTGGAAGGCTTTAGATTTTGCAACTAAATTGCCCTTTGCAAGGAATAGAGTGGTGGAATGCTACTTCTGGATATTGGGAGTCTATTTTGAGCCCCACTACAATATTGCAAGAAGAATGCTTACAAAAGTCATTGCTCTAACTTCTGTTATTGATGACATTTACGATGTTTATGGAACGCTAGACGACCTTCAACTTTTTACAGACGTCATCCAAAGGTTGCGCTCAAATCCTTATTCGAGACTACTACTTGAGTTAGCATGTCAATTTATTATTTATACAAGTATATATAATTTGTGAGTATAATTAAATTTGTCGGGCAGGTGGGATGTCAATGACCTCGAGCAGTTGCCACCATACATGAAAATATGTTACGAAGCCCTTTTAGATGTGTTCCTTGAAATGGAAAATACAAGCGGATCATATCGTGTTCAATATGCAAAAGAAGAGGTATATATCTAATTATCGTGTTCATTTTATTTTTTAGTACTATACATATCAAGTTTGTTACTTTTATCGATGATTCATCCATTTGAATTTCTTTCTTGTAGATGAAAAAATTGGTGAGAGCATATCTAGAAGAGGCAAAATGGGTTTATAGTAAGTATATGCCAACAACAAAGGAGTATTTGAAGGTGGCCGTTGTGTCTGGTGCTTATATGATGTTGTCAACAACATCCTTGGTTGGTATGAAAAACCTAGTAACAAAGGAAGACTTTGAGTGGGTTACAAGTGAACCCCTAATAGTACGAGCATCATCAATAATTTGTCGATTAATGGACGACATTGTAGGATTTGGGGTAAGAAACTTACACAAATTTATTATAGTACATAATTTATTGGATATCTTAAACATCAGTTTCTTACAAGATTCTTTGATTTTGTTTTCGCATACATAGTTTGAACAAAAAGTCACAGCGGTTGATTGTTACATGAATGAATATGGTGCCTCAAAGACGGATACTTTCGCTGAGTTTAGGAAACAAGTGAAGAAAGCATGGAAGGATATAAATCAAGAATGCCTTGAGCCAACGCCGGTCTCTATGCAAGTTCTTATACGTGTTGTCAATCTTGCCCGCGTCATAAATCTTCTTTATGAGCGTGACGATGAGTATGCTAATTCCAACACTAAGACCAAGCAGGTTGTAAGATCTGTTCTCGTTGAGCCCGTGCCAGTTTGAAGATCCATGTTGGGATGGCGTCGTAGGCTGAATTCTTGTAATGAAATTAGAAAATATTGCAATAAATAAAGACAATCAAGTGTAAGGATTAATCAAGTTTGGCCCCTCTTGGCTGTAACACTATGTTATCTATTTACTGATGGAATAATTTAATTTCATTCATGATTTTGTTCAACTGCTTTGCGATAAGTGTAGCACGGTAGGGGACATATTTTATATATATATATATATATATATATATATATATCAGGGTAAATTACAGATACCTCCCCTGAGTTTGGCATAATTACAAATATCCACTCGTTATTTGAAAAATTACAAATAATTCATGAGATTTATAAACACCTAACAAATAACCTATTTCCATCCATTTTTATGGGTGAACTAACCAAAATACCCTTATGCACTGAATTATTTTTTATTTATTTTTTTAAAAAAAGTTGTATATATTATGATTTAATACAAATCCAGCTAATCTAGGTTTATTTTTCTCACTTATTGCTGATAAAATGGCGAATTTTATGCTTATTAGCTCAAGTAAGTATTATGTATGTTGGATGTGTAGGAACATAAATAATTTTGAGGATGTAACACTTAATTATTAATATATTAATTTATAACTCTATTACATACTTCTAACATATTTAGCTATTATTATGTGGGTAAATTACCCTTGTGGTCCCATAAGTGGACTCGTTTTCAATTTTAGTCACACAATGTCTACCATTCACGAATTACGTCCCATAAGTGAATTTTTTTTTTCAATTTGAGGACTGATCATTAACGGAAGTTTGGACCTCCGTTAAGTGGACCGATTTTGGAGGGAAATTGATCACCCTTCAACCACTTTTGGAGGAAAATTGACTCACTTCTTCATGCTCTTATAAGAACTCATTTATTTCTTATTTCTTCCATATTTAACAACAAATAAAACTTAAAATGACTGCAATTTCTTTATATATAATATATAATTTCTATTTTGGTTTGGTTTGGTTTGTAAATGTTGGCAGGAAGTTCCTATGCAATTTTGTTGGTTGTAGATGTTGTGCAAGGTTATGTTATTTTGCTGAAAATCTTTGTATTTTGCAGAAATCTGTACTGAATTTCTAGTGCCAGTAATTGAACATCAAAGTTCTATAAATGCAATTTGTGTTTTAGTAATTGTTGTTTTATTTTTTGTATTTTTTTTTTTTTTTTTTTTTTTGCGACCTGAAAATTTAATTTGTACAAATAAAAATGGAAATTATATATTATATATAAAGAAATTACAACCATTTTAAGTTTTATTTGTTGGTAAATATAGGAAATAAGAAATAAACGAGTTCTTATAAGAGTAAGAAGTGGGTCAATTTCCCTCCAAAAGTGGTTGAAGGGTGATCAATTTTCCTCCAAAATCGGTCCACTTAATGGAGGTCCAAACTTCAGTTAACATCACTAACGGAAATCACCAATCAGTTCTCAAATTGGAAAAAAAAATCACTTACGGGACGTAATTCACGAATGGTAGACATTGTGGGACTAAAATTGAAAACGGGTCCACTTATTGGACCAAAAATGGAATTTATCCATTATTATGTAAACTTATATCTCAAAAAAATTATATCGCGCCTACTCTTTTATACGGAGATATTGAGCTCTGATTCTTTATATTTTGATGAAATTATAATTTTTCAAATGTTGGATTGTCATATTCTAGCTTATTATGTGTGGTATAACACTTACATACTAATATATTATTGTTAGGTTAAAATAGTAACCTTTTAAATAACAACTTATAAGAAAGAAATAATAAATTTTGATTTTTGGTCTTAGACATGTATCCTAATATCTCCATTATTCATTTTATTCATATAATGTTTTCGTTGTCACTTTGTCAATTTTTTAAGAAAGTTCATGTTTCATCCGTTACTAAGGTTGAAATTGATTGACTTCAAAAGCATTGCATATTCCCTGATACTTTATATCCTTAAGCACGAATAATAATATAATGCACTGATACTTATCTGATAATTTTATATCTTTAAGCACAAATATATAATAATTTAATCACTAATACTTATCTGATACTTCATATCTTTAATTAAGCACGAATACTAATTTAATCCGCTGGTACTTTTGTATCTTTATGCACGAGTAATAATTGAAATATATATATATATATGTATATCACTACATAAAATAAATCATTACCTACATTATAAATGAAGACAACCTAAAAATTGTTGAGAATCAATACTATCCACCATAGTCACACAAAATCAATACAACAAATTAAGTTTTGACCACCGTTAATTAACAGTTGTTATGGTTTAAACTAACTAGAAAAAAATATAACATTTAACCATCATAAATTTCTATGGTTGAAACTAATAGCCGTGATAAAAGTCAATAACCACAGTCACGCAACAGTTGTTGGCCGTGGTTTTTACGAGTGTGGCTAATGCATTTGTCACGGCTAAAAGTGATGGTAAAAACATTTGTCATGTCTCATTCCATGGCAAAAATTATTTTCATGGTAGATAATTTAATTAGTATTTGCTCGATTTTTGTTTAGCCGTAGTTAAAAATAGTTATTTACCACAGTTTTAGTCCATAGCCAATAAAATCATAGGCAATAGTAATATTTTGTCTAGTGACTATAACAAAACGTTTGCTATGGTCTTAGTTGCTAATATTTTGACCTCGTTTGCAAAAATAACGGCTAATACCCATTACACCATTAGTCGAAGTTAATTGTTATTTGTCACACTTTGTCACTTTTAACTCTAGTAATTAGTCATTAATTTCTTCTAATGTTGAGTTATTAATACTTTTCCTCAATATCAATATTGTTATTTCATTTGTATTTGTATTTGTGAATCGTTCGTTGTATAATAACATCAAAATAGATTCATAGAAAAGGATAATTACCTATACTTCTCCAGATTTTTGCATATTACAACTAATAGTGTTCATAAATTATACGTTAAAACCTTTGTTGAAAGCTGTTGCAAAGAAAGAGACTGGACGATATTGTGGCTTTTCACGTGTTTCACGGAAACTGATATATAACTAATTAAGATATTTATTTAGTTGTGCAATCAATATAGATCAATCGAGGATGCTTTCTTCTAAAGTTTTAATAATTGAAGACAAAACATTGTCCAAAATCCACTTTGATATGTTTGGTAACAACAATTACAAAATAAGTTGGATTCTTGTTTTATTTCTTTAACTTTTTAGTAAATAAGTCGTTTTCAAAAATTCACAAGATAAAGTTTTGTGTCGATATTAAGGTCATAAATCTTTTTATTATCAAAATTTTATATATAAGTCGGTTTTCATCCTAAATAACATAATTCTCCATTTACGTGTAACGTTGTTGTGCGCGAGGTTGATCACTTTGACGACTAAAAATGAGAATTTAATTTTGTGAAATTTAAATCTTTTTTAAATCATCTATAATAATTGCTGACGTGTACTTCAATAGAAGATGAAAACCAAGATTGGGTGTTATCGTTTATGATCAAATTACGTAAGTAAACCCTATTATTTCTTTCAACAACATCCAAAAATAAATAAAAATCTACTATATAGCTTATAGTTAGTAAGAAGAATTGCTTAAAAGGTGATAAAATATAGTACGAGCATAATGAAGGAAAAAAGTTTGAAAAGAAGAAAAGAAAATTACAAAAAAAAACACAAATAGGGAGTTTGACAAAAATATATATATATATATATATATATATATTAATTAGTTAAATATAATGTTTATGAGTTGAACTACCAATTTTCTTTAAACAAAACATCAAGGGTCTCTAGGAAAAAATCATTTTTCATGGCCAATAAGAAAACACTAATTATTTTAACTTGTACTTATCAAGTCAAATAATATCAATAAATAAAATATTGGGTAAATAGTATAGTTAGTTCCTTAGTTTTGATTTAAAATCACTTTAGTCCCTTAAGTTAATTTTTTGATTTTAGCATCTCTAAATTTAGTTTTTATCTCAAATTGGTCCCTCGGACTCTTTTTCAACGAAAATGTGGCCGGAATCTTGAGTTTTTGAAGGGTCAAATGGTTAATTTAATTTTGTTTTTTTCTCTTTTTAATCCCTTGAATTTGTGAAATCGTTCAATTGGTCCTTTTTACGTCAAAAAATTATTTTTTATATTTTTGTATGTCGAATATGATATAATTATCTTATGTGAATAATAAAAATTTTGAACTTCTTGACATAGTAATAACATGTTTGTCAACTTAAACTAGTGTTGTTGTTGTTTTTTTTTTTTTTTTTTCATTTTAAGAAGTTACAAAAAAAGAGTAAAAATTATGACAATTTTTGTAAAACCTATCTAATCTGAAAATATAAGAAAATAATCTAAAGCTGTAGCTTAATTTTAATAATATGAGTTAAAGATAAGTTTAAAAAATAAAACTTTAATAGTGATTATTAAATAGTAATCGTTGGGGTTTCAAACAAAAGTTAGTGAAGTACTTCTTAATTAGATTTTTTGATGGATTTCATATATATATATATATAATTCATTTTAAGAGGTTCTTGTCAAACTTTTTCTAAAATTTGATGACCAAAAACATAGGTAATTTATCTTGTATAAATTATAACATCTATATATAACCACGTATTATTTATTTTTGTAATTTCGAACAAAGTTAATTATTATTCTCGTTAGCCTGCATCTAAGCATACACAATCTTTTTTCCTAGTATTAATTTTTACTTGAAGAATATTTGTTGACCTATCTACAATTTACAACATTTGTAATGAAGAACCAGCGTACGTGATTTATCAAAAATACTAGAAATTTTTTTTTGATAATTTTAGGAACTTAAAGAATTAAAGATAATTATATCATATTCAACTTACAAAGATATTACAAATACTTTTTCAGCCTAAAAAAATGACTAATTTTACAATCTAAAGGACTAAATTCATAAAAGAATAAAATTAAATTAACTATTTTATCCTCTAAAAAGTAAAAATACAATTTTTGTTTTTCCGAAAAACAGTCAGAGAAACAAAATTAAGACAAAAACAAAAGTTTTGAGAATACTAAAGTCAAGAAATGAATCTTGAGGGATTAAAATAATTTTAACTGCAAATTTAAGAAATCAACTACACTATTTACACTAAAATATTTTGATGCATAAAATTAAATTACTTGAGACCGGTTTGTTTTGTTATGTGCAAGCAACAAAATTATGTCCATCTCAAATCTCGGTTTTGTATATCGAGATCTGAGACGATGACTCGCAACTTTTTTTTATTTTTTTTTATAAATATTGGAGTCGCCATCGATGACGACTCAATTAATTCTTATTTTGAAAGAAAGAGAACGATCCATTTTATGTTTTTTTTTTTTTTTGCTAACTATTAATTAATAATTTAAGTGATAATTAGTTTTAATTAATATTTAATTATCAATATTTAATAATTAATGATCCATCTTGTAAATATCACCATCAAAATAGTGGCGAAGTCAGATAATTGACTTAATGAAAATATAAAATTCATAAAAAAATATCTAATTAATATAATAATTATAGCAAATAGAATATAATATAGGGTAAATGCTACATTTGGTCCCTTAAGTTTCGTTGAGAATCACTTTAGTGTCTCAAGTTCATTTCTTGATTCACCATACCTAAACTTTGGTTTTTATCTCAGTTTGGTCCTTCTGACCATTTTTCGATCAAAATGTGGCCAAATAAACATTGGTGGAATGTACTTTATAACCAGATTATTTGGTGGATTTATATATATATATATATATGTATATATAAATAAATTCATCTTAAGATATTTTTATATAACATTTTCTATAAGATGGAACTATATATTTAAAAAACCTCTTAAAATAAATTATATATATATATAAATCTACCAAAGAGCCTAATTCAAAAGTATATGCCACCAACTTTCTATTCGAAACTCCAAATATTAAATAAATATTGTTAAGGTTTAACTTTTTTAAACTTATCTATAGAATTAAAATAAAAAAAAATACTGACTTAGATTTTTGTAATTATATTTTTAGATAATAAATTTTTTAAAATTAATTCATAACTTTGATTTTTAGTCTATATAGTTTCACATTAATGTATTTTATAAGGAAGTTAGCTCCTCTCGTGTCTGCCAACTAGGCAGTCACTAGTTCCATAGCTACATTATAAAGGTAGAGCATTTTGTTCTTGCCCCTCACCCATTCACTAGCAACAAGTCTATTGCTATCATTAATAAAGATAATTAAAGCCCTTGAGGCCTCCTTGGGTTATCACTCCTTGGTCGGCCTCCAGGTGTTATTCTCAAACGCCGAAGCCTTAGTTCCCGTCCGCTTCCCCCTATTTAGCTTCCCTCTACTATTTCCGTAGATGATCATAGAAACCTTGCATTTTGTTATCTTAGGGAATTAGGACCACCACCTCCCATCCAGGCATTTGAACCGCAGAGGAGCTACCTCCTTTGTTCATAATAATGTCCGCCATCTCGTATTGTTGTTGTCGTGCTCTTGGCTTTATTCTTTAATTTTGTAAATACCTTTGAGGAAATATATTTATCTTCATTGTCCGTCACTCTCAACTCGGATCCCATCTTCTATTAAAATGGAAAAAGAAAAAAAAAAAAGAGAGCACTTATTTTAAGTTAAGCAATATGTTGTTATTATATTTACAAGAGTTCAAAGTTTTCACATAAAATTATTACATTATATTCAACATACAAAAATATAAAAGAGTTGTTTTTACTTAAAAATAGGAGTAACCTGAATACAAGTTTACAAAGTTAAGGGACTAAAAGTGAAAATCAAACTTAAATTGACCGTTTTACCTATTTTACTTAAAAAATACAACTAACTTTTATAATTATTATTACGACAATGAGGAGCAAGTTGAAAGATCTACAAGTATACATATTTTGAAAATTATTCATGCCCTGAAAATTAAACCTATATTTATACTTGTACTCTTAAATTATATTTATGCTTGTTTATTTGTCTCGTGAATAAAAAGTGGCAAATAAAATAATGAACAACTAACTTAAAAGTGCGCAAAATAAATAATAAAATTCTGCATACAATAAATTTAAATAATGACGCGAATGCCAAAAGTGCACTTGTGGGATTGACGGATATTATTAAAATTTGTTATTATCACTAATATTATAATACTTTATTATTTTCCTATCTTTTTTATTTTTTTGTTCACAAATGCAATATTGCATTCTGTTTTTAATTAATTTTTATATTTATTAATTATTAAATTTGATTAATATTTATTTATTAATAATAACTAAATATTAATTAAAATCAATTATTTCTTAAACTAATAACTAATAATTAACAAAAAAGAAAAAGAAAAAGTGGGACGTCTACCTCCATCAACTTGGACCTGTTTTAATAAAAAGAAAACAAAAATTGCTTTGAGTCGGCATTTCTGACGACTCCAAGCATTTATTGAAAAAGAACAAAAGAAAAATAGGGCGGGTGCTTTAGTTGTGGATAAGACTTACACTCAAGGGGGTTGGTTGTTATATGTCCAAACAAGCGAATGTCCGTCGCTCAAGCAAACCAAAAACAAATAACATAGAAATAAATAATTAAATAAAATATTACACGCAATTTCAAATCTTTATTTATTGTATCCTCGCTTCCTGTCGGCTTTTCTTTTTTAAATATATAAATTATTATATCAATAAGTTGAACAATACGTTAATTCAATCAATACGCCACATTTCCTTATATATACACCATTTCCACTAACGAGGCCGACAAGTACTTGCTAGCAAAGTAAAATATCATGAAGACAAGTAGAATGGAATTTGAGTCATCCATCAAGTATCATCCAAGCGTTTGGGGAGAGTATTTCTTGACATATGCTTTTACGGTACAAACTTACCTTTTTTCTATGCATAATTAGCTTCATATCACGCATTAATATTGTACGAAAACATTAATTTGAGACACATGGAAACAAAACATGTTATGTACCACGTTCTTTCATGAGTGTGTGTAGGAAATCTCTAGTGTTGAAGAGGAAGAACTTCAAAGACAAAAAGAAATGGTGAGGAAGTTGTTGGCTCAAACGCTTGATGATTCATCTCACAAGTTAGAACTCATTGATGTAATTCAACGCCTTGGCGTTGGTTATCATTTTGAAGAAGAAATCGATAAATTCTTACAATACATCCATGATACTTACTTAGAGTACAGCAGTAAAGACAATGATCTTCGTACTATTGCTCTTCGTTTTCGTTTACTCAGACAACAAGGTTATCCTGTCTCGTGTGGTGAGTATTAACTCTTAGTCATTTGTGATGTATTGATTTTCTGAAATTGAGCTATTCTGCATTGGTGTTTCACTTTGAACATACTTTGGTTTTGTCCAACCAGACGTGTTCGACGAATTTATAGATGGTGAAGGAAATTTTAAGGAATCAGTGGTCGGAAATGTTGAAGGGCTGTTAGAATTATACCAAGCAGCACATTTTGGAGTACATGGGGAGGAAATTCTTGACAAAGCATTGGAGTTCTCCTCTTCTAAACTTAAGTATTTACTTCCAAACATGAATTGTTGTCACTCCACACATGTTAAAGCTGCTCTGGAGACCCCAATTCGCAAGAGTTTGAATAGGTTGGGACCCAAGAAATTCATTTCCATGTACCAACACGACAAATCGTGTAATGAGATACTGCTGAATTTTGCGAAATTGGACTTCAACATCGTACAAAAACTTCATCAAAAAGAGCTAAGTGAAATTACAAGGTAATTCTACTTGTTTTAACATACAAATTTACCATATGTGCTATTAAATGTTTAATTAATTTAAATCTTTTGTAGGTGGTGGAAGGCTCTAGACTTTGCAAATAAATTGTCTTTTGCAAGAGATAGAGTGGCGGAATGCTACTTTTGGATAGTGGAAGTCTATTTTGAGCCTCGTTACCATAAAGCAAGAATAATGCTAACCAAAATTCTCAACATGACTTCCATTCTTGACGACATTTATGATGTCTATGGAACATTAGATGATCTTCAAGTTTTTACAGATCTCATTCAAAGGTTGCATATATTCCAGTCGTTGTCCTGAGCACTATATATTTTACTTGGCATAATAGTTTTTTCATGATATTTTGATTTGATAATTTATTACTATTGTCGCCCGTAGATGGGATGCTAATGCCTTGGAGCAGTTGCCACCATACTTGAGAATATGTTATGAAGCCCTTTCAGATGTGTATACTGAAATGGAAAATGAAGTCGCCGAAATAGGTGAATCGTACCGTGTCCAATATGCCAAAGAAGAGGTATATATTTATTCTAGCAGAACGAGTATATAGTATACTATATTAAGGCATTATTTATTTTGGTATCACTAAGTGGCTGTTTTAGTCCAATAAAACACGTTTTTCAAAATTTTTTTTACCTAAATGTCGTATGCAGATGAAAAAATTGGTGCGGGCATATTTAGAAGAGACAAAATGGTCTTACAGCAAAGATACGCCGACAATGGAAGAATATATGAAGGTGGCCATCGTAACTGCTACTTATATGATGTTGTCAACAACTTCCTTGGTAGGAATGGGAAATCTAGTAACAAAGGAAGACTTTGACTGGGTAACAAGTGAGCCATTGCTTGTAGTAGCATCCTCGGCGGTTTGTAGATTAACCAACGACGTCGTAGGATATGGGGTAAGAAATAAAATCAACGTAAATATTCCGACATATATATCGTGTCAGTTTCTTACAAGATTTTGGTTCTCATTTTCCACGTAGTTTGAACAAAAACGCGCGGCAGTGCACTGTTACATGAACCAATATGGTGTCTCAAAGGAAGAAGCTGTTGTAGAAATTAGAAAACAAGTGAAGAAAGCGTGGAAGGATATGAATCAGGAATGTCTTCAACCGACAGCAGTCTCTGTGGCGGTCCTGATGCGTGTCGTCAATCTTGCTCGCATCGTACATCTTTTCTATGACTATGCCGATGACTACACCAATTCCAAAATAAATATAAAAGACGTGATATACTACGTGCTGGTTGAGCCCGTGTGACGACAGTTTGAAGATCCAAGTCGGGACAGCGTGGGAGGCTGGTGAAACTCCTGTGTTACTCAACTCCATGAATATTACAGCAATATATCAATAAATTAAGACTCGATAACATTGCACTATATATATGTACTAAAAGATCAGTCGAGTCTGGCATCTTAGCCGGGAACCTATGGTGTCTGATTACTCATGAATAAATCAATTTTTGAATTTGTTGAGGTCAGTGCACTTAGTTAAACATTGTTGTCTGTAAATTGCATACTTCTAGTGTGTGGTTGGATATAATAATAATAACAATAATAATAATAATAATAGTTTATGTATTTGTAAAAATTGATAAGTAAGAACAAAAGATCACTATAAAAAATTATTTTTTTCTCGGCACTATAAATAATTAAGATGTAAAAATTGTGGTAAAATAATATTATTTACCACAGTTAAACAAAACGAATGCAAAACTTAAATTTTGACCATTGTTAATCAATATTTGTCATAGTTTTACCTATGACGAAAATATTTATCACAATTTTTAGCTATTATGTTTTTCCTCACTTATGGAACAACGAACGTTGTGCTGCCGTAGTTAATATGTATTCACTATGAGTTTTTTTTTTTTTACTATACTAATTAATCGTAATGAAGAATTATATTTCTTTTAGTGCATAGTGATTATAATTAATATGAAATGTCTTTTACAAAACAAACAAAAACAACAAATTGTGTTTGAAATATACTTTGAAAGATCTCTCACTAATAATTGCATATCCAAAAAATATTTAGAAAATTGAGATGAAATTACTTTTTTGTTTTTTTATGCGCAAAATCATATCAATAGCTTTTTGTTGTACCGAAAAGGATTTCGTCCTTGCATGGGAATCACGTGGGGTGAGGCAGGGATTTCGTCCTTGCATGGAAATCACATTGGTGGTGGTTGTACTTGTTCCTTTCTCTTGCATTAATCATTTTTTATTATTTAATTTGAATGATGATAAATTTATAATGTTACATTTTAATTTATAATTGACACTGACTCAGTCAAAATTTAAGGTTCTCCCACAAATATATATGCCCGAAATTCCAAAGTAAGCTCATAAAAAATGACGAAGTATGAAGAGATTTAAAGAGAAGTATTAATTACTAAAGTTATTTGTGTGTGAGAAATTAGAAAGAGATTTCATTGTCTAACAAATTACGTGCATGGGCTTGTATTTAACCCACTTCAATTTGGGAATTTTTAATTTTTCAATTGACGGCCGGACTAACCCGAACTTCTAAAAAATTACCAAGTGAAATATATACGATCATATATGCATAGAAAAATATCGCGACAAAGAAAATTAAGTATATAAAGTAAGTACTAATTAAATATATGATTTTTCTAAAAAAATGTTAACTACAATGTTTATATATATTCTTGTCTTACAATAATAAAAAAATAACATTGATATTGAAGAAAACTGTAAAGGAATATAAAAGAATGAAAAAACAAAGATGATAATAATTAAAAGTAGAAGGATATTAATAAGTAAATGCTAATTAAATAAATGAAATACATATTAATATATAAAGTAAGTACATATTAACATATAACGTAAATGCTAATTAAATAAATGATTTTCCAAGAATATTAACTACAATGTTTATAAAGTAGAATGTTTCCAAGAAGTATAAGGATAGTTCGATAACAAAAAAGAAAAATTTATTGAACCTGTAAGAAGTCGAAAAAACTATATATTTCAATTAAACTTTTTTGCTTATCTATATATATATAGCAAAACGATGGTTGACCAAAATCAAATCAATTTTGACTGAATACTAATTTATGGTAATTTTGAATTTTTTAATTGTCAAGAAAAAATTTATTGGTTAGAAATATAATTTATTTTATATATATATATTAAATATTTACTTTGGATTTATCAAAAATCTTATCTCCAAAATTATATTGCCATGTGTGTATATTTTTACGTTCTCAAACTTTTTAACCAGGTAATATTTTCTTCTTCCCGATTTTCAGCTTACAACTTTTATTTCATTCTTTTAACTATAAACTAATTAATTCTTTAATTATTGTTAAAAGTTTATTTTTGATTACATGTATTGAAAGTTCCACGGAAATTTTTATCAAGAATGATCATCGGAACATTGCCAAATATTTGTCAAACTTTCAAAAATAGTCTATTTGATGGTGTTCACCTTTTGAAGGTATGTATTCAATCAAATTATAAAGCCTATTTATCATTTTCTTATGTATCTATAATTTTTGTTTAATTTTTCTTTTTACTTCTCATTTAATCAAAGTACGTCACTTCACTTTCAAATGAATTTTATACACTCTCAATTTCAGTTTGAGGTTTTTGGTAATCTTATTATAATATATGTTGTTGACTATGAATTTTTCTTTTCTTTTTTCTTCGCTCTTGATTTTAGGTTGTGATGGTCTTACATGGGTTTTTTTCTAGCAAATAAATTTTGAATTTCATTATTTACATATTGATTTATATTTTGTAGCAAAACGATGGTTGACCAAAATCAAATCAATTTTGACTGAATACTAATTTATTGTAATTTTGAATTTTTTAATTGTCAAGAAAAAAATTTATTGGTTAGAAATATAATTTATTTTATATATATATATATATATATAAATATTTACTTTGGATTTATCTAAAAATCTTATCTCCAAAATTATAACCAAAATCTTTTAATTATCAATAAAAAATCTTATTGATTAGAAAAGGTCATATATTTTAAATATATTAAATATTTTATTTGTGTTTATCCAGAAATTTTATCTCCAAGATTATAATACTAATTTTAATTGTATTTAAATATATTAAATATATTTATTTGTATTTATCAAAAATTCTATCTCCATATTATAAAACTTATTTAAATTATTTTTCTTAAATAATTAATATTGAATGTAGCATATCCCTACATTTAAGCTTAAATATTAGACAACAATTTCAAAGTATAGATCGATATTTATTGAATTGCTTATCCATTGAACCACTTAGCCTTAATATTACGCTTTTCAAAATTTTCGTCAGTGGTTTTGAAAAATTTGTTAGGTTTTGCCTTTGCTTTTTTCTTTTTTCTTTCTCTTTAGTTATAAAGTAATCATTTTTTGTTTGACCAATGGCTATTGTTATGTGTGTATATTTTTATGTTTTCAAACTTTTTAACCAGGTAATATTTTCTTCTTCCCGATTTGTATTCATTTTTCAGCTTACAACTTTTATTTCATTCTTTTAATTATAAATTAATTAATTCTTTAATTATTCTTAAAAGTTTATTTTTGATTACATGTATTGAAAGTTCCACGGGAATTTTTATCAAGAACAATCGTTGGAACATTGCCAAATATTTGTCAAACTTTCAAAAATAGTCCATTTGATGGTGTTCACCTTTTGAAGGTATGTATTCAATCAAATTATAAATCCTATTTATTATTTCTTTATGTATCTACAGTTTTTGTTTAACTTTTCTTTTTACTTCTCATTTAATCAAAGTACGTCACTTCACTTGCAAATGAATTTTATACACTCTCAATTTCAGTTTGAGGTATTTGGTAATCTTTATTATAATATATGTTGTTGAGTTTGAATTTTTTTTTTCTTTTTTCTTCACTCTTGGTTTTAGGTTGTGATGGTCTTACATGGGTTTTTCTTCTAGCAAATAAATTTTGAATTTCATTATTTGCATATTGATTTATATTTTGCGCAAAACGATGGTTGATCAAAATCAAATCAATTTTGACTGAATACTAATTTATGATAATTTTGAATTTTTTAATTGTCAAGAAAAAAATTTATTGGTTAGAAATATAATTTATTTTATATATATTAAATATTTGGATTTATCTAAAAATCTTACCTCCAAAATTATAACCAAAATCTTTTAATTGTCAATAAAAAATCTTATTGGTTAGAAAAAGTCATCTATTTAAATATATTAAATGTTGTGTTTATCCAGAAATTTTATCTCCAAGATTATAATACTAATTTTATTTGTATTTAAATATATTAAATATATTTATTTGTATTTATCAAAAATTCTATCTCCAATATTATAAAACTTAATTAAATTATTTATCTTAAATAATTAATATTGAATGTAGCATATCCCTACATTTAAGCCTAAATATTAGACAACAATTTCAAAGTATAGATCGATAGTTATTGAATTGCTTATCCATTGAACCATTTAGCCTTAATATTACGCTTTTCAAAATTTTTGTCAGTGGTTTTGAAAAATTTGTTAGGTTTTGCCTTTGCTTTTTTCTTTTTTCTTTCTCTTTGGTTATAAAGTAATCATTTTTTGTTTGACCAATGGCTATTGCCATACACGTTCTCAAACTTTTTAATCTGGTAATATTTTCTTCTTCCCGATTTGTATTCATTTTTCAGCTTACAACTTTTATTTCATTCTTTTAACTATAAATTAATTAATTCTTTAATTATTGTTAAAAGTTTATTTTTGATTACATGTATTGAAAGTTGCACGGGAATTTTTATCAAGAATGATCGTCAGAACATTGCCAAATATTTGTCAAACTTTCAAAAATAGTCCATTTGATGGTGTTCACCTTTTGAAGGTATGTATTCAATCAAATTATAAATCCTATTTATCATTTCTTTATGTATCTACAGTTTTTGTTTAATTTTTCTTTTTACTTCTCATTTAATCAAAGTACGTCACTTCACTTTCAAATGAATTTTATACACTCTCAATTTCAGTTTGAGGTATTTGGTTATCTTTATTATAATATATGTTGTTGACTTTGAATTTTTCTTTTCTTTTTTCTTCACTCTTGGTTTTAGGTTGTGATGGTCTTACATGGGTTTTTTTTCTAGCAAATAAATTTTGAATTTCATTATTTACATATTGATTTATATTTTGTAGCCATTGTCTCTCTCTCCAACTTTTTAGGTATTCTGTATTATATATACTTAAAATTTTAAATTATGCATTTCAATAGAAAAATATTAAATTGTAAATTACTTATTATTTAATTGTAATCAAATTGAATTATGATTATCTTTTTGAGAAATGAAAATATCTTATTTGGTGATTCAATGAAAGTAAAGAAAGAAAAGGTTGATTAACATTAGTAGTAGTTCACCCATTTATAAGGTTCATAATTTACTCTAAGATATATATGAGCTATAAATTAAAAAATTTCATGTTGAGTTTCCATGTGAATAGAACTTTATATTTTGTCCTCCAAAAATTACTATGGAGGATGGCTATCCTCCAATTATAGTGCTATATTGTATTTAGGCTTTACAAAAATGCATGGTAAACATTTGTTAAATTATTAGTTTTTCTTGATGGTTCGTTTCTTTGTAATTATTTGTTTATATGTAAAGATTTTCATTCTTATGAACCTTCATGCGTGTGAACCTTTTTTCATTTTTTGATTAGACAGTCACATAGTGATTATGTTCCTAATTTTCTTTGTCATATTAAATTAATTACTTTTTGAATATAATTTGTTTCTAACTTTTTTTTTTTTGAACTTTGTCATTTTATTTTATTTCTTTTTCTATTTTCTGTTTCATATAATCTTTCTAATCGTTTTTGGTTCAAGAGGGAGGATGGGATGGAATATTGAGTTTATCTCTTTTCTTTATATATAATATCATATAATATTGCTATAATCATAATATTTATAAATAATAATATAGTTTTATACATTTTTGCATCATTTACTAAGTGTTTGATAACTATTGAAAGCAAACTCTCTAACTATTAGTTACTCGCAAGTGAAAATTGGAAAAACACATATAATAAGAAAAAATTCAAGGCATGTATCTTTTGTTGCTTTTATATTTTCATGAATTCATGATTTATGTTAATTATTATCTTTTTCTATTTATTTAAATTCACTCCCATGATTAGTTTGATTATTTTATTGATACTTTTTTGACAGATGTAGAGGTTTCTTTTTAGTAAGCATTTGTACTTTATTGGTTTTTTAATTGTCAATAAATTATTTTATTTATTGAGTTAATTAATTATGCGATATATCATATATACGTCCCCCCCCCTCCCCCCCTCCCCCCCTGGGCAAGGTTTTTCTTATTTTATGAGTTCTAACAACATCTTCATTTGCGGGTATAGACAAGTTAATTCATAAATTTGAGTGTGTTTTCTTATGTTTCATTTATTAAATTTTAATATTTATTTCTCCTTTAAGTATTTACTCCTTTGATTTTTTTACACACCAGATTTTTTTATATATAACAGTATCATTCATTAAATTTTTATTTTACAGTTTAATTTTGTTATTCTTTTTCAAATTTTATTTCATTTGTTTTTTTTTTTTTTTTGGACAAGAAGGAACACATTTATTTAGTGTTAAAGTTACATATTTTGTTTAACATTTATTCGTATGACTCTACTTAATCTGCCATATAGTGATTATTTTTGTTTAAATATTTATCACTTTGTATCTTTTTATCCACCACTTTATATATATATATATATATATATATTATTTCATCCATTAAATTTTTATTTTTTAGTTTAATTTTGTTTTTTTTTCAGAATTTATTTATTTTTGTTTTTAGTAACATATTTATTAGTGTTAATAGGTACATATTTCGTTTCATATTATTTGTATAATTCTACTTAGTCTGGCATTTAGTGTTTGTTTTCTATTTAAGTATTTATCCGTTTGTATCTTTTTATCCACCAGTTTCTTTTTATATATATTATAGTTTCATCTATTAAATTTTTTATTTATAGTTTAATTTTGTTATTCTTTTTTTAAAAAAATTTATTATATTATAGTTTCATCCATTAAATTTTATTTTTATAGTTAATTTTTTTTCTTTTTCAGATTTTAAAGTTTTTGTCCACTAATTATGTTTTACAAGATGTAAAAAACCACTAGATTTAAATTTTTATGTAGTTAGTTTCTTGAACTACCTAAATATCTTACTATTAAATCTATGATCATATGTTTACATTTACATGGAAATATATATTTTTATGTGTATGTAATTCGAGCTCTTTTTCTGAAAAATTCCACAGACTGTTGTTTGAATTTTGTTTTCTTCTTTTGTACATTTTAATTTAAAAAATTTGTAGACATGTTAAAATAATAATAAATAGAGAGGTTAATTTAATTTCTTAATATATCTTTAGTGTTATTTTCATTTTTTATTTTGTGGTTTTACTTAAAAACTTAAAGATATACAATACTTTATGTTGCTTTTGCCTTTCGTATTTTTTTTAATTATTCAATTTTATTTTTTTTTTTGCTTAAATAACATGATAAGGGGATGGTAGTAACTTATCAATATTTAAGTTGAATTTAGCTCATTCATTTGATAAACAAGAAATTGTTATTTTGTGATTCACATTTTTTAAAAAGAAAAAATATATAACCTACATATTAGTAAGTTATTGCATTTAACTTCTTAGTTCACTTCAAAATATTAGCTATAAAATAATTAACCTAAGTTTTCATGAAAATAAAGTTTCATATTTTATCTTTCAAAAGATCACTATAAGCCATACTATTCTCTATTTATATTTTACATGTTATATTGCTCCCAAAAATCTAAAAAATTGAATAGATATCAATATGATTTGCAAATTGCTATCAGTCTATATCATATCAATTTGGTCCATTTTTTTTTCTTTATTATTAAAGGCATAGCAATTATGACTTATACATTTCAATCTATCTTGTATTTTTAAGCTTCTACATGCTTTATCTTTTTCATTGTCATAGCTTTTCTTTTAATGTGTTTTCTTTTCTCTTGCCATGATAAATATTTGTTGTTTTAATTGTTCATATATTCTGCAACTCATTCTTTTGTTTTCACATTCAATTTTAATCTATTAATATTTCTTTGCATCGGTGAAAGAATTTTTTATTCTTTATGGCCGATAATAATGTTGCCATAGTTTTATTTTAATTGAACTTAGATATTCCATTTTTATTTGTTCTTTTTTACTTTGTTGTACATGACCAATTTACTCCTTATCTTCTTTTGTTCAAATTGGTGAAATGATATTGAGATTTTGAAATTATTTTAAATTGAACTTTCTTTTTATCGCTCATATTTCTTTCTTTCTTTTTTGCCTTGCAGCTTTCTTTCTTATAACTCATTACAAGTAAGTTTCTATTCTTGCTTAATATTTTATTTATTTTTAAATAAGTAAAATCAATTTAGATTTATGTACATTAATAGAGATAAATTCTTTACTCTTTATATTTTTATGTAGGACTGGATATATGTAAAAGATGATCTACATATTTAACAGAATGTCATAATTGTTGAAATTAATCCTCATATAAATACAAATTTAGGTAAGTACAAATATCTATATTGTACGTGTCGGAAGATATCATTCCAATAACAATAAAAATAAATTAAAAAAAATCAAAACTACTATGTCTTACCCATATTTAGAAATGAAAATTTATTTTGACGTAAAAGATTCATTTATAGTGAAATATATTACAAAAATGTATTCTATTTAAAAAAAGAAAAAATCTATAACCGTGCATAGCATAGGTTTTACGCTAGTCCTAATATATTTCATGAAATTGATTATGGATAAATGAACTTTATATGTAATTAAATCAAATTTTAGGGAGGACGGTGGTGTAATTATCCCATCCCCGATGTAAAAATATATATATACATATAGAATAGAAATTGTTTTCTTTTTTTTTTTTTTTTTGTTTTTTTTGATTTCGTAAATAGAAATTGTTTTTCATTGGCTCAAATTACACCAACCAAACCAAACGCTGCGGTGTCTGAGGCTGACGATCTGTACCAAATTAAGAATTTTCGACGCTGAAGAAGAAAACCAAGCACAGATAGAAACGGATTATCCCCACTCCATCCGCGATGCTAGCAAAGCGCCACGCTTCCTATTTTAATCTTTTACTGTATCTATAAATTTAAACACATCTATACATTCATCTCTCATTTCAAAGACTCTTCAGCAATCAGCAGAAAATCAGTCTTGTTATTGAGTTGGAAAGGAAGGGAGAAGAAATTAACACAAAAAGAAAATGGGGATTGTGGATCTCGTGACGGAGAAGGTGTCGCAGATGCCGATGCCGGAGGCCACCATTAAAGACGTGGATCTCAAAGGTATGGGCTTCGACGGAATAAATTTGCTGGCGAAGGTTTCGGTGTCGAATCCCTACTCGGTTCCCATTCCGATCGGGGAGATCACGTACAAGGTGAAGAGCGCCGAGCGTTTGATCGCGTCGGGTTCAATTCCGGACCCTGGATCCCTCAAGGCTAACGGTGATACGGCGCTGGATGTGGCGGTGAAGGTGGCGCACAGCGCGCTGGTTAGCCTGGTTCGAGACATCGCCGGCGATTGGGATGTCGATTATCTGTTGGAATTGGGGATGATCGTTGATCTTCCGATCGTTGGGCATTTCACCATTCCGGTGTCGTATAAGGGCGAGATGAAGCTGCCCACCTTTTCCGAAATGATGATGGGAAAATCTGAGCCATCCGAAGCTCCTGCCCCGGTCAACTAATTTAGTCGTGATCTCTGTTTTTTTTTTTTTTTTTTTTTTTTTTTTTGGGGAAAATAATTTGGAAGAAGAATTCTCCAGTTTTTTAAGCCTTCTAAAGGCTAAAGTGAATTTTGAATTGACATATTTGTCCCCACCTCAATTTGTAATGTGTGTATAGTAGGAGGGGGTGTTAGTGTAAGTTCCACGTTGCACGGAAGAGGCGAAATTAAACTTTTACTTCCACAATATAAGGGTTCAATATTTTTACTCCTTTGTTTTATAAAATTTTTAAAATAATTTTAAAATTGTAAAAGTTTAATACATTTAGTAGTATGATTTATAAAAATTTTCAAATAGTCCCAAAATTAGTTTGATTAAAACATTGGTCCCATAAATCACGTAAATTAGCTGACTAAATCTATTAAGTTTTCTCAATTTTTTGGATCATTTTAAAAATTATGTAAAGTAGATGACTAAATATGTTGAGTTTTGCCAATTTTTTAATCATTTTGAAAATCTCGTAAAGCAAAAAATTAAGAGGGCGTTTACTTTTCTAGATGACAAATTCGATGAATTTGGCCCGTTTGGATAAAAACACTGGATAAGATAAATGCACTTTTGTTATCATGCAAAGTAAACGGTATATCTAATGGCTGATTTTTTTCATCCATTTTCAGGGACTCATTTACTTTGTAGGATAACTTGTGGACTTGAATTGTAAATTCCCAATGTTACCCTTCGAATTAGGAATATGAAAAATGCATCCATCCAAAGTAGGAGGCTGCACCTTCGAATTTGAAAAATATTGCATATCGGTTGTTTGTTTTTATTTATTTTAATTATGTAATGTTATATTTGAATTGATTAATTTAAATTTAAAATTATTTAATAATTTTATTTAAAAATATTTTATTATTTACAACTATTCAACAAAAATATAATTTAAATATATACATAATAAAATTTATCCAATTAAACATCATTTATCCAATATTTGAATAGTCTCTTTTATTTTTATTATGCCATTAAAAAGGTATTTTTTTTCTTTTTAGTTAATATAGACAAGTGTAAGATTATATATCTTTACTTGAAAAAAATTAAAATTCATTTTGATACTAAATATACTTTTATACTTTTATATTTATTGATAATTTTAATTTTAAATTTCAATCTATTCATCAGTTATTCATTTCATATTAAAGTTTGAAATATTTATCTATTTTTTAAACAGAAAATCATGCTTTCTTTTTTCTCAAAAAATCAGGAACAATAAGGTAAAAAGAACGTTGGAGGTGAAAATTGGGCCTTGCGGGATTGAGTAATCTTGGCCCCCCTACCTGGATGACGTAGCTAGGCTAATCTCAAGCTTCGCTGGGCTTGCGAGATTTCTTGCGGGCTCAAATCATGCAAAGTAAATGTGGTTAAACATGGATAAACCCAAATTTTCCATCCAATCTTGGCCCATCATGCAAAGTAAACAGTCTCTGAAACCCTTATCCTACAGGACTGAAAGTGTAATTTTGTTGCAAGAAGATGTACGTTAATTATAATGTAATAATATTTTGGCTTAATTGCATAAAAATCTCCTGTGTTTTAAAAACTCGGCTAAAAAACCCCTTGTGTTTTAAAAATAGGCAAAAAAATCCCCTTCTGTTTTATTAAATATAGCACAATCGCCCCTTTCCGTTAAATTGACTTAACAGCGTCAACTTTTTTCCCATTTGACCGTTAAGCCGTTTTTATTATTTATTACCTTTTTATTTATGACAGTTGGATCTCATTGATTATATAATAACCATCAGATCTAAGCAATTAATCTCAATCGTTAGATCGTAGAAAAATGAAGAGTCTGGATTCAACAAATTTTAATTTATTTTATATATAAATAATCAAAAATTATAAAAAATAAAATTATTATTTATATATAAAATTAAAAAAACAAAAGAAAAAAGAAAACCCTACTCCCCACCCCGCCGCCTACCCCCTTCCCACCCCTACCCCGCCATCTCCCGTAGCAACGCTGTTGCCCCCTAGTCTGGCGACAGCGACGTCGCCCAGTGAAGTTGGTCTGGGCGACGGAGACGCCGTCGCTCGTTCTGTCTGTGTGGGAGCGACGGCGGAAACCAGTTATGGGGGACAACGTCGCCGTCGCCCGTTCTGTGCGGGGGCGACAGCATCTCCGTCACCCCTCTGTGCGGGGGCGGCCGCGATGGCCGCCGCCCCCATTTTTTTTAAGTCTTTAATTAATTTAATTATATTTATTAAATATATATTTAACTAATTAAGAGTAATTTCAAATAATTATAATAATTATTAGACATTTCATTAATCATTTTGTATATTTTCAATATAATTTAAAAAATATTTAAATTAATTTATAAATTTAACATTTATATTTATATAGATATCTCAATTTAAAATATAATATTTAGTATAATTTTTCTATTTTTTTGGTATTTTGATACTAATATGAATTTATTTAAGAACAAAAACTATTTATAATTTTTGGGAGAAAGGAAATAAAAAGAAATGCTTAAAAAAAATGAATTTGAACCATGATAATTTTAGATACAAAATAGGGGCATTTTAGTCAATTAATGATCAAAAAAGGTCAAAACCCGCCAAAAACCAAGCCTAATCGCACTTCAGGCACGTGCACCCCACCTTCCGTTAATTTCTAACAGAATGGGGGTTTTGTGCGGTATTTATTAAAACAAAAGGGGGCTTTTTGTCTATTTACAAATCACAACGGAGTTTTTAGCTATTTCACAAAAACACATGGAGTTAAATTGGAGTTTAGCCTAAAATTTTAGATGCTTAGCATGTTTAGTGATATTAATGTAAAAGTATAATGAAGTCATTTAGTTAGGCTAAAATCACCTAATTACACTATTAAACTTCAAAGAAATGATAAATATCTCATTAAATTTTGAAAAATATTAAGTTCATTAGTTAAAACACTACAAAAGAAAAATGAAATATCCCTTAAAATATAAATGAATACAATTAAAAAATAAAGATAAATGTATAATATTAAACCAAGTCAAATAAACAATGTAAAAACTTTGATCATTGTTAATTAATATTTGTCATAGTTTTAATTATAATTAAATATTTGTCATGGCCTGACTATAATCAAAATATTTATCATGATTCTTAACTATGATCAAAGTACTAACCTTGTTTTTAGTTATAATTTTGGCCTCGCCCCTGCTAAACAATAGTCAATACCTGTTGTGGAATTGTAATTAATTACTATTCACTATAAATTTTTATTTTTAATTAAAATAATTAACTCTATTTCTTATAGCATAACGAAATATGTTAGAAATATTTTTCTTAACGGTAAGATCAATTGACAACATGTTATGGTTTCAAAGCATATCCTTGAGATATTATTTTTTTATTAATAAGATAAAATCAAATAACTCATGTTATAGCTGATATAATTATTTAAAAATGCAATTTATTCCCAAACATCTAGTAGAAAACTCGAAAGAGTCCAAAAAGATTTACATACCTAAACTCGCCAAGTTACAATCATCTGATCTGTTCTTTGTTATATCATAATTAATATTATAAAACGACAATGTTCAGATTTATTACAGATTAGGATAGAGTTCACATGACTCATGACTGCATAACTTGTCCAATTTCAGTGCAAGATTTCTGCTGCGTTTGAACTAATCTATTATATTGCTAGTCTGATAATCTTGAATCTTATAGATTATTTAATATTATTCAATTATTAAAAAATTAACTCTACTCAGAAAGATAATTAAATTGAGTGATTATCAGTATTAGTGAACCGATTATTATAAAACCAAAGGAAATATATTTACTTACTTTTTTAGAAAGGAAATATTTGATTGTGCTCATATAATTTAATTAGCATTCAGTTGAAGCATGTTCCCACACGCATAAATCTTATAACTGTAAATTAAGACAATCATAAGAATTTTGTAATTACAAAGGAAATAGTTGAAGAATTTAATTAGCAGTCAGTTGTAATTTCAAAGTTCTCTTTGTCCATGAGAAAATAATCAAAGAACTCGAACGGCAACCAGAACCCAGCTCCTTCAACACTCTCAGCCATTCTACAAAAGAGTAAAAAGAGTGTGTTGAAGTGTTTTGAGTAGTGAGGTTGCTGCCTCACGAAGATATAATAATTCATAGAGGGAGAGAGAGTACTTTTGCAGGGAGAAAAGGATGACAAATAAGAAAGAGAAAAAAATGAATAAGAGAGAGAGAGAGTGGGGACATGGATTCAAGCCAGGGTCGTTCACCCCGACTTCATTTATTATGCACAGAAATTGGGGTTGTTAACCCTGGTTTCTGATTTTTTTTAAAAAAAAAATTGTGTTGAAATTGAGGTTAAACACCCCGGTTTCACCCATAATTTTAAAACTTTTAAAACAACTCCTTTTTTGTAATTTTTTATTTTTTTAGTATTATTTAATTAATTTTACCATTATACTCTCATATCCTGAGGTTTGGTGTAATTACACGTAGACTCCTTGTGGTTTAAAAAATTATATTTAGTACCATTGAAGTTTGTTTCTGTCTAACAAATAGGTCATTCCATTAGTTAAAATTCACCGAATTTATTGATATTAACAAAAAAAAAATGCTGAATGAAAATCGATGTTTACCCTCGATTGACTTATTAATGACTTAATGCAGGCCAAACAAATATTTTATGACCAAATTACCCTTATAACGTTGAACATATACCTCCTCTCATGTATTAACGTCACTAGAAAAAATATTAATATTAGCTACATTTTTAATGACCATGGCTAAAAACTATGATAAATAACTATTATTAACTACGGTTAAATAAAAATCGATGCAAAAACTCATTTTTCCACCACGAAAAACTTATTTGCCACAGCTTTTAGCCGTGGTAAAAATATTCGTCATGGCAAATGTTTTAGCCACCCTCCCAAAAACCATGCCGACAACCGTTGGTTGGTCGTGGTCAATGACTATTCGCTACGGTTATTTAGTATTAACCATGGCAATTAACCATGGTTAAACGTCATATTTTTTGTAGTGCGTGTGCCAATATATAAGGGTAGTTTGGTCATAAAAAAATTTATTTGACCTACAATAAGTCAATCGATGTCAAATCTCACCTTTAATTCAATTTTTTTTGCTAATATCAATAAATTCGGTGAATTTTGACTAATGAATGGACCTATTTGTTAGACAAAACCAAACCTCAAGGGTAGTGGATGTAATTTCTCAAACCTCAGGGGGTCTACTTGTAATTACACCAAATTTGAGGGGAGGCGAGTGTAATTATCCTTTTTCTTTTAGTATAATTCAAAAATAATATATATTCCCGATTTTATTGGTTATATAAACTTCTTGAAATAATTTCTTACAAATATTATTGATTTATGTTCCACATTAATTTCAATTTAAATATATGCAAGAATTATGTCAAAAAATTATTAGATAATATATAATAATTATTTTGATTAGAATAATTGTATGCAATATTGATTTAAATAATAGTAAAACAAGAACACAAATTACAATACAAAACAAACAAAAGTGCAAAACAATATGAAGGATTTTGGGCTTCAATAAGGTAAGGCCTATAACTAGATCTTGGAGTCCAACACTGAAGCTTGTGCATGAACTGGCCCATTATGATCCATTAAAATCCCATTACTCATCAAATATATTTCTATAGATCTAGGCTTCCACTTGAAAAAATCTTGTTCAAATCAAATTTAATCTAATCAATAACAACATAATTATTAGGATTGATTACACTTAGACGCCCTCTAAAAATACAAAATTATACTTTTCGCAAAAAAAATTTACA
The DNA here is from genome assembly GCA_034509735.1 of Sesamum alatum. Taxonomy (NCBI): domain Eukaryota; kingdom Viridiplantae; phylum Streptophyta; class Magnoliopsida; order Lamiales; family Pedaliaceae; genus Sesamum; species Sesamum alatum. The sequence goes on from JACGWO010000001.1 coordinate 55,301,643, forward strand.
ATTACACTTATACCCCTTCCAAAAATGCTGGCATTAGCAAACAAAATTACATAAATTTTTAATTTTACCCTTCATTTAACATCCCCATGTAATAATTTTTTACTTATAAGGAAAAAAAATAATAATGTTAACTCACTTTTTATATATGCATTATATTTATCCCTTTATAAGTATAAAAATATTCATAAAAATGTAAAATGAGGGGCAAAAATTATAAATTTATGTAATATTTTTGTTGATATAAATATTTTCCGTCCAAACTCTAACAAAAGAGGATCAGGTGCAAACAAAGAATTTTTGGAAGTGTTGTTAGTGTAATTTTAAAATTTTTTTGAGAAAAAATATAATTTCATATTTTCAGAGAGAATTTAAGTGTAATCAACCCTAATTATTATCATAGTTGTCATTTAATTAATCACTTTTTTTGTTTTTCTAACTCCACAATAAATGAGATACACCCATCATCTTATAATTCTAATTTAATTGAATCAAACTCAGTCCAAAACTCATTAAAGAGTTACCAATATATTGTTCACAAAATGGCCACAAACACAGACAGAAGAGAATATAGAGTAATGACTCAAAAGAATTCCAATTCAATTACAGCTATATATATTTGACTAGCTGGAATTTCCAACTCTAATATTAGAAAGAGAAAAAAATAGAACTCTGAGTCTATCTATCCATCCATAATCCATCTCAACGTAGGCCTACTTTCCAGGCCTCCCACTTGCTATTACTTCATATATTCCTCCGAATATTACCCTCCAATTCCACCATTCTAACATTAGTCAAACTACAACTCCAACTATTATTTATATATATATATATATATATATTAGTATTCCTTTTCTCTCACAAGTCTTCTTTCACCCAAATTTCACTACATTAACATTATCAATAACTATACTTGGAGTAAGGTAATAGAAACCTTTTCAATAACCAACATCCCTTTTCCAGAATATCCCACTTTCTAACACACACATATATTTATTTATATATATATAGTGTGATTATCTTCAAAATTCCAGTCATAATAATCTCTATCCTCCCAAGAAAAGAACAACACTTGTTCTCTTCCCATCCCACGTGAAGTACACAATACGACCAACAATATAATAAAAAAAGAAAATGTCCAAAAGCTCTCTTCCTGAATCCTTGGATCCCTCCGACCCGGACCTCCACTCGCCGCTCCTCGGCCCGGACGCCGACGATGGCGGCGTCAAACCCGTCGAGAGATTATGCATGGACGACATGCTCAGGAAGTACTGCGGCGAGTTTGGGTGGTGGCAGTTCAGGCACTTTATCCTAACCAGCATGGCATGGGCGCTCGAGGCTTTCCACACCATGGTCGTCATATTCGCCGACCGTGAGCCTGTTTGGCGGTGCTTGGATGGCGGCGCGGGGGGATGCTCCGCCGGGGTGAGGAACGTGTGCGAGCTGGAGCCAGGTTCTTGGGAGTGGATCGGCGGGCCGGGGAGTTCGACGGTGGCGGAGTTCGGATTGATTTGTTCGGTGAAATACAAGGTGGGGTTGGTGCAGGCCGTGTTCTTCGGCGGCTGCATGATAGGTCAGTCTCCTGGATCTTAATTTCTTTCTACCTGTCAATTAACTGTGGTTGGATTGGATCATGAATATTGTCCTCATCATCAAACTCATGATACAGCTATTTTATTTATTTATTTTCAAATATTAGGACTTCAAATTAATGTTGTTTTCATCTACTAATTATAAGGGTCAAAATAGGAGTACTACTAATTAATGGTTATTTCATTAATGTGGTAGCATGACAACTAGGCTAATCACACATAATTAATTGCCAAATCCAAAAATGTATATCTGTAGTTGTTTTTGTATTGATGGCTATCGAATTTGTTACGTGTCAATAAAAAGAAACCTGCACCACACAACACGCAGTTCCACTTAGATATATTCACAGTTCAATTCACGCTAATGCTGAATATACGGATGATTGTCGCATGTTCTTTATTTTTAAAACGTGATGTCTGTGATAATCATCTGACAAATTCAACACTTAATATAGCATTCAAGATTGAAGTTGAAATTTGGTGATGTTGTTGTAGGGGGGAAAAATTGTTTAAGTTAAGGTAGGTGTGTTAGTGGTTTTGATATTTGGGACTTATGTGACCACGATAATAGTAATGTTAGAGGGACGCGCCGATTGAGAGGAGCCCAGATGCTTTTGGACAAAGCCTGGAGTAGACCTTTTCGTTACATCTATTGATAAGGGCAAGTACCTTAGTACCTTTCTGAGAAGAGGTGGTCCTAATTTCTAATAATAAGCGACATTCTATTATTATAAAAATTTTGACTCTTACCAGATTTGGTTATACTCGAATTGATTGTACTAATGTACTTATTATATAATTAATATATAAATAAAAATAATAATCAATTATATAACAAGTAGATAATAAAGGAGAGGCACAAATTAAATGGTAGTGGAAAATTATGAATCGTGATGGTGATAGGAGCGACTACTAGACTAGTTCTTGGGGAGAGAGGGAAAGACGTCACCATGTCTGAAAAGAGGCGGTCCCAATTTCTTAATTTAAGGTACATTCTAGTAATTAAGGCCGACCTGTGTGACAGGTGGAAATTAAATGAGAGAGGGCCATGATTGTTACCTGAGTCAAGCTATTTATTGCCTTCTTTAATGCTTTTTTCTGAACTATCATGTCAAGTACGGCCCTGGTCCCTGTTCTTGCTTTTTCTGTACAAATTTCTGTTGTCACTTCGACCTTTTCATGTTCGGTAGCTGTTTTTCCATTATTGATGCATCCTCACAGGCCAAGAACTGTCAAAAGCTTCGATCTCGTACACACTCTCTTGGAAATTCGGACAGGGCTGTCACATAGCATGTGTATGCTTTGTTTGCAGTACAATGCGGGAACAGAAACAGGATTACAGAATGAGAAAAAATTACGACATTGAGTGATGAATGTTGAATTTTGATGTGAAGAGAATGTAATGTTTAGTGCACATGTTTTTTTCAGGTGCTGGAGTATTTGGGCACCTCTCAGACTCAAAATTGGGCAGGAAGGGTTCGCTCGTAGTGGTATGCACCTTAAACGCCGTCTTCGGTTGTCTGACGGCAATTTCTCCAGACTATTGGACCTATGCCCTCTTCCGCCTCCTGACCGGCTTCAGCACCGGTGGTGTCGGCCTCTGTGCTTTCGTCCTAGCAACGGAGCCCATTGGCCCGACCAAGCGTGGAATTGCCGGGATGTCGACGTTCTACTTCTTCTCAGGCGGGATAGCGGTGCTTTCCGGTATAGCTTATTTTTTCAGGTCGTGGCGAGCACTCTATATCGCCACTTCTATTCCGTCCATTCTCTTTCTCTTCTTCATACTGCCTTTTGTGTCCGAGTCCCCAAGATGGTGCCTCATCAGGGGAAAGATTGGCCGGACAATGAAAACCATGCACAGCATTGCCAAAGCCAATGGAAGAACACTTCCCGACAGCGTCTTCCTTGCCCTGGATGAAGACACAAATGAAACATCAGAGAAATCCCAAACTGATTGTTCTAAAACAGAGGATGAGTCTAAAGAGGCCGTAACAGGATCCCTAATGGACGTGCTACGTTCGCCACTCACACGTATCCGTTTGTTTCTAGCGGTGGCGATCAACTTCTTCTGTTCGGTTGTCTACTATGGCCTGAGTTTGAATGTGGTGAACCTCGGGACGAATCTTTACCTCAATGTCTTCCTGAATGCAGTAGCTGAGATGCCTGCGTTTCTGCTCACAGCAATCTTGATTGACAAGTTCGGCAGAAAGCCGTTAACGATTGGGACTCAGTGGTTCAGTGGGGCTTTTTGTGTTTTGGGAGGTCTGATGAAGGTGTATGGAACATGGAAGATGATCCGGATGGTGTGTAGTATTTTAGGGATATTTGGGATGGCGGGGACTTACAATTTGTTGTTTATTTATACGGTAGAGCTGTTTCCTACGGTAGTTAGGAATGCAGCGTTGGGGTCTGCGACTCAGGCGGCGCAGATGGGAGCAATACTGGCGCCGCTGGTGGTGGTTTTAGGGGAAAGAATACCGTTTTTGGTGTTCGGAGTTTGTGGGATTGCAGGGGGGATTCTGGCGTTCTTCCTGCCGGAGACTTTAAACAGGCCTTTATATGATACAATGGCTGGAATGGCAGAGGGAGAGGGAGAGGGAGAGAGTGAGTCGATTACTGTGTAACATGAGAGCATTTCTCCTTTAGTTGTCATCTTGAGAACTGAATTTTTTTAACGAAATACAAGGTTTTTATGACAATCTGGATTGTTGTGATTTCATGTTTCACGAGTAAGTATGCATGCATGTTCTAATATGTAATGGCAAATATAAGTTCATGCCATGGATTCATGAATACAGTGAGAAGATGTAACCATATATGCAGGCAACAGCAGATCTCTGCCCATAATTCGACTCAATTACCAGACAGGGCTTGCTCTTAGATCAAAACAAGAACATTATAATTCATAGTTGTATAGTTGTCTGGCTAGAAGAATAGCATACTTGAGTAAATGGAGCTTTCTGTCTGGAAAGTTGAATCACCGCTGACCATGAGGAGATGCATTGTTCGGAAAGGAAGAGGAGGTCTTGGTCTTTGCATGCATACTCCGCAAAAATAACCCAACCATCCAGAAACTACAAATTAAATGTGCATCACAATGTTGACCACATAAGTCCTCAAAATACGAAATAAAACTTATTAATCAGATTGAATCAGAAGAGTATATTAGTGTCGTCTTCATTTTATGATGCCTGAGCTTGAGGTTATCGCGATTTGGGTTTTGTTATTGCTGTAGGTACGATACAAATTCTCAATAGATCTTAGTGTTTTAGAGTAAATAATTATATTATGAATGACAATAAGAATGAACAGGCAATACCTTTGTAAGTATGCCTGTGACTCCTTCACTCTACCTGTGGTTGTGGATTGTGGTCCTATGTATGGAGCATGGATATCTTTTGATGACGATTTTCTTATATCCAATTGGTGTGGTTGTTCGGAAAATTTCCAGAGAATCCCTTCAAGAGGAGGTAAATGCATGAACCTTTGCCAGGATAACTATGTACGACATCTGCAAAACATTAGGGGCTAAAATCGTTGCACATGAACATTAGGGACCAAAAGCGAATAAGTGGCTATATATAAAGACCAAAAATGTGATTTACCCCAGTTACTTGCAAAGGTGTTGTCGTCGATAATAGAATTATTTACTCTAAAAGCCATGATCTACTGAGAATTTGTATCGTTTCACACCTACATCAGTTATGTTTAGGGCTCAGCAAACGCACAACATCAGAAGGGCTGAGGGTTGCCTTTGCTAAATTTGGTGAAGTGGTTCATGGTATCTCTTTCTCTTTGTTTAAAGTTGGTGCTGTATGGTGCGACACTTATGGATTTTCTTGTCTCTTATTGGAGCTAGAGTGATCACTGTCAAAGGGATTAAAGGCATGGATGGCCAGGTTAGCTTAAATATTTAAGAAAAATCAAGTCTTGTTCGACAATAAACTATAACTCCTAAATGGCATCTACATGCAATTTTGAGCCTAAAAAGGATGCTTCTCGATTATATCTGGTGAGAGATTCTAGTGCATATACGGTGTGCCCCCGGCGCCCCACATTCAAGTCATTCATAAAGCATGTGGATTTACGTCTATCATGTGATTGGTTTACCTTCTATTTGATTATTAGCTGGTTACAGCCAGGCTGGTTATAGGAGTTGAAATTTCCTGACAGTCGTCTCTAATGATCCACCTTCTAGTTGCTTCAGGAGTGCAATTAGAAGCCTTTCATGAGTTGGGTAGGGTCTATAAATAATAATTATGCGTATTTATTGGGACCAGGTACAGGAATGCCCGCCCATTGACAGGCCTACTCGGGCTTAATGACAATGGCCAAAATTAGCCACGGAACTTTTAGAATAGATATATATATATATATATATATATATGCATTCAACTGCTATATCAAGTTTCTAACACCTAATAAATTTCCACCCAGGCAGAGCAAAGTGAACACGTTAAGTCCACAAAGTGGGGAGTATGTTGAAAGTATATCAAACATTTTCCGATCGTGAAGAGGACGTTCACAGAATGTGTAACAGCAAAGTATCGTAACCATACTCAAGCTTGAATTCAAGTAAGGAATCCACACAATACGAAGACGCAGGGAGAGGATAGAAAAAGGCCACAATAATTTAATTGTGCGAACTCATTTTAGTGCACAAAATTAGGTTTGATAAAGAAAGCATTAGAATTTACATAGAAAAGTAATCAAATTTACACCATAATTAATCTAACACACTAAATTAGGTTTTACCAAAAAAAAAGGGAAATAAATTCACCAGCATGAAACGCAGGATACATGCGAAATGGGAAGGAAAAGGAAGATACCTGAGACGAAGAGATTGGTGGAGGGTTCAGCGGGATGTGGCTTCTCAACTTTAGTCCGGTATTAATCAAAAGGGAAGCTCGAAAACGACTAATAGAGAGCTGTAAGTCCCCTCTGTGCCGTTGCGTCGAAGTGGCCGCGACTCTCATCGCCCTTTCTGGGGTTTATCTCCTTTGCCTAAAGTGGGGGGTTACAGAATGAGATGATGCATTTTGCAATAATGGGCTGCCGACAACGACATGGGCTTGGACGAGGATCAGTTAGAACTCTTTTATGAGCTTGAGTTTGAAGGTAGAAATTTTGATGGGACAAATCTTTGTTCTTTCTTCTTTAGTTGTGTAATATGACAGGGCTATGTTTCAATGGTCTCTCCAAGATTGTATAATTGCAGTGAGTAGAATTTTCCTCTGAATCTGGCCCATTTTCACTGAACTGCTTACAGCATGTACAGATCCCTATGTTTCTGACAGGTTTAGAATAGAATCATATAATTTCACTGATACTAATTTTCTTCAAAGAGACTAGTCGATATTGAAGGACCATTGCCTTAAAACTAAGGGATTTACCAACCTTAAATCAAACACACACTGAGCTCATAATAATTTCAAACAAGCACTAAGATAGAACTTAATATCCAGAATCCCAACAAAATCTAGTATATCCTCACCATAACATTGAAGTAGTTCAACATGCAAAATCTGATTCAGATTGCAGTTAATAAAAGATGGTAACAAAATTAAACTCTTCATCATTATATTAATCTAAGCCTTATCAGCTTTAGCAGCTGTAGCAGCAGCTTGACCACGGAGACGACCAGTTCTTCTGGCAGCAATAAGACCAACCTTTTGTCCAGGTGGTGCATCACGACGAACGGTACTGGCGTGACCAATGTGTTGATGGTTACCACCACCATGTGGATGCTCCACAGGATTCATAGCAACACCACGAACCTTGGGCCAGCAGTTTCTCTTCACTCTGAACTTGTGGTAAGCATTTCCAGCCTTCAAGAGTGGCTTCTCAGTTCTTCCACCGCCAGCAACCTGGCCAACCATGGCACGGCAACCACTGGGCACAATCTTCTTGGCTCCTGAAGGGAGCTTAACCCTGCAAGAAAGCATTTTGTCAGGGGATAAAATGATGATAGATTCCACTACCATAAATCATCCACTTAATCTTGGAAGTGAAGTTTTAATTAGCAACCAAATGCATAGTGCAGAATTGAGGAAAGAATCACTTCATGATAACCTCACAATACAGCTTTGCTTCATACTTAAGAAGCATTTCAGAAGAAATTCTGAAACTATATTTCAGGTAACAATCAACAATTCAATTTCAAAAGGAACAAATAGGCCTCGAGATAACAGAAAGAAAATACAGTATGACTAACCACTTAATCACCAAATGACAGCACATAGTAAAATCGATATACAAACTGACTATTAGACAAGCATTGTTCATTTACCCTAAGCCAATCCGCATTGCACTTAATCAAAACATGAATCGCAGTATGAAGGAATTGTAACTTATAATTAAAATAGAATTACTTACAACCAAATTCAAGCAGGCATTTTAACAAGTCCAATTTCATGACCTCAAATCCATGGATAAAGACAAGCTAGGTAAGATTGCATACCAGTAATAGAGCTAACCATAAAAAACCAAGCTGAAGAGCAATCAAGATCCAAGATGAAAAGTTTCCATTGAAGCGACTTCAAATTTTACTTAATTTCATGTTTGTCAATCATAAACAACTGAATGCACAAAATGAGCTTGGACAGACACCCCAAAATTCCAAAACATTACCAGAGAGTAAATTCACAGAGACAAGAACATAGCTGCCCAGTTAACATTAAAAATTTCCCAAATAAGCAAGAATGTTCAACACATACCCCAAACTTCCTTCCATCTTCTCAACAAATACACCATAAATAAGGTATTGGCAAAAGTAACTAGTACTTCTCAACAATTGCATCAAATGAATGAAGTAATTGGCAAAATACCTAGTAGTTCCATTGTCAGGGTTGTGGGAGATAACAATAGCATAGTCCCCAGAAGCTCTAGCGAAAACCCCACGATCCCCAACATGGTGCTCAACATTGCAAACGACGGCACCCTCCGGAATAGATCTGAGAGGCAACACGTTGCCGACAACAAGGTTGGCCTTCTTCCCGCAGTAGACAAACTGTCCAGTGTACATACCTTCGGCGGCGACGAAGAGCTCCTTCTGGTGCTGGAACCGGAAGGGGTGGCGGAAGGTAACGCGCGCGAGCGGAGCGCCGCGGCCGGGGTCATGGATAATCTCAGTGACGACACCCTTGAGGTAGCCATTGCGCTCGCCGAAATCAAGGGAACGGAAGCGGGCCGGGCCCTTGCGGTGGTGAGTGTGGGACTTGAAGACGGAGCCAGCTCCCTTACGCTGTGCTCGGATCACACGACCCATTTTGGGGAAGTGCTGTGTGTGAAACTGTGTTTGGTTTGTGGGGAGGAGAAGAGGGGACGGCGGGAGACTGGAGTAATGAGAATGGTGGAGATAGATATAAGGTCTCAAAGACGTTCTTTGTCCGGGGGAAGTTAGGGTTTGCCCTAGGGCTTGTTTGGTTTAGATAAATGGGCCTGGCCCGAGATGTGAAGATCTTTGAACTCTTCTAAGCCCATTAAAGGCCCTAAATGCTCCAATGGTCTTATTATATTAAAATGATATATTTAAAATGGGATAATTATATTGCCACCCTACAAAATTTGATGTAATTATATGTAAATTTTATATCATTTAAAAATTATATATAATACTCTTAACATTTCTTGTATATAACAAATAGATCCTTCCGTAATAAGAAATTATCGAATTTGCTGATATTAATAAAAAAAATTGAATGAAAATTCATATTTATCCGATTAACTCGTTATAAATTTATTACAGGTCAAACAAATCTTTTTTTGAAATCTTATAAGAACGAAGATATACTTCCCTACATGCATTAGCATGTGAAGATGTATATCGTACTTTGGTAAAAAAAATTGTATGATCTACAACAAATCAGTGATAAGTTGGGGGATAGATATGGATTTTTATTTTTTTATTTTATTAATAGCAAATTCGATAAATTTTGACTAATGGATAGATCTATTTATTAGAAGAAAACGAATATCAAGAGTATTATATGTAAGTTCCCAAACTATATGAGATTTATGTATAATTACACTAAACCTCGTGAGAAGGTGGTGTAATTATCCCATTTGAAATCTTACAATCAAAAAATTGGAGGTTAAACTTATCAAGTTTCATGAATATGCGTATATATTTATTTTATATAATTTTATTTCAGTATCTAGTATATCTACTTTAATTTCTAGTAGTGAAAATGAAAGTTGTGGAATGCAGATTCTGTATACTTTTAAATGCAAGCGTCATACAAGATATTTTACATCTGTACATAAATTATATAAAAATGAGATATGTATAAGTCAAAGAGAATAATAAAAAAAATGTGACTTTGTGAAGAAAAGTGTAAATAAGAAAATAATCAACACATCGAACTTGAGATATTAAAGACATGTCCATTAATCATAAAGATGTTCCTTAGGTTTATTCATAGGTTCATAATCTTTTTCTTTCTTTATTTATTATGTGAAAATATTTCATTAATCAGCAATCAGAAATTTAAGAGATGTTGGTCCTTGTCATAGTTTGCCCCATAGGCCCATTTGGAGATATCATGGGTTAGACCATTACACAGTCAAAGAATTTTTCTGAGATCTCAATTGAGTCGAATGTCCCATATTTTTTTAATATCGAAGACGTCAATCTTGCATGCACGGTCCACATCTTCCATGCTTCCTTTGATTCACTTAATTACATTGCTAGAGTCTGATTCGAAGATGATATTTTCGAGATGACATATATGAATTAATCTTGATCCATCATAATCTTTTTGTTTGAGATAGAAGTGTTTCTCTGATAATATTTTATTTCATCACACACTTTTAAAGTATTGTTTGAATAAAAGGCGTCCTCTCCCTTTTGCCCTGCCATCTAACTACCTTCTTGCGGTTGGTATTCATCCGCAAAGGGCAAATATGTAATTCGAGGCCTTGATGTGATTGTACAGTTATCCTTTGTCTTATATTTATGTGGTATACCTATTTTGTCCTTTAATACTTTTTCAGTTCACTGTCACCCATTGTGTTTGATTTTTTCTAGTCTTTTTATACTACATTTTTGTATTTCTAAAATTAATACAATCCTTCAAAGTGAAATATCATAAAGTGATTTATAAGGGAAATACATTCTTATCATTTTGACATACTTTCTCAAAAAATGACTTTGCCTTATTTATAAATCTTCTTCCAACTACGTTTTTACTCAATTTAATTAAACTCAATTTGAACTAGAACTTATAAATCTGCAAACCTTACAAGTAAAAGTTTCTTTTTGATGAAGGAGAGGCGACCGGATTCGATTTTAAGATCTTTTATTTCATTTGAATTTAATGTCATATTAAACAATCAACTCGTTTAAAAATTTAAATTATATAAAATAATAATAATTTAACATGAATGTGATTTTGACACACTTGACTCCCATCTTTTCTCCATTGAAAGAAAAGATGGGCATTGTGACGGATCACACTAATGCTGCTTCAGTATTCTTTTATTTATTCATTTATTTTTTGGGTTAATTACACTTAGACCCCCTTTGAAAATGCATAATTACACTTTCCCCCAAAAAAGTTTTGAAATTACATTTACACCCCCTCTAAAAATTCTTTGTTTACACCTGACCTCCATTCGTTAAAGTTTGGGCGAAAAATTTTCATTTCAACAAAAATAATTACATAAATTTTTAATTTTATCTCTCATTTAACATTCTCGTGCAATAATTTTGTACTTATAAGGAAAAAATATAATAATATTGGTCTCACTCCATACATATACGTTACACTTATCCTCTTATAAGTACAAAAATATACATGAGAATGTTAAATGATGGGAAAAATTGAAAATTTGTGTAATTATTTTTGTTCACGTGAACATTTTTCGTCCAAACTCTAACGGATGGGGGTCAGGTGTAAACAGAGAATTTTCGGAGGAGGTGTAAGTGTAATTTCAAAACCTTTTTGGGGGAAAGTGTAATTATATATTCTCAGAGGGAGTGTAAGTGTAATTAACCCTTATTTTTTTGGTGCTTTATGCTGATTGAGTACTCAATTAAAAAATACTCTTTTCACGATCTTATCCTCTATTCTTACTAACATCACGGGTTCATGAATATCAACAACTCTAGTTTTTCAAAAATATATATATATATATAAATACGATAATTATATAATTATATTAATATTTTAATAAATTGAGCAATTGAAAAATAAATTAATTCGATCAATACATCAATATGACTAAAAATTATGAAATAAATTACAATAAACTCACACATTGATGGGACTTAACTCATAACCTCGAATAGTTTTCTCACTATTTACTGTTTAATCATTATTGATTATCTGTGGCTAATTGTTAAAACGGAGACTAAAGTTATGTTGTGGAAATTGTGTGATTTGTGTTTATAATTATATCTCAAAATAATAGTATGTATTAAATCAATATAATAATTTATCACAATAATATATAGTAAGAAAATAAATGAAATAAAACTTGAAAAATCATAAAAGCTGCACCGATGGAGAGTCACGACTCTTAAAATTGTTGTCTTAAAGCCATGATTGCCTCCCTACGTGCAAGTGTTAACGGCTGACCACGATTCCAGGATAAAACTCTATTAGCTCTCAGCAGTGTCTCATCCCATATGCACGACCATGAGGAGACTAGGAAGCAGTCCACAGTCACGTTGTCAAAACTCTAAAAACTTTGTATAAAATATTTTTCAACTTCGTACTCTCCAAACACCTCAAACGACCTCTTTATATAGATAGAAAATATGATCGTTATATGGAATAATGACCCTATTAAATCATATTATAAATTAGGAATAAAGATGACTATAAATCACAATAAAAAGGGCCATAAAATGAGTATCATAAGTTCAACGATCATATAATAAATAGTATAATAAACTGTCAATAAAATGAGGTCATTAGTAAAAATCATAAAATAATATTAAATATTAAAAATAATGTAAAATAAGAAAATTTTAAAACTTATTCCCAACACATTCATCTTAATCAAATAACCGGTGGAGCGACACCATCTTAGCCTCTATCTAATGGTTCGTTTGGTTCAAATGAGAGAAAGGGGAAGTGAAAAGGGGATGGGGAGGGGAAGGGGGAAGGGAAGGGAAAGAATAATAGTTTTCCTTCAAGTTGTTTGTTATGATTGGAACGGGAGTAAATCTCAAATACTTTCCCTTGTTTGGTACGAAAAAATTAAATTGAAAAGAAAAGACTAATTTTTGTAATTTTACAGTTTAACCATTTCTCTTTATTTTGTATTAGAAAATAAACAAATTAATATTGTACAATATCAAAGATCTAAAAATCTTAGTAATAAAAATATATATCAAACAAGAACAATAATATATTTTATTAGTAAAAATATTCATCAAAATGAATATTTATTATAAACTATTCAATTTAAATAAAATTAAAATTACTCGTGCTGGCGGCGGGAAGAGGGAACACGATTAGGGGAAAGGTTATTCAATCAAGATTAATAGCAAATTAGCAAAAAAAATTCTGAAAAATCGCAAATGCAAAGTATGTTTATCGGATTGTTGATTTCGATGTAGTAGTTTCTTCAACGATTTGATCATCTTTTCTCTGGCGATCATGTATGGATTCAGCAGGAAGGACAAAAAAATTGGGGGGAAATATATTTTATATATGGCAATAGAGTAAATAAAAATAAAATATATATTTTTTTGTCATTTTTGCCTTATACTTTCACTTTTCCGCCTAATTTCGGACGGAAACGAAATTGAACTCCGGAAAAGTTTCATATACATCCAGTTTTACTTCCCTCCCATCTCTTCTTCCAAATCAAATACTAAATTTTTTCTTAAACATCCCCTTTTACTTTCACTTCTCATATACTTTCATTTTTCCTCCCAACCAGACATGCTCTAAGAGTCAAATGGATAGTGTTTTTTTTTTACCTGCTAATTGATAAGAATCTGTTTTGAAGTTCAATTCACTTATAATTAGACTAAGAACTTGTTGATCACCGACAAGTTCTAATTTTACATGTAATCTAACAAATAAGCGTTCAATGAACATCTGAATCAACTTATTAGACGTAACTTTGTATTATAATCCAACAACAAGTTTTAAATGTAGAAACCCGCATTCAATTCTATCGATAACTATAATTATCATATACGAATCATCAATATCATATAATTACGTATAATCGACAATTACAATTAAATTAGAACAGCAACTACTATTAAAATAGAATAACTTTCCGCATGTTGATAGATTTGAGGTCATGTGGCCTCAGCTTCGAACTAGACTTCATTGACGTTTTTCAGATGCATTCTTACCGGATAATCATTTGCAATTAATTACGATACCTTTTCAAAATAAATGCGTGAAATTATAGCTACATTAACATGGAATCAAACAAGTTGTTGAGGTGCCTTCTTACCACATCAACATATGCAAGTAATTATATGATTCCTTTTCAAAATAAAAGCGATAGATTATGGCGACATTAACATGGAATCAAAACGTGTAAGCAAGAGGCAAATATTGCTTAGCAGCCACCCAACCTTTCCGCCTCCGGAAACACCTTATATTTTAATATTTTATTTCATTTATATTCATATTCTATATATAATATTTTTTATTAAATAAATTAAATAACATACAATTTATAAAAGTAAATAATAAATTTAGAACAAAAAATTCCAAAATAAGTCGTTAGTTCTCCAATTTTCTTGACTTCCACAACACATCTTTGATCATTAGACCCAAACCCCGATTTTTAATTTCTCCAACTTGTATATATAAAGCAACACCGTTTCATGAGAGTTGCCAGACAATTTCTTGATGATCATCAGACAATGGCATCCATTCTAGTACTCCTCGTCTTGGCGGCTGTCCTAGTTTCGAAGTGTGAATCCATCAGCCGAGCTGATTTTCCTGATGGGTTCACTTTTGGAACCGCTTCTTCGGCTTACCAGGTTGCAGAAAAACAGTTGCTTCAACTTTCTTGTTTAATCTTAAAATTCTTGTACTATAATTGGAGTTGGTGTTTTTCAGTTTGAAGGGGCCGTCAATGAAGGAAATAAAGGAGACAGCATTTGGGATACCTTCACCAGAAAACCAGGTTGCTGCTGATCAATCTCTTCTTCAAGACTCTGCAAATTTGAGTTTATTGCAAGCTTTTCTGGTTATTTATTTTTGTTTTTCCGACAAAAAAAATAGGAAGAATATTGGATTTCAGCAATGCAGACACAGCGGTCGATCAGTATCATCGGTTTAAGGTGAATGTTTCATGAAATTCATTTAGTTGGACTTCAGAATTGGTGCACTCATGTTTGGTTCTTGCCACTTGATTTTTTCATTTTTTTTTTTTCTTGTGAAAACTGTTGTGTTGAAGGCATATTTGATCATATGTCAAAGAGAAAAGAAAAGGGTTATTGTTTATTTTTAGCTTTTGTCTGGCTGTTGCTTTTAAATCCAATGCATTCGCTAGCGAAATTTTTTACCCCAATCAGGATTGGTCGATACATTTGCCACGTGATTGGTCAGTTTCTCTAAATTTTTCATAAACTGTACATGAATCAACAACAAGTGTATTGCATTTGCTATATAATTTATTCAGGTCCGATAAAACACGGTTTGAGTTAGAATTTCCCATTGGCTACAAACCAAAAGTGATGGATGATATTTCTGATTCTGAAAAGTAATATAGACAAAGTTTTGAGTAGAAAGTAGTCGGAGAGGATAAGAATGCTCACATTCTTAACTTATTATGTATAAAATATGAAGTATGGATATGTCACTTGTGCAATAAGATAAGAAGTGTACCAGAAAACTATTATATAAGATAGGAATAAGAATATTTTCGTGGCAGGCTGAGGTTGAGTAAACAATAGTATTACTTTAGTCAATTTAAAGGTTTTAGTGTTATCCCAACTGAAGTGGATGATGTATCAACCTCATATGGCAGAGCGACATAGACTTGATGAAGGACTTGGGAATGGATGCTTATAGATTCTCGATATCGTGGTCAAGAATCTTGCCGAGTAAGATGATTACAACATTGGCTCGATGAGTTTCAAGAAGAGACATTGTTGTCTTGACAATGTTTCCCTCCTAACAATTTGTACTTATGACTTTAGTATGTCTAAATCTCACAGATGGAACTGGAGAACCAAATCAGGAAGGGATAGAATACTACAACAATCTGATAGATGCTTTGCTAGAAAAAGGTTTGATGAAAAGAATGGTTTCTGAAACTTATCTTGCAACGGTGTTTCCATCTTACATCGACGTTTTTGTTCTTGTTTAGGAATCCAGCCGTATGCGACTCTGTACCATTGGGATCTTCCGCAGATTCTTGAAGATAAATATGGAGGACTGTTGAGCAATCAAGTAGTGTATGTTATGCATTGTTTGCATCTTATGGTGATATTTATGTTGATTTAGACGCTAAAATTTTTAACTCGTAAAGTGCTTGTGCTTACTGCAGAAAGGATTTTGAAAATTATGCTTATATCTGTTTCAAAGCTTTTGGGGATAGAGTGAAACATTGGATGACTTTCAACGAGCCTCATGGTATCGCAATCCAAGGCTATGATTTCGGGGTTCAAGCTCCGGGCAGATGCTCTATCCTCGGACATTTAATCTGCAAAGCCGGAAAATCGTCTGTCGAACCTTACATAGTAGCTCACAACATCCTCTTGTCTCATGCTGCTGCTTATCACATTTATCAGAATCATTTCAAGGTATCTTTCTTGGCATAAATGAGACATACTTGCGGTCATGTTATTCTTACCCAAACCAGGTTCGGCAGAATCCGTGAATTGTACACCAATCACACGATAAGTGTATTACACTTGCCGTTATTTACAAGAACAAGAAAGTGAGGACATTATCTGGGGCCTTAGTTTTGACAGATTTCATGTTCCAGGAAAGACAACATGGCCAAGTTGGAATAGCTCTGGATGCGAAGTGGTACGAACCGATATCTAACGATGATGAGGATATAGATGCTGCAGGGAGAGCCATGGATTTCGAACTTGGATGGTAATACCGACGACGAGTAATTTATGAAAAAAAGTAAAAAATATGAAATTGGGTGAAAATTTTAGAAACTACAAAGTTGTGTAACAAAGAATGAGTTGCAAATCTAAATCAGGTTCCTTGATCCACTTCTCCTTGGGCATTATCCTCTTTCAATGCAGAAGTTGGTGGCTGAAAGACTCCCTGAAATCACTCGGGAGACTTCTCGACTCATCAAGGGGTCCTTGACTTCGTTGGCATAAATCATTACACTACCTTGTATGCCCGTAATGACAGAACTCGTCTTCGTAAGCTCATATTGCAGGACGCCTCATCCGACTCTGCTGTAATTACCAAATGTAAAATACCTACACGACATAATCTTTTACTGTTTCTGATGAAGATTCATCAATATCTGTACTAATGTTCTTTGTACATTTTAACTTCAGCTTCAAAGCACGGAATCGCCATTGGAGAAAGAGTGAGCCTCGACTACTTGTCAAGGTAAAATTTTTCGACAATTAAGAATGTTAGAATTTATAATGTTCCCTCCTTTCCAGGGTGCATCTAGTTGGCTACACATCGTCCCTTGGGGCATCCGGAAGTTGGCAAACTATATAAAAGACAAGTACGGGAATCCACCAGTAATTATAACTGAGAACGGTGAGTGTTTCTCTTCTGGCAGCTTACGAAGCTAAAATCTCTAATACAGGCATTGCATCTCATGCATTGGTTTCATGAAATTCAGGGATGGACGATCCTAACAGATCTCATCGAGCATTGGCTAAGGCTTTGCAGGACGATAAGAGAATAAAGTATCACCGGGACTATCTCTCTAACCTATCTGCTGCTATAAGGTACCAACAACATTAGCAAACTGTCGGCGTTATGCTAGCTTTCTATGTTATTCAGGTTCTTATGACAAACTAAACGAATGCAGGCAAGACAATTGCAACGTTCGTGGTTATTTCGTTTGGTCGTTGCTTGACAACTGGGAATGGAACATGGGATATACTGTCCGGTTCGGACTTTACTATGTGGACTACAAGAACAACCTTACCAGGATAGCTAAGTCCTCAGTGAGTTGGTTCAGAAACATGCTGACATCAAGAACACAACCGGGTTGTCCATGGCATTAAAATGTTGCCTGATTATAGACCACATCTGTACATGTTGTACCATACAACAAAATGCATTATGCGATTCTTAAGTTCATATGATCAATGCATTGGCTGATCCTCCAGTTTGTTTTCCTCGTCCTCGTCGATCCAAAAACTGTACATCACTCATAATATTCACTCTATCTGCATCTCCTACTATCACTCAGGGGACTTTTTTTCGATCATGAAATTGTATTTGGATAATAGAAAATTCCTTACATTGACAAAAGAATAATAGAAAATTTCGATTGGATAATTGTATATGAATGAATGCCGTACACGACTTCGATAAATTTGTACGGATAATTGGTTATAATATGAAAATTTTCTTTTATTAGACACGTCAATTACACTCTTTACTCATTTATTTATTTATTAAATTATACCTAATTGAATTTTTAAATAATTACATTACCAAAAAAGTATTAAATTAATAACTTTAATCCCTTCAAATTTTTACTTTTGGATGATTCGTCCAGAAAAAATTCACTTGTACAAGAAATGTGAGAAATTACTATTCAAATCAGATTCGATCGAACCAATTAAGCATATAAGAAGTATAATATATTTATTGTGTAATCGTCCGACTAATTTTTCGCATGTGTTGAAGACTTGAATGCTAAACACTGAACTTTTTTCATTTATTCATTCATGATGATTCTGTTCTGCCAAGTACATTTATCTATCTGTCACGATTTCAGGGAGAAATGCGCTTTTATGCGCTGGCCATCCGATGGGAGTTGATGATCTGAGCCGTCCGATCGAGGGCTCAATTGAGATTAGGGAAAAAATTGAAATTTGAGGAGCAAGCGACGTTGTTTCAGATAGATTAGGGTTCAATTCGAACAACCCTAAAATTGCTGGAAAGAGGCTACTTTTGGGGACCACCTGGGCTGCCGACAAGAAGCCACGTGGCGAAGGATTATCAGGCGTCTGAAAGCGTCGCCCAATGGAGAACAAACCCCAGCTCCCTTTTGCAGAAGGAGACCAATCTAGAGCTGAAGGAGGAGAAGTGTTGCAGAATTTCCCTTTTTGTATCTGATTAGGGTTTTTCATTATTTCCTCTTTTGTTAAGCTTAATTCCAGACGTTTTACTATGTATTGATGGAACACCATTTGAATTAGCAATGAAATTTTACTACTCTTTTGAGTTCTCTTCCTCATCTCCCTATCTTCTCTCTACTCCCACCCCCATTGCTGTCTGAAACCTTAATATTTGGCCTCAGAGCCAGACTTTTCCTTGGACCTAAAATGGCTGATGGAACACGCATGAAGGAGTTACATGAAGCTCAAAAGAAGACTGAGCTTCTGCTAATGGATGAAAGAGCAGAGAGGCAAGCTGGTGAAGATGAGATTCACTCTCGGCTTGATCAAATGATGGAAGCTAATGAAGGACTGCCTCGACAGTAGCTGCTATGCAACAACAACTGCAAAGTATTGCTGAACAATTACAGCAATACAATAGGAACAAATCTATCCTAGAAGGATTGATAGCCTCTGTGGAGAACAACCTGCCAGAAATGATAACACAAACCAGGAGCATTCCAAACACTACAATGCTATCAACAGGATGGAGTTCCCTCACTTTGATGGGGATAATGCAAGGGTTTGGATCAGAAGATGCATCACGTATTTCCAGATGATTCCTATACCTGAGGATCAAAGAGTTCCATTTGCATCTATCTATCTTGAAGGGAAGGCTGAGTTGTGGTACCGTGGTTATGTTGTAAAGAAAGAAAACCTGTCATGGGCTAACATGATGATAGCAGTTTTGGATATATTTGAGAACTTAAACAGTGAAAGGGTGATGTTTGAGTTCAACAGATTACAACAAGAGACCACTATTGATGTGTATCTGGAGAAGTTTGAAGAGCTGAAGGACCAGATGCTCATCTTTAACAAGAATCTGGATGAGGAGTTCTTTAGATTGAAGTTTGTAACTGGCCTTAAGGAGGAGATAAAAGGGAATGTCATCTCACTCAGACCTGCCACACTTAGTGAAGCCATTACCCTTGCTAGACAGCAAGAACTTTCAGTTAATGCTATACTCAAAAAAACCAACCAACCTCACAAAAATAACCTCCCTAGACTTCCTTTCAAGCCCCCAAATAGAAAACAAACCTCAAAACCAAATTTCAGGCCCTGGGAGGATAATTTCCCACCTAAAAGGTATTTGACTGAGGCTGAGGTCAGAGCCAGGAAGGAGAAGAACTTATGTTGCAGGTGTGATGAACCTTATACACCTGGTCACAGATGCAAGGTGAAACAGATTTATATGCTTATGAGTGAGGAAGAAGCCAAAGCTTATGAGGAAGATACATGCCATACTGAAGGGTTGGATGAAGGAGAAGAGAAGAATGAAATCACTAATCTGTTAGTGCCATGTGTGGGAATGTCAGTGGAAATACATTAAGGGTTAATGGGATGGTGAATAATAAGGAGGTACACATACTTATTGATAGTGGGAGTACCCACTGTTTCATTGATGAAAAAGTTGTGGGGGTACTTGATTGTAAACTGGAACCAACCACACCTATGGTGGTTAGGGTGGCTGATGGTAGCAAGATCTTGAGCAGGCTTATGTGTAAGGATTTCTGCTGGGAGATACAAGGGCACCAATTCTCTCATCCTGTTAGAGTGCTGAGATTGGGAGGTTGTAATTTTGTGTTGGGGTGTGATTGGCTTAGTGCCAATAACCCAGTAAAATTAGATTTCCATCAGCTTAAAGTGACAATCAACAGATCAGGTGAGAAAGTGACATTGAAGGATCTTACCAACAAGGCTGATTCCAAGGTCTTATCTGCACATTCCTTGAATACTGTTTTGAGAAAGGGAACCTGTGGGGTCTGTGGAGGTGTTCTCAGCTACTAAAGAGGGAAAATGTGAGAAGGTGAATCCTAAATTACTCAACCTGCTGCAGCAATTCGAAGTCATGATCTAGGAGCCACACTCATTACCTCCAATCAGGACCATTGAGCACATCATAAAGCTAATTCCAGATGCCATACCTAGAAGGCAACACCCTTATAGGTATGCCTATAGACAGAAAACTGAAATTGAAAACTTGGTCCGAGAAATGTTGAACAATGGAATTATTAGACCTAATCAAAGTTCTTTTGCATCACCAGTGCTCTTTGTAAAAAAGAAAGATAGTGGATGGAGATTATGTGTGGATTACAGGTATCTTAATAAGCTTACTGTCAAACACAACTTTCCCATACCTGTTATTGATGAACTATTAGATGAATTGCATAGTGCTAAGTACTTTTCAAAGATAGACCTCAGATCTGGATACTTTCAAATCAGAATGAAGGAGGAGGATATCCCTAAGACTAGTGTCATCACTCATAATGGGCACTATGAATTCTTGGTTATGCCTTTTGGATTGTGTAATGCCTTTTCAACTTTTCAAGCACTAATGAATCAAGTGTTTGAGCCACACCTCAGGAAATTTGTCCTTGTTTTCTTTGATGATATATTGATTTATAGCAAGGATTGGGAATCTCATCTGCAACATCTATGTATGGTGCTTGAACTACTCAAGCAGCACCAACTTTATGCCAAGAAGAGCAAGTGTTCTTTTGCTCAACTACAGATTGATTACTTGGGACATGTGATTTCAGAGAATGGGGTGTCCACTGACCCTCAAAAGGTAGAATGTATGAAAAATGGCCCACTCCTACCACTGTCAAGGCCTTGAGGGGATTTCTTGGCCTCACTGGATATTACATAGAATTCATCAAGGGGTATGGACTCATTAGAAAACCCTTGACTTCACTACTCAAGAAGGATGCATTCATGTGAAATGAAGAGGCTAAAATTGCCTTTAATCAATTGAAGGAAGTCATGACCAACGCTCATGTCTTAGCCTTACCAGACTTCTCTCAACCTTTTGTGGTTGAGACTGATGCAAGTGGGAAAAGAATAGGGGCTGTACTCATGCAAGGGGAACCTATTGCCTATCTGAGCAAGGCCTTGGCTACAATGAACCTGGGAATGTCTGCCTATGAAAAGGAATTTCTTGCCTTATTGTTGGTTGTCACTAAATGGAACTGATCAAAAAAGTTTGAAGCACATACTTGATCAGAGAGTGGATTCAATACTGCAATAGAAATAGATAAAGCTGATGGGGCGTAGTTATGAGGTTCAGTACAAGAAGGGAATGACAACAGAGCTGCAGATGCTCTTTCTAGATTAGAGCATGAATTAACCAATATTCATATCAGTGCTATCACTACCCAAGTACACTTGTGGATGCAGGAGCTGTAAGACAGTTATGAAGGGAACACATTGTTCCAGACTATTATACAGGCTAAGGCAATAGACACACAATCATATCCAGATTACAAATATGATAATGGAATTCTGAGAAAGGGGAATAGGATTTGTGTGAGGAGTCATGGAGGAATCAGAAACAAGATTATCCAATCCATGCATGATTCAGCTCTTGGAGGGCATTCAGGAATAAATGGAACCTACCAAAGAGTTAAGTCTCTTTTCTTCTGGCCTACATTGAAGGGGGAAGTTAAAAAATGGGTCAAGGAATGTGAAGTGTGCCAAAGGGCTAAGCATGAAAACTGTGTCTATCCTGGATTACTTCAACCACTGCCAATACCTGACCAAGCTTGGTCATGTATCTCCATGGATTTTGTTGAAGACTTACCTAATTCAGAAGGAAAGGATTCGATACTGGTTGTTGTAGACAGGTTAACCAAGTACTCCCACTTCTTACCACTAAAACACCTCTATAATACAACCAACATTGCTAAGATATTCTTTGATAACATCTACATGCTGTATGGTCTTCCTGTCACTATTGTGACTGATAGGACAAGGTCTTTACCACTAAGTTTGGCAGGAGTTATTCACTCTATCAGGGTATCCTTAGACATGTCTTCAGCCTACAATCCTCAAAGTGATGGCTAGACAAAAAGGGTTAATCAATGTCTTGAGAATTATTTGAGATGCATGTGCCATCAAAAGCCTAAACAGTAGGCTAAGTAGCTGACTCTTGCTAAGTTTTGGTTTAATACCAATTTCCACACTAGCCTGAAAATCATTCCCTTCCAAGTACTGTATGGATACCCCCCTCATCAGCTGAACGTTGGGCTTTATCTACAGAATCATCATAGTGAGGTGCAAGAACTTATGCATGAAAGGATTAAGATTATCCAGTTACTAAAGGAGAATCTGCAACAGGCTCAATTGAGGATGAAACAGTATGCAGACAAAAGGAGATCTAAGAGGGAATTCATGGTAGGAGATGAGGTGTTTTTGAAATTGCAGACTTCTGTTTCACTCAAAAGAAGACTGGAGTTATCTGCTAAGTACTTTGGGCTTTACAAGGTGTTGGAGAGGATTGGGAGTGTTGCTTACAGATTGGCTCTGCCCCCAGGTTCAAAAATCCATCCAGTATTTCATGTTTCCCTATTGAAGAAGAAAATTGGAACCAAATACTTTCCTTCTGTTGATCTACCCGAACTTGAGGATGAAGTTTTTAAGGTGTATCCTGTGGCTATCTTGGCTAGAAGATTGATTCCTAGAAACAATGTTGGAGTGCCACAAGTGTTGATCCAATGGTCCCATGCTTCGCCCGAGCAAGCAACCTGGGAAGACTACCATGTTGCAGCCAAATTTTCAGGCTTTGATCCTTGGGGACAAGGATCTAAAAAAGTGGGAAGGAATGTCACGATTTCATGGAGAAATGCACTTTTATGCGTTGGCCGTCCGATGGGAGTTGATGATCTGAGCCATCCGATCGAGGGCTCAATTGAGATTGGGGAAAAAACCGAACTTGGAGGAGCAAGCGACGGCGTTTCAGATGGATTAGGGTTCAATTCGAACAACCCTAAAATTGCTGGAAAGAGGCTACTTTTGGGGACCACCTGGGCTGCCGACAAGAAGCCACGTGGCGAAGGATTATCAGGCGTCTGAAAGCGCCGCCCAATGGAGAACAAACCTCAGCTCCCTTTTGCAGAAGAAGACCAATCTGGAGCTGAACGAGGAGAAGTGTTGCAGAATTTCCCCTTTTGTATCTAATTAGGGTTTTTCATTATTTCCTCTTTTGTTAAGCTTAATTCCAGACGTTTTACTATGTATTGATGGAACACCATTTGAATTAGCAACGAAATTTTACTACTCTTTTGAGTTCTCTTCCTCATCTCCCTATCTTCTCTCTACTCCCACCCCCATTGTTGTTTGAAACCTTAACACTATCCTTTCCTTTTCTTCTCTACAGAAAAACCTTATGCGATTTTTCGAGTATATACCAGTCCCAATACCAGTGTCACGACTTCTGATGAAAACGCGACTTTAAGCATTGACTGTCAGATGAAGAAGGATGATTGGGACCGTCCGATTGAGGGTTCAATTAAAATTGGGGGCGGATTTGAATTAGGCGACCTGAACGACACCGTTTCAGAGAAATTAGGGGTCAATCTCGATAGTCCTAAAATTGCTGGAAAAAGGGAATTTCTTGGGACTAGCTGGACGACCGATAAGAAACCACGTGGCGAGGAAGGAGTGGGCCTCTGAGATGCGCCACTCAAGGAACCAGTCCCTCCAGTTCACTTTTATGGCAAAAGACCAATCCAGAACTGAGGGAGGGGAATGGCAACTGAATTTCACCTTTTCTGTCCGTTAGGGTTTTAGCTAGGGTCCTCTTTTGTCAAGTGTAATTTGAGACTCCTTCTTATGTATTGGAAGCTGGACATTTGAATTCAATGAAGTATTTTTACAATTTTCTGCTCTACCTCTCATCTCCCAAAATTCTCTCTGATTTCCCCACCCCCTTTCTGCGTAACACATTACAACCAGTTTTTTTCTGATCAAACTGTGGACATCTACGCGTACATTGCGTATACATGAAGCGAGGTTATCAAGAATCTTCATCCTCGGGCTCTTTTGGACCTCCTCAATCCAAGTCCAAGTACAACCCAGAAGGTATTTCTTTCTTGGAAAAGTGAATTAGAGGGCCTTAACCTCCTCGTACTTCATCTTCTTTCGAAGAAAAGAAATTGGTCGTACTAAGTTGTGGGTTCTTGATTTAATACTTGATTCCGATACGTGTATTCAGAAAGTTTGGAGCTTTATCATTTTTAGCTTGCTGAGAATTTTCTTTTGGGATAAAAGACTGATGTTTCGAGAAATTTGAAATGTGTTTCCTTGGATTCAGGTGATGCCCAGTTCTTGGAGGATGAGAGTAAACTGCAAGACAACATGCAAAATGAAATTTTTCGTCTTCTCATGAACAAAATATGGATTGAGTGCACTAATCAGATTAGGCCGGAGGTTTGACCGTTTAGCAGCTCGGCCTCAGGGAGATGAGAATGCACGATCCACGCCCACCATGGTATGATAGAGCTTCTGAAGAGCACCGGTTCTTCATTGCTTGATGCTTCTGGATACAGTTCAAGAAATTTTCTCCTTTTTGCTTCTGCAAGTTCGATAAGCAGAACAGGAAAACAGAGTCTTTAGCAGTGATACGATCTCCGTTTTAAGTAAATTGGCACTTTACAAGCTCCTAATATGACATTCATGCCTTTCGGACAAGTCCTAGCTGAGGATTTCGTTAGAATAATGTCGTTGCACTTATCAAGTATGTAAATCTACACTGTATTATTCATCTAACAGAGATTGGAAACTTCAAGGAAACATGAGCAAGGACATTAAGATGTGTACCTGCTACAATCACAGCATCCCAATCCACTCTTCCATGCTTCACAAACATGTTGAGATCCCACGTCCCGTTCTTCCATCTCTCATCAGAAAATCTTAAATATGATGTTTCGACAGAAGCCTGAATTTCATCCCCTGGTTCCTTTGGATTGTCAATAGTCGGAAGTGGAGATTTCTCTTGTTTCTCAGCTAGTTTAAGACCCTCAACATTCGGAGTCGCAACGGTTGTCGCTTGTTGTGTTCCCAAAGAGCGTGAGGGTCTGGCCTGGGCCGACTGTTTCTTAGTGATATGTTGAGAGCTGCAAGCCTTCGTATGGAAGCAGTAATGCCATTGGATGCCATGAGTTCAACAGGAAAAATATCTGATCTTTTTTGTTTATCTTCTCCTCTTGATGGCAGGGCTGAGGAGATAAGACTTGGCTAACAAGCCCATGCTTCCTGAATAAATAAGTTTATCTTCTGCTTCATTATAACCTCTACCACTCTCATGCTACATGCCATTCCAACTGTATCCATTTCAATTTTGCACTATATAAAGCAACACCGTTTCACGAGAGTTGCCAGACAATTTATTGATGATCATCAGACAATGGCATCCATTCTAGTACTCCTCATCTTGGCAGCTTTCCTAGTTTTGAAGTGTGAATCCATCAGCCGAGCTGATTTTCCTGATGGGTTCACTTTTGGAACCGCTTCTTCGGCTTACCAGGTTGCAGAAAAACTGTTGCTTCAACTTTCTTGTTTAATCTTAAAATTCTTGTACTATAATTGGAGTTAGTGTTTTCCAGTTTGAAGGGGCCATCAATGAAGGAAATAAAGGAGACAGCATTTGGGATACCTTCACCAGAAAACCAGGTTGCTGATCAATCTCTTCTTCAAGACTCTGTTTATTGCAAGCTTTTCTGGTTATTTATTTTTGTTTTTCCGACAAAAAAATAGGAAGAATATTGGATTTCAGCAATGCAGACACAGCGGTTGATCAGTATCATCGGTTTAAGGTGAATGTTTCATGAAATTCATTAGTTGGACTTCAGAATTAGTGCACTCATATTTGGTTCTTGGCACTTGATTTTTTATTTTTATTTTTCTTGTGAAAACTATTATATTGAAGGCATATTTGATCATATGTCAAAGAGAAAAGAAAAGGGTTATTGTTTATTTTTGGCTTTTGTCTGGCTGTTGCTTTTAAATCCAATGTATTCGCTAGGGAAAATTCTTACCCGAATCAGGTTTGTTCGACACTTGCCAAGTCATAGGTCACTTTCCCTGAACTTTTCATATATTGACACCAGTCACATGACAAGTGTGTTTCATTTGCTATATAATTGGTTCAGATACGACCAAACTCGGTCTGGGTTTGAATTTCCCATTGGCTAGAAACCAAAAGTGATGGATGATATGTCTGATTCTGAAAAGTAGGATAGACAAAGTTTTGAGTAGAAAGTAGTCGGAGAGGATAAGAAGTGTACCAGAAAACTATTATATAAGATAGGAATAAGAATATATTTTGTGGCAGGCTGAGGTTGAGTAAACATTAGTATTACTTTAGTCAATTTTAAGGTTTTAGTGTTTTCCCAACTGAAGTGGATGTTGTATCAACCTCATATGGCAGAGTGACATAGACTTGATGAAGGACTTGGGAATGGATGCTTATAGATTCTCGATATCATGGTCAAGAATCTTGCCGAGTAAGATGATTACAACATTGGCTCGATGAGTTTCAAGAAGAGACATTGTTGTCTTGACAATGTTTCCCTCATAACAATTTGGACTTATTGATTTAGTATGTCTGAATCGACAGATGGAACTGGGGAACCCAATCAGGAAGGGATAGAATACTACAACAATCTGATAGATGCTTTGCTAGAAAAAGGTTTGATGAAAGAATGGTTTCTGAAACTTATCTTGCAACGGTGTTTCCATCTTACATCGATGTTTTTGTTCTTGTTTAGGAATCCAGCCGTATGCGACTCTGTACCATTGGGATCTTCCGCAGATTCTTGAAGATAAATATGGAGGACTGTTGAGCAATCAAGTAGTGTATGTTATGCATTGTTTGCATCTTATGGTGATATTTATGTTGATTTAGACGCTAAAATTTTTTACTCGTAAAGTGCTTGTGCTTACTGCAGAAAGGATTTTGAAAATTATGCTTATATCTGTTTCAAAGCTTTTGGGGATAGAGTGAAACATTGGATGACTTTCAACGAGCCTCATGGTATTGCAATCCAAGGTTATGATTTCGGGGTTCAAGCTCCGGGCAGATGCTCTATTCTCGGACATTTAATCTGCAAAGCCGGAAAATCGTCTGTCGAACCTTACATAGTAGCTCACAACATCCTCTTGTCTCATGCTGCTGCTTATCACATTTATCAGAATCATTTCAAGGTATCTTTCTTGGCATAAATGAGAAGTACTTGCGGTTATGTTGTTCTTACCCAAACCAGATTCGGCGGAACCAAAACAATCACAGAGCAAGTGTGATACACTTGCCATATGATTGGTTACTTTCCGTGAACTGTACACCTATCACACGACAAGTGTATTACACTTGCCGTCATTTACAAGAACAAGAAAGTGAGGACATTATCTGGGAACTTATTTTTGACAGATTTCATGTTCCAGGAAAGGCAACAAGGCCAAGTTGGAATAGCTCTGGATGCTAAGTGGTACGAACCGATATCTAACGATGATGAGGATATAGATGCTGCGGGGAGAGCCATGGATTTCGAACTTGGATGGTAATACTGAGGAAGAGTAATTTATGAAAAAATCACAAAAATATGAAATTAGGTGAAATTTTAGAAACTACAAAGTTGTGTAACAGACAATGAGTTGCAAATCTAAATCAGGTTCCTTGATCCACTTCTCCTTGGGCATTATCCTCTTTCAATGCAGAAGTTGGTGGCTGAAAGGCTCCCTGAAATCACTTGGGAGACGTCTCGACTCGTCAAGGGGTCCCTCGACTTCGTCGGCATAAATCATTACACTACCTTGTATGCCCGTAATGA
Organism: Sesamum alatum; assembly: GCA_034509735.1. Lineage (NCBI taxonomy): Eukaryota > Viridiplantae > Streptophyta > Magnoliopsida > Lamiales > Pedaliaceae > Sesamum > Sesamum alatum. Next base: position 55,330,091 of record JACGWO010000001.1, read on the forward strand.
CAGAACTCGTCTTCGACAGCTGATATTGCAGGACGCTTCATCCGACTCTGCTGTAATTACCAAATGTAAAATACCTACACGACATAATCTTCTACTGTTTCTGATGAAGATTCATCAATATCCGTAATAATGTTCTTTGTACATTTTAACTTCAGCTTCAAAGCACGGAATCGCCATTGGAGAAAGAGTAAGCCTCGACTACTTGTCAAGGTAAAATTTTTCGACAATTAAGAATGTTAGAATGTATAACGTTCCCTTTTTTCCAGGGTGCATCTAGTTGGCTACACATCGTCCCTTGGGGCATCCGGAAGTTGGCAAACTATATAAAAGACAAGTACGGGAATCCACCAGTAATTATAACTGAAAACGGTGAGTGTTCCTCTTCTGGCAGCTTACGAAGCTAAAATCTCTATTGCCGGCAATGCATCTCATGCATTGGTTTCATGAAATTCAGGGATGGACGATCCTAACAGATCTCATCGAGCATTGGCTAAGGCTTTGCAGGACGATAAGAGAATAAAGTATCACCGGGACTATCTCTCTAACCTATCTGCTGCTATAAGGTACCGACAACATTAGCAAACTGTCGCGTTATGCTAGGTTTTCTATGTTATTCAGGTTCTAATGACAAACTAAACGAATGTAGGCAAGATAATTGCGACGTTCGTGGTTATTTCGTTTGGTCGTTGCTTGACAACTGGGAATGGAACATGGGATATACTGTCCGGTTCGGACTTTACTATGTGGACTACAAGAACAACCTTACCAGGATAGCTAAGTCCTCAGTGAGTTGGTTCAGAAGCATACTGATATCAAGAACACAACCAGGTTGTCGATGGCATTAAGATGTTGCCTGATTATAGACCACATCTGTACATGTTGTACCATACAACAAAATGCATTATGCGATTCTTAAGTTCATATGATCAATGCATTGGCTGATCCTCCAGTTTGTTTTCCTCGTCCTCGTCGATCCAAAAACTGTACATAACTCATAATATTCACTCTATCTGCATCTCCTACCTTTACTCATTTATTTATTTATTAAATTAGAACTGATTGAAAATTTGAAATAAAATACATTACCAAAAAAGTATTAAATCAATAACTTTCTGAACCCTTTTGGATTCGTCCAAGTTCACTCGTACAACAAAACTGAAAAATTATTATTATGATCGAATCAAATTAAACATATAAAAAGTGTGGTATATTTATCCTGTAATTGAAACAATTCTGACTAAACTCGTCCGTATTAGAATTTTCCGAGAAAGATAAAGTGAGAACATCGGCGGACATCTTTTATGCATGTGTCGAAGACTCGAACGTTAAACACTGTCCTCTTTTGCCGCCTTCTCTTTCCATCCATTCATTGATGATGATTCCGTTCTGCCAACTACATTTATCTATCCTTTCCTCTTCTTCTCTACGGAAAAACCCTTCTGCGATTTTTCGGGTATAAACCAGTCCCAGTACCAGTTTTTTTCTGATCAAACTGTGGACATCTATACGCGTATATTGCGTATGCATGAAGCGAGGTTATCAAGAATCTTCATCCTCGGGTTCTTTTGGACCTCCTCAATCCAAGTCCAAGTACAACCCAGAAGGTATTTCTTTCTTGGAAAAGTGAATTAGAGGGCCTTAATCTCCTCGTATTTCATCTTCTTTCGAAGAAAAAAAATTGGTCATACTAAGTTGTGATTTAATACTTAATTCCGATACGTGTATTCAGAAAGTTTGGAGCTTTATCATTTTTAGCTTGCTGATAATTTTCTTTTGGAATAAAAGATTGATGTTTCGAGAAATTTGGAATGTGTTTCCTTGGATTCAGGCGATGCCCAGTTCTTGGAGGATGAGAGTACTAAGATATTTGCGAGGAAAGTGGCTGATCACTACAGTTCAAGAACGAATCAGACGCTCGAGGAGCGGGAAGCAAGCCCTATTATTCACTTGAAGAAGCTTAATAACTGGGTACTTACTGAAATTTATTTGAGCTGGTTGTTGGGTACTTTGTTAATTCTTTCCTTATTATTACAGAATTGGTGCTACTGTGTTTAAACTGTTTGTGAAATCCAATGTGAAAGTGAGGGCGATTGAACTATTGAAATTTTCTTATTTTTCTGTTCAACAGATAAAGAGCGTCTTAATTCAGTTATACACGAAAAAAGGAGATGCGGTTCTTGACCTGGCTTGTGGAAAGGTAGTTTATGAACTGTGTATTTTAAGATGGATTTACCATTTGTTTTGAGTTTATGTTGTCATTTTGCTCTTATCGTGTATCGTATATTTGTACCAGGGTGGTGATCTTATCAAGTGGGACAAAGCAAAGATTGGCTATTATGTTGGTATTGACATTGCGGATGGCTCGGTAAGTTTCAACATCTATTAGTTCCCTTTCCAATAGTTTTTGTTCTCTAGTCAGAACCAAATGAATGTTGTTTTGTGCATGTCTCTTCTCATATCTTACATGACTACTTTATTTTTTACTGATGGTGTTTGCTTACCTACAGGCACAACTCTTTTAAGTATTGTAAAACTCGTTTACTTTGGGATTGAGCCTTAGTAGAAGCAGTAGAATCTTTAATATGGAGGCCTCTGTGTATTTACATGAAGATACAAGTGTAGTATGATGATATTTCTTTACATAACACGAGGCATGGAGGCATTATTGAGACTTTATAGAACTGCGTAGACTTCAATGCATCCAAACTTATTTTCTAGAGAGAGGCTAAGCACTAACTAAGAAAGGCTTTCTGCTGGGTTTGAGGCATCAATTATCCTATTTAGGTTTCCAGTTCTCGCTCAGCCTTTTCGCCTTAGCTACCTCGAGTAGAAACTGATGAAAGAGGATCAGATTTGAGAACAGCTGATTATAATGTAATGGGAAATAGAACCTCCTTCTCTAGGGTATTCCCACTGTGTCTAGATGTTGAGTGAAGATGACAGTCTGCTAAACCAAGCGTACGATTCTATGCATGATGAAGTACATCTCCCATCTTTTCAATGTGATAAAAGCTAATGGGCTTGAGCTTCCTGTGGTTGGTATTTTATAGATTAGAACGTTTTTGTGCTTAAAAAATTATTAGTGGATGAATCTCAACATTATCGGTTATTGCATTTCAGGAAAATCAGTTCTCTAACATGTAATGATATTCCCAAAATAGGAGTATGATAGACTATCATCTTATTTGATACCAATAACAGAAATGACTACTCCAATAACAGATAGAAGACTGCCGCACTCGGTACAATGGTGATGCTGATCATCATCAGCGTCGCAAAAAATTCTCCGTTCCTGCCAGACTCATCAGTGGAGACTGCTTTGAGGTGACTACTGAAGATCTTATACATATGTACAGAATAGCAACAAAGTATGCTCTGATCTTTCTTGGGTACCTGAGTAACGAAGTGATGCGTTAGTTGACATGTATAGACCAGAAATTAAAGTGTTAGTAAATTGCTCTGAGGTGCATAAATGGGTCGTGGACACTACTGTTGAATTTCTGAAGTTTGTAAACGTGACATTTAGTAATATGAGTAATGTATTCAGTTCAGGTAATTCAACTCCATCTTTTTGCAGGTCCGCCTTGATAAGGTTTTGTCAGATGATGCTCAATTTGATATTTGTAGCTGCCAGGTCAGTGATTCTTAGGCAATTTTAGCAAGTAAGCACCTGTTGTTTCATGATTCAATGATTCAATTATAGATGTCACCATATCCCCGTCCCTCTCTCTCTGTACACTCACACACAAATTATTGTGGTACCACCTACAATATGTTTCTCATATTCTGGAGACTTACATGTCAGAAGTGACACAGGAAAAAGCCATCAACTAACTTGTCTCTCTCGACTAATAATTATACACTCCTACATAAGTGGTAGATGTAGTTATTCACCATGGACTAACTGAAGTGATCAGATCTTTATATGAGCAATAAGGTTCTTTTGATATTTTCAGCCTGCTTATCAAATTTGGAGACATCTTGGAAGTATTTTATAACTCAGTGTGCTGTGTAAAAGTATTTTAGTGCCAAGTTTATATATGTTAGAGCAAAAGTACAAATTATGTACTGTACCAATCCCAAATCCCATATTAAAATAAGAAAAAGACCATTTAGATTGTGCTTGTGCATATATGTGTTGAAGGTTCTGAAGATGCAGACTCGTAAAATGCACGACCGATAATTGGAAAGATAAAAAATTGTTCAAGTTTTGCGAGTCATGACTTAAAACTGTCAAAACCTGATATATTGCAGTTTGCCATGCATTACTCATGGTCTACTGAGGCACGTGCAAGACAGGCCTTGGCCAATGTATCGGCTTTACTTCGGCCAGGAGGCATCTTTATTGGAACAATGCCAGATGGCAATGTCATCGTCAAAAAGCTTAGAGAAGGTTTTACATTGTCTTATGCTGTTTGAATTTCTGCTCCCATATAGTCAATAAATATGTTAGAGCTACACAAAATTTGTAACTCTCAGATGTCCTAGAATAGGACATTGATTGTTACTGGATGGCTAAGATGAGGAGTTGCAATGGCAAGAGTTACATATTGTAGTGCCACACAAGTATTTTGTTACCCTGACTAGTTAGAAAATCTTGTCCTACTGCAGTACAGGGCTGTAGTAAAGATCTTGTAACCTATTCTTTGTTTATCATATTCTGGCTTTTAATTCATCTGCTCGTTTATCTAGTATTCAAATCCTTGATAAATCATTTTCACTTATTTTATCTGTATTTAGTTGTCAAGCCTTCCATCTTTGCTTTTAGATATGGGCATCAATGTTTATTTCTTTCCTGTTATTGTTTATTATTATGTCACTGTGGCTAATTATATTCACAATATAATATGCTTATTTGGTGGGCGATTTTAGGTGTTAGTACGAGTCATGGGCTTTTCATTATCATTCATGTCACGATAACGCAGTATTTGGATTAATAAATCTTATCATCTCCTTTCATATTTATTTTTCACAACGCATGCAGTTGACGGGATGACTTTTGGTAATAGCGTGTACTGGATACACGAAATGTTAGTTAAGCAGCTTAATCCAACTATGTGTAGCCACCAATTACAATATCTTTTTACCATTTTGGCTTCATACAGAAATTTAAGTCCTCAAGTCCTTTTGGCATCAAGTACAAGTTCCATCTAGAGGTTCATTATTTTTTGCCCATTTTACTACTTTTCTCTTTCTAATTTAATAAATTTATAGAGTTCAATTTCGTTCTCGAATCCTTTTTCATCTACCTTAACGCCACCGTCTTGCTCTTGTGATTTTGCACTTGCTTTTGCTGCTGGAATCTTAGTTGATTCTATCGTTTTTCTCCTTAGAATGCCCTTGTAATATAGTTTAAGCAACTCTCTTGCAGGATGCTGTTGATTGCCCCGAATGGATTGTCCCGTTTCACGTCTTCAAATCAATGGCTGAAGAGGTATCGATGTCCAGCATCTGGATTTAACAGACAATTTCATATGTATTAACATCACACGCCACAATATACATTCAACTGCTTGTAAGAAGCTTCTTATCAGCTGTGTCACAAGCTTAATTTCTAAAATATTTGCTTATTTCTGTATCTGCAGTACGGTTTGGAGTTGATTTTCGTCAAAAACGCGCATGCATTTGTGGATGAATACTTGAAGAAGCCAGAATTCATTGAGCTCATGCGGAGACTTGGTGCTTTGGGTGATGGTAAAGACGACCAAAGTAAGCTTTGCGAATTCTTTCAACTAAAGTCTAAGTATGTTATTCTCCTGTATATGGATTAATTCATTCCAGGGAAAATATCAGGCACGCAATTTGAATTTTATAGCATCCAACTAACGCTTCAGCTTCGATTGATTCGAACGTTTACTTTCAGGTACACTATTGCCAGACGAATGGGACGCAGCATACCTATATTTGGCCTTCGTCTTACGAAAGGTAAAGATTATACCCTTTTGTATATAAAACAAATACAAAATGTTTCTTGCCTATGTAAATGTACTACCAGCTTGTTAAGTCGATGCTCACTCTGCCTCTCCTTGCGCACTCTTATCAGTTTTCGTTCTGACTGAGCTAAGATTCTGTTTCTCTTGTAGCGAGGGCAACCAGACCAAACCCAGGTGAGTATTAGACGGGACAAAGGTAAGCTGCATCTATCAAAGGAGGATATCATGTACATCAACAATCAAGTAGACACAGATTAAATAGCCACACATCTTGATTGGACAAATACACGACGACAATGTTTGACTTCTCCTAACCATCAAGTGTCAGAATCCGAGGAGGCCAATCCGTCCGGTAGAGAAACGAGTGAAGTTCACTGCCTGCGGCTTAGTTTGAAGCCGCCTGTGCTGTTGGCCTAATAGTTTTTGCTATGTGCATTTTTCCAATGTAACCAGATATCCCTACTTACAACTTCTTCATCCCTAACTTGCTTTAGGGTGTCTTACAAGAGCTTCATTTTCATGCATCATGCATGGTTATGAGCTTCAAGAGAATGAATCTACGAGCTTCAAAAGGTTAATGTAAAACTGTTGCAGAGCAAAATGTAGAAGTGCAGTCAAAGATATCAAAAGGGTTAAGTAACACTTTCAGAGAAATTCTCCATCGGAGCAAGTTACCGAACATTTTCAATTCCTACTTTAGGGTGATACTGGAAATCAAACAAGTGAAGAAAGCATAAAAACCGTTCTCAAGTTAGATTCGACTGATTTTACGGATACTCTGAGGCGAATATTGATTAGTTAAACTCGCTTCAAAAGAATCACCATTATGGCCATGACAGCCAATCCCATAAACGATGCTCCCATAACAGTTTCCGCACTTGCTGTTCCACTGGAATATGCAAATGTTCTGCTGGCACCCTGACCTCCAAAGAAACTTTGGAAGTAACTGGACAAGCTGCTTATCATATCAACCACTGTAGTCTTGACCTTCTGAACGACATCCGTAAATCCATTATCAGGCTGAGATTCAGCATGCTCATATGCAACATCAACCCTCTTTGCTGATGACTGATTCATGTTTGAGTATGCTAAACCTTCAGAGAAGATTACAATAATGATTATCACAACATATGATTTGGATTTTTCCTTAAATGAAAAGCAGGGCCAGACAACAATCTTACCTGCCCTTTGTGACTGTAGAAACTCCTGAAGCTCAGGGTTATGTAATACAGCATTCCACACATTTTGATCACAAGCAATTGAAGCAACAACATCCTGGGGGAAAAAAATGAAAACGCAGCAGTTAGAGATATCATAATTCTTATTACGGGCCGGCTTTGATATCCATATATTAACAAACTTATAATGTCAAATTCTTTATAACCATCCAGTGTTGAAAATTGTTTCTATAATAGACGAGAGATCTAAAGTTTCATGCAGGAACAGTACATGCACGCAAGGAAATCTTCCTAAGCTCCATCAAACAAGAAGAGGAAAATCTTGAATATCAAAAGTTAACAGGGATAAAAAAAACCTGAGCTGCAGGGCTTCCATATAGAAACCTAAATGCCTTAATGGCGTGGGCCGGTACCGTCGGTGCAAGAGCTGTCTCACTGGCTTTGTTCTCTATAAGTTGTGAGCTTGAAGTAAATAAGCAAGGGTAATGACTTTCGGCAAATGAAACTTCAGAACCAGCTGAATGGGGAGATGACAGATAAACCCTGAAAATTAAATTTAGGCAAAAGATGTCTCAACAACAGCATTTGTACATAGTAGATACAGAAAGTAGATTTGGGATACATTCCGATAAAAGTTCAAATGAGGTAATCATTCAAGAGGCACACTGGTTAGCTAATGGTGTCCCATATAACCAGTACCTTTTTTGTTTTTCTTATTTGACTGTAATAAGCGAATGTTGTCCTTACGAGTTCTGACCAGACAATGAAATCAAATGAGAGACAGAGCAGAGCTACTATTGTTATTATAATTAACAAAAAGACGGATAAATGATAATTAATCATCAGCAAACCTTAAGAAAACAGACCTGATATTAAGGGGAAAAAAAACCCTTATAGCAAATGAAATTGCAAACGACTGCCAGAGGATGTTGAGAAAATATAGAAATGTGTGCTTAATCCTAAACATTCAGTATAAGATTAAACTCGACTAAAAAGTATCTCAAGAAAAAAATAATAAAATTGCGAATCACATCAAAATGACAAGTAAATTCTTCATACATCACCGGTCTAACAATGACCCATATCTTTGTGACAGATACTCGTTTAGAAGAAGAAAAAGGTTTGAACTTTTCAAATTAAAAGAATCAAAAACATACTTTTCAAGCGCCACCGTGAGTTCCGAAGTAGCCTCTTTAGCTTCCTGAAGAGTCGGCCTCCCGTCGAACACAACCCTCGGCATTCGATCAACGGCACTTACAACCGGCTCTGCCTCCCCTCCGGCGAGCACCCAGTCATCCATCTCCGAAGACGTCACCTCAACGCCAGCCTGAGTCGGAGAGGCTAGCAGCTTCACGTCCTCCGGCAGCGACGCCTCATGACGGGAAGAAGCCGCCCTGAGGGTGGCGCAGAAAACGGGGCAATGCTCCGAAGTGACGCCACGGAGGCCACAATTCGCCACGGTGATCCCCGCCACCTTCCCCGCCGCTCTCATCGCTCCGCCTCCCATGGGTTAAAGCTTCGTAATCGAAAAATACAATGAAACGAAACCGTAGTTAGGGTTATCGATTTGTAATTAGGAATATAATCAGGAAAGACGACGGATTAGCGGCGAGTTTAAAATAGTGCATGGTGAGGGGAAAAGATTTTCGTGGCGAAGAGCAAGAGTCTGGGGAGACCAGCAGGCCGACACGTGTACATTTAATTCAACGTGTACGGATCGCGGGAAAGGTAATAAATATTCGGAAGAAACCAAAAGGCAAGAACAAAAACTATATCTTTTTTTTATCTACAGTTGACAATATGGAAAAATGAAAATACATGGGACATTAACTTAGTAGGCCAAGGGGTTAGGGTATATAATAATATAAATAATAAAAGGATAATTATGTCGCTTCTCTTTATGTCTGATATAATTACAGATAAATCTCGTGTGGTTTAAAAATTATATTTAGTATTTTTTAAGTTTGTCTTTGTCCAATAAATAAATCTATCGATTAGTAAAATTTTTTCGAATTTACTGATATTAGCAAAAAATTGAATAAAAATCTATATTTATTGTAGTTATGATTGACGATTGTATGTTAAAGAAATCTTTTTCGATCAAATTATTCTTATACATCTTCACGCGCACCATGTGATGATGTATATTTTCACCCTTCTAAGGTAGGTTGGTTGACTTGCAATAAATAAGTTGTAAGTCAAACGAGGGTAAATATGAATTTTCATTCAATTTTTATTGATAGCAGCAAATTATATGAAGTTCGATTAATAGGGGGTCTATTTTGTTGGACTAAACAAATGTTAGGGGTACTAAATATAACTTTTTCCAAACTATAGCGGGTTCATGTAATTACATTAAACCTGATAGAAGAACAATGTAATTATCTCTAAAATAAAATAAGTTGAAAAAAATATAACATTTATGAATAAAATATGAAATCAGAATAAGATCTCCTGACTCATTTTTGAACGAAAATAAAATTGAGTCACGTTAATTTTGTTTCAGTGAAAACTTTAATGTTGTGTGCCTTATTGACGTAAGATTGGACGACCATGTTATTATTAATTTTGATTGTTTTTCTTATAAACTATTGCTTATGCTTTGATCACAATGAAGTGTTGCGTTAAATTTTAAGGAAGGAACGTGCACTTTAGAAATTAAAAATATCTAAAATTAAGGATCTTAAATGATTATTCTTGTCTCTATGGTTATTAGATTCATCAGGACTAGTGATTAAAATATAGATCAGATTAACTGAAGGTGAATTTATTAAAAAAAATGCAATGAATCAGTGCAATGGAATTATTTTCCTTTTTTCTTTTCATTATTCAAATGTGTAATGAATGCATGAATTAAAAACTGGCTAATATACATAGAGTTATTTGTTGTGGCCGGTGAGGACCAAAATATCATAACTAAATATCTGTTTGAAATTCAATGTGAATAGAGTAAATTGAAGGGGAAATTACTGTAGATAATGGAGCTGCCATACTTTTGTTCGAAAATTATGGGTACCCACGCCGCATAAGACAGAAGATATGCATGCCAGTGCCCAACCTTACCACGAACCTCATACATTCTCTCCCATATTTAATGTGTGCCAAATTCTAACTTAAATTGAATTTGTTTTTATTGAATCACCGAAATTGTATAAAATTAGGGATATTGATTGATATACACATTATTTTTTGATTGATTGAACACGATCAAACCTAATTTGGATAATAAATTTTTATTGAATAATTTTGATTCTTGGCATTTGAATTTCCATCAGCAGTGATACCCCAAAAAATATAATGCTCAAGGAGAAGCTCAACCTAGGGGAAGCCCAAGAAGGATCAAAGGCAACAAGTAGCTCAAGCGATAAAAGACCTTAACCTCAACTTTAACCCCCAAGCCTTGGAGGGGGTCCATTAATTGGGAAAGCTTGTGGAGGCCCAAGAAGGCGGTATGCATGGCGGGCATATCAGCACCTGGAGGAACTCCACTAAGAAGTGGTTGAGCTATAACAGACAACTCAAAGGAAGGATTGTCTCCTGCCATGAAAGATGCTCGAGGATTTAGGGAGGTCGTTTGATCCCTCTTAATCATCCCTTGAAAATACGATGGGCCTATCCAAAGAAGGAACCCTAGCCGCCTGGAAATAGGTCCCTAATGCTCAGGAATCCTAGCCTAAGGAAGAGAAAATCTCTTGGTAGCTGGAACTTATCATTGCCAATAACCATTCTCCCTAGTCTCAGGGGATTGGACTCTTCCACTCGACAGAGGAAGTGGGCTATAAAAAGGGCTCATCTCCCCTCGATGGAGGGTAACGTTCTCCCAGCACTTTCATGCACGAAAACACTATTGTTTAAAAGCATTCTTGCATCAATTCACTACTGTTATTAAGCTCTTCATTTCTGATTATTATTTTATCACTATTTACTAATTTGGATGTCGGAGCACTAACTTGTTTTTGCAGAGCCTCATTCCAAGACTTGTGAAACCCTAGTCCCGGAGATCCCAAGTTGAACTTACCCGAACGAGTAACATTTTGCTCACATCACAAGGTATTCTGATCTTTTAACTTTTTTTTTCTTTTTAATCTAGATGAAAATAATTCATTATATCATTTATATTACGAAATCAAAACTGAATTAAGTACATAATATGTTTTGTTTAAAAAAATAAATATCAAGTATATGTATATGTATAATTACTATTGATTCGGGTTGAGGTTGTTATGATCATGGTCGTAATTGCATCACAATGGTACCTTGATTCGGAGAGTAACGGAATGATTTAAAACGAACACATTAGACTTGAAGGGTAACCCCCAAACGCTATGATATTTAAGTTTATACGGATCATCCTCAAACATCTTAAATTTCTAAGTAATAAATGTATACTATAGAATGAAGTAATTGTCAAAAACATTCATAAGTTGTCCCAACATCAAAACATGTACAAATTCGCACTACCAAACCTCGATTACTTGACAATAATATAATTGATGATCGAGATTCTATATTAATGAGTCAGGTCGTAGCCGACTCATACCCACCTAAAATAAAATTAAGTCCAAATAATGATAGCTAGTGTACGTCGAGAACATCCACTAATACTCTTTACTATCACTTTGATAAGTAGAACTCAAATTAATTAATTCTTTCTTTTATAAGTACCAACGAAATTAATTCATGTTCAAATCTGGACAATTATTTCATATCGAAACAACTAAAGAAGAAACGCTATAGTTAGATAATATTTTCCGGCAACAAGCTCATAGGAATAGTAGCAGTACAGTAGTCTTTCTTTTGGGCAATACTCGCGTTTCATACTGTGATTAGCTGTGGGACAAAATAATGATCCAATGACAGAGGATAAAGACGCGCCCAATCAGCCGTAGATGCCGCTGTCTGATGGCACGTGCGGGACCCAGGTCGCGACCAAATTATAATACACCTCTATAATTATGCACATGCTTCCTATCCTACTTTATGGTTGTGACCAACTAATTTCTTACCAATTTCATTATATCAGTTCTAATTTCGAACACCGATGGGCCCCACATGAGATGGATCCAATGAATAAATGATATGCAGCCCGTGACGAGTGGGCCCCTTCTTCGTCTTCTTTTCCTTCGACACATCAAACATCACTCTACTGAGCCTACTAGACTACTACCCACCGTACCATTCTTTGATATTTCTAATTCTTTTTTATTATTGCGATATATTTTTTAATTATCCATAATTAATATAAAAATACTTAATTTGAGCTATAACTTTTACTCCAATAAAATAAATAGGTATAATTACATGGACATCTTTTGATGTAATTATACATACATCAACATTGGTTTGAAAAATTACATCTAATATACTTAACATTTATTTTTGTCTAACAAATAGATCATTCATTAATCAAAATTCACTGAATTTGTTAATAATAGTAAAAATAAATAAAAGTCCACATTTACCCTCAATTGATTTATTGCATAGCAAACAAATATTTTTTCTGGCCAAACTATCCTTATACATCTTTGCACGTTAATTATGATGTGAAAAGGTATATCATCACCCACATATGATCATATGATGATAGTTTGGTCAGAAAATATTTACTTGACTTACAATTAATCAGTAATAAGTTAATTAGGGGCGAATATGAATTTTCATTAAACTTTTTTATTAATATCTCCAAATTCGATAAATTTTAATTGAAAGAGTAATCTATTTATTAAATAAAAATAAATCTTTAAAAATATTAGATGTAATTTTATAATTTTATACTACAATCCTAATTCAGTAAAATCGATAATTTCACTTGATTTTTTTACTTTTATTTTAACTTGAAGCATAATTTGGTCGACTTTAATCACTATTTTGGTGGTAAAGATTATAGTATTTAATTCGGAGAATAGTGAGTATCGGATTTTTAAATTAAAGGGGGTGGAGGTAAAGATATGCTATGCTTTGGAGTTATCTAAATCTTCTAATTAAGAAGATTAAGACAAAAAAGAATTAACTAAAGTTAGAAGATTAGGATTTCTATTCTAGTAATAAATCAGGAGATCTGATGTCCATATCTTTACACTTGCTACCAACATATACTTCTGTAATATACTGATGAAAGGTTAAATTACAAAAAAACCCCAAGTGGGATTAGTTTCCTTGCCCGCATAATATTTTTATCTTTCTGCTGCGAATGCCTTCTCTGTTGCCGCCTTCTCCTTCAATACACCTGCGCCCATTGATTCAGAACCACAAGGGTCTTTCAGTCTTTTCGTAAATTCAAAATAAATGAAAACAAATTCAAATTTTCCCTTAATTCAAAAGACGCCCCCCATCCCCGCATTTAATAAATCTATGGAATTCAAAAGGGCGGTGTGAAGAGAATTTAATTCCCCTGAAAATGGAAGGAAATTTGCTTTCCGGGTTCGAATATTACAAGCTTTTGGAGCTCCGGGCACCGAACCCGGAAAGCAAACGGGTTTGTTTTCCCAAAGCGGGCAGACCCTTGAAACTTGTACCGTGTTTGGCTGGAGCGCAAAATTACAGTGGGTTCGAAGTGAAAGGGAAAAGAGAGAGAGCACTCACTTTTTGCGCTGCAATCAGGTGGGTCTTCGAAGAGGGAGAGAGAGAGTTGTTTGTGAGCAACTCCGATGTCAATTAGTATGAGGCCTGATCTGGGATCATCGACGATTATGTCTTTGACCGGAAGCCAGAGAAAAAGCTCCTCCTGTGACAGCCCTTTTACTCCGGTGAGGCTGCCGTAGGTGAGATTCGCGCGCACCTCGCTTTCGTAGAAGGCCATGGTGTCGAACTTGGTCAAGCACGGCCCATCGAGGAACACCTCCAGCAGGCCGGAGTCGGAGAAATTGTAGGACTTGACCTCCTTGGGTAGCAGGCCCGCCGGGAGGCCCATGGACTGGAGGAGGTCGTGGATGGAGGAGGAGGAGGAGGAGGAGGAGTTGGAGGGCGGAAGAGAGATAAAGAAGACTAAGAAAAGGAGGAGGAGAGAGAGAGCGCGGCTGCTATTTCGTGTGAACGCCATGAGGATTGAGGAAGGAAGGAAAAAAATGATGCGGAAAAGGGAAAGAAAAAATCAGAGATTTTGAGAGGTTTAAGGAGTGGTTTAGGAGAAAATGTGGAGGGAGAGTTTGGAAAGTTGAAAGACTGTTTAAAAAGGAAGGGAGGGGATAATGATTGTTGTGGTGAAATTACTAAATTGCCCTTTCCTAGCATATGAACTTCAATTATTTTTGCATGGTGCGGTTGTAGATTTGTAGGGGGTTGATATGTAATTTTGATTATTTTTTGCAAGTTTTGGGGATATGTGATATTTATGGTCAAAAGATACAAAGATACAAGAATGTCTTGCTATAATAATGTTACATATTCTTTTGCTAGTAATACACATAATAATACCATTGTTTCAATTATAACATGCTTGTCCTTAACAAGACTCTCACTTCATAATTTAGTGAGGAGAGATGCCCTTTTGGCCTCTACCTCAACCACTATTCTTGAATATTTGATTGCATTCACACATATTTTAAATTGGGTAAATTACAATTATCTCTGTTCAGATTAATTTGATATAATTATGAGTTCCTCTTTATTATTTCAAAAATTACAAATATTCTTTTGAATTTTGTAACCGTAATAAATAACACATTTTTATCCATTGTTTTGATGAACTGATCAAGATGTCTTTATATAAATTGATTTGTTTTTTTTTTAAATTATAAATTCTTTGGACAAAAATATGGAGGGGATGTTTCTTATGTTTTTTACACGGAGAAGCAATGATGTAATTAGCCTTGGCTTATTTTCTACAATTTTATAAAAAAAAAAAAAAATTAAGGCAAAATGGATCATTTCAACCCCTTGGTTAAAAATAACAAATCTTAGGGAGATATTTATCATTTTTGAAGAATGAGGAAGTATCTGTAATTATGTCGAATTTCAAGGAAAGTCATTGTAATTCATCCTTTCAAATTTCATGCAAAGTGAAATTTACTAAAATTTTGATTTGGCCAAACTAATAAGTCACATGGATGCATTTGATATACGGTAATTAATTGGTTTTATTTTTCGGATGATATGTTTATTTTATAATGAACGTCTATAATCTTTATCCGTTAGTTGAATTTTTGGATCAATTAAATTTTGTTCGGATCATAATTTCTAGTATACTAGGTCAGTTCAATTATATATAGGGATAATTACAATTACAACCCCTGACTTAAAACCACTCATAATTTTAGGTTATTACACATACACCTATTAAAAACGTCAACATTATTTACACAAAATCACACATAATTTTTTTAAAAATTACAAACTCCCCAAAATATCAAAATCATTACACAAACTATCTTTATTTCTTAGCTGTTAGGGGTGATTTTATAATTATACAAAAAACAATGATAATTAATATAAACAGACATAGGTCATGGTTGTAAATATAATTAGCCTTTATATATCTATTTATAATTTTGACTCAAGTCATTAATATAGATCAAGATAAGCGCCAGAGTTCATAGACAATTTACAGAAGTAATTACAAATTATCTATTAATGCATTCATCAGTTTGGTTAAAAAAAAATAAAATTAAATACATAGTATTCTAAGAAGAAGTGGCTCATCATTTCATATCCAGAGATAACTCCTGCCGGCGTAGAAGTTTTTAAATTCATTCGGACAAAGGAAAATAAATATTATAAACCACAAGTAAACGTTAAATTATTAATCTAGGTGGGATCCAACCAATGAGATCAGACACCGGTCAACTAACGGCAAAGTTCTAAAATTTTGTGATTACCCCTTGAAAGTTCCAATAATTCAAAATTTATCGTGTGGAGTGATGTGAAGTGAAAATCAAGGAGGGCATTTCAGACAAATGAAAATTTTTCAAGAACCAGTAACGGCTGGAGGCTGTGTTGGAGCCGGAAAGTCAAATCAACAGACACAGTGATTCGACTAGAGCCGAAACAAAGAGCTCCTTGACAAAAATAGGCATCATTCGAAGATATTTATGTTGTGGTAAGATTTTATTCAACTATACTTTTACTTGCTCGTACAATTAATCCATGTGATTCTTTGGAAATTCTCAAGTTATATGTAAAGGCTTGTTATTTTTGTGCATATGATAAATGGATAATAAGTTAATTAATAAATAAATTTGAATTGAAATTGTTCAATAATACATCAATAAGGATAAAATATTCCAAATTACCTAATGGTTAAATTTTAAACGACTTTGAGACTATTGTTAACTTAATTGTTGAAGTATTTTGTTAGGACAATCCCAACATGTTTAACGTTCTGAGTTGATTTTAAATTTATTCCCTACGCCTGTTGGGGATCAAGAACCAATCATCCAACCTCAATCAATGTGTTTGCTTATTAGTATATGTATTTCATTTTGTATAATTTTGTATCAAATGGAAGTAATTATAGGATTAGGCGGGATAAAGTAGATAATTCAATTCAATAATTTAAAGCAAAGTGCTCCCCAAAGTTAATTGTAATTATTTGTATATGGTGGACTTCATATAAATTTTTACTAGCCGTCGTGGCACGTCGTCCCTGCGTGCATATAATATATATATATATAAATCAACAAATTACATTTAAAAAATAAAAAAAGAAAAGAAAACTAACTTTAAGGGTATTATCGATAAAATCAAAAAATCGGTGTAGCGATGTCATAAACTGTTATTTGTGAGTGATAAGGCCTTTCCTTTATATATTAGTATAGATAATACAAAGAATTTATGCGATAAGTTAGTGCATTGAGTAGGACAATACGAGAGGTCACTTGTCGATCTCTTCCAAGAGGATATATAGGGGGGCCATGATAAAAGAGTACACGTTGGGCTTGTGGATTTGGTTTCCAACGAAAATCTTGTGATGATTCAATCAAATAAGGTTCGAGTTTGAAAGTGAAAAAGAATCAAAAGTTAGATCTCATAATAATTAGTTATTAAAACCAATGCATAGTTCTTGACTTCTTGTTAAAAAGTTTAATGATTTAATTAAGGTTAAATTATCTTTGCATCCTCTAAAATTTAATATAATTATAAAGAACTACTCGATTGTTTGAGAAATTACAAATACTTTCTCGAATGAAAAACAATCATATAGCTCGATGTGGAAATTATTACTTTATCTGTGACACCCCCTACGGAACTATACTTTATCACTACTAATCATCATACTCTTCGTAATTATAAGTTGTCTTACAAGAATTTTCATTCTAAACTAATAAGATAAATCCTATTTTTCTCGATATAATATAATTCTATAAATATATCTTAAATCACGATAGGTATCATCAAAAGTTTATATTTACTAGGCCACAGATATACGTATGTACAAACTCCAAGAGATGAAAGTTTCAGGCTGTTACAAAATTTAAAACGCAAACCCGACAAAAGACTAGATGTTTAATAGTCATATGGCCAAACCCACGGCTTCAGATGTCACGGCTGACCCACCTATTCAGATTCATTTCACGACTCCAAATTTGACGTAGCTAGTCACCGTGATCTATCTCCTGAAAAATATTGGCAAGGGATGAGCTGCCTACTCAATAAGTATAGCTAACCAGCCTAGCTATATACACGTCACGTCACAAACTAACGAATATTCAATATAAATATATATGTATGTAATCACAATAAAGCCATAAAGTAATCAATGCCACAATCATGCATTAATACATAATACAATATCTGAAGTCACAGTTTTATATTCTTAGGGCCCTGTTTACTCTAATTGGAGTACATCAGTCAATGGTTCTGTCGATTATCATCATCTCAATCAATGTCATATCGTATACAGCACAGGATACCCGTCGAATGTGATATCCCCACACTATCTGAGTGTGTAGCAATATCAGCACAGAACATCACAACGAACATGGCATCCCCACACCACCCCAGTGTGTAGCTATCAGCACAGGATATTCCCCGCTACCCGGAATGTCCCGGTACCCTGCGCGTCATGGTACCTAGCTTATATTCATTTTTCTCATGTCACATCGTCAATCACATCATCAGCAACACATCATCACAAACCATTGACTATGTTCCCCAACTAGGTAAGTCATCTCTTCTCTCAATTTAACGATATACTCATAATTGACTTCTTCATTCAACTTCATACAACAATAGCATATAATATAAGACAATCATCTGTCAATCTTTATAATACGTAAATAATTACCAATAATCACATAATGACAACTTCACAAAATAACCACGTAGTTCAAATAAGCATTTATAAATACCAACCAGGTTTATAACAAACAAGTACAATCATATATACCTATATAGGTTCAATTAACTATACTTACCTCGATCCCAAAACGATTATGCTAGTAGGAGTTGATTAGTCTTCTACTTTATCCCCGTGTCCTATAATACGTTATAATATATATAATTAATATAAATATTGAAAATCTCGTAAATTACGAATGAAATTACTAAATATATACGTATATTTTATATCAATCTTTTAATATTTTATTTATATTAATATTCAAACATCCGTTCCTTTTTCCTCTAAATATTAGACACTATAACCTTCCCTTGTATACATCTAATTTATCAATTAGCTCATAAAAGCTCATTTCCTCAAACCCCTCATAATTTTATAATTATCGTTCTCTATAACCTCCCTAAACGAAATTATTACAAAAATATCATATTTCTTTTTAATAATTATAATTTTCTCAAATACAATTCCCTAATATTTCTCAAATATAATTCCCTACTATCCCTATTAATTTCTGTCGATTCTTCACTATAATAACAATTATTTAAACACTGGTACATACAATTATGTATTTGATTATTAAACCGATCAATTCGAATAGTCCAGTATAACAACTACTAAATCTAGTAGGTTATATAATTTCATATAATTAGCTATAATATTCTAGTCCAATTAAATATATACCCGAACACTAATTTATATAAATACTCAAATTCAATAAATTTTTCGGTTAAATAGTAAATCGAATAGTACAAATCATATTTAATAAATGCACTAATTAAACAATATTAATATAATAATTAATTCATAATTTAAAGTAAAATTTTACTAACCTGATTTTTCGCCCGAGATTAGCAAATTTCAAATAGGTGAATGTGTATTTTATATTTGTGTGTTTGATTACTTAACTTGTAAGTTAATAACATATATATATTTACATAGGTAAAATGGTGGTCAGCCACGTGCTGGCTGACCATATATATCATTTCATTTTTTTTATTATTATTTTTTTATAATTTTATTAAAATTGCAATTTGATCCTTAACTTCTATATATTTGTGTATTGATCACAAATATTTAATAAAGTTTCAATTTAGTCCCTTCAAGTTTTAATATATTTATAATTTCAACCTATAACTTATAATTAAATTTATATTTTCTTAATAATGACTAATTAGTCCATCGATTATGAATAAAATTATATGGACGTCACATTATCCCTGCTCTTTTTTTTCCTTAAAAGAAAATATTTGAAAAAAATATAAAAGAATATGAGGGTGGGTAAAGTAAATAATCCAGAAAGCATATTAGTCCATTAAAATATTTTAGAAAATTCTAAAAGTATATAAATACAGTTCACTACAAAATTTGATTGAAAATCTAACGGATGCTAATGAGATTGACTCGTCGTTAGACGGACACTAAAATCAATGAGGTCTTTGTAATTTTAGAAAAGACGAGTATGTATTAATGATTATATCAAACATCGATAGAAGTGTCTGTAACTTACCATTTAACTAAAGTCTGATTTTACATTTAACCAAAAGACTGTTTCGTAGACTACAACATGTTCGTTTATGTTTTCATATTCAATTTTTAAAACAGTAGTTCAAGTGAAAATATATTTGTTTATACGTATTCCAATTGAAAATATATTGATTTCACACCCCATTTCAATATAAAATACAATCTCATTAGTTAAGCCAAATATATTATCTTTTTGCACAATTATTTATACAAAATTAAAAATATATATTTTTCTATTAAAAATTGAAAATTAAAAAATCAAAACATAAATAATAAAAATTGCTACTCCTTATTTTGAGAATCTGATGGAGACCCTTCATCGGCCACGGTGAATTTAATGAGGTTGTTGGAGCTGCTGGGTAACAATATCTCATCATCAAAAAATTTCAGTACAATGCTTCTTCAATGAACTCAGCGGTTTGATTGCTGATCAGCAGACAACTTTACTGCTCACTACATTTTAGGAGCAAAGCATGTCTTGGAACCCAAGTTGTCTCAAGAGGCCCATCTAATTTCTTGATAGATTAATTACACATTGTAAAGTAGTAGTCCTCTTATTGTGTTAAAGATCAACATATTGGCCTAACTGAAAGTGGAGCGACATGGTGGGCTGGGGTGATTCCTGCATCAATCATTGGAGATTAATGGACTATGTGTGATACATGAATACGAACATGACGATATGAATATAATTATATGAAACATTTTAAAAATTTAGAATACGACACAGTAGTAAAATGACTTTACATAATATATACTAGTAATTTGTGCTACACTGTGTGTGCGCAACTTCTATACTATTATTTAAAATAAAATATTGATAAAATTTTATTATTTAATAAAGTATATACAAAATAATAAGTTAATATTAAATTTATAAGAAAATTGTGATAAAAAAGATGAATGAAAAAAATATATTAAAAGTTAATAGGGGAATGGAAAGTTAGATGAGAATATAAATGTGAGAAAATAGGAAAAATTGCACTTTTGGTCCCACAGGATATGGCATGTTGCACTTTTGGTCCTGTTGTTTACGGGCTCAACACTTTTGGTTCATGTGGGGCCAAAAGTGTTAAGCCCGTAAACAATGGGACCAAAAGTGCAACATGCTATATCCTGTGGGACTAAAAGTGCAATTTTCCGTAAATTAACCGGGCGAGTGATGACACTCGCCTGGTTTCAGTATGATTTTTAATGACCGTTAGGTGACGGGACCAAAAGTGCAACACTTTTGATTCCTGTGGGACCAAAAAGTGTTGAGCCCGTAAATAACGGGACTAAAAGTGCAACAGGCTATATCTTGTAGGACCAAAAGTGCAATTTTCCCGATAAAATATCTAACTAGCAATTTGTGGCACACCCACACCCTATGTGTGTGTGCAACTTCTATACTATTAATTAAAATAAAATATTTGTTATTTAATAAAGTATATACAAACTAATAAATTCAAATTAAAAATGGTGATAAAAAAAAATGATTGACAATTAAAAAAAAAAAAAACTATTGGAAGATAATGGGGGTGTGTGCAGTTAGACGAGAAAATAAAAATAAAGAAGACAAAAAAAGAGAGATACACTAAAAAAGTGCTATCTCTTAATATATAGTAGATAAATATAGATTTTCATAAAATTAAAATATGCAATATGACAAATATCGAAACATAAAACATCATCAAGGAAAGATCCAAATTCAATATTATAATAAAATATAAAATAGGGTTAAATGCATTTTGTCCTCCGGAATTATCATTGATGTAACATTTATCCCCTTAAACTATCAAATGTAACACTTAACCTCCTAGTTGGACAAAATTGCTACTCATGCATTGAATAATTATATTATTCTTAATATATTTTAGTATTTTGTACATCAGATAATCTATTTTCTAATATATATAATAGATGCACAACAAATATAACATCCCAACAACTCATCTATACTTTTGAAAATAAATTAACGATATATATATGCTTAACCAAAGTTTAAACACTTATAGAAGTTCACACTTAAGTTTTGTATTTGTTGTGTATCTATATTTGTATATATTAATTTATTACACCACCTCGAGTAAGTGTTATATTTGATAGTTTAGAGGGTAAATATTATATCAAGAATAATTCAGGGGACGAAGTTTTTTAACCCTATAAAAATAAAACATGTCTTATATCTATATTTTTATCCAATATACATGGCAAAAATATATGCATAATTCTAATAATCTAAATTAGTTATATTATTACGATTTTGAGATTTTTCCGTAACTTCGTCCACAAATAAAAAGAAAATTAAAGAGAGAAGCGAAAGACAGATCGAAAAAGTTAGAAAAGATAGAGAAAGAACAAAGGAAGAAAGAAGACGTTTCAATTTCATATGGGAAATGAAATTTAATTTTCCTATTATTTTAGCCGCAAAACTTTTTTGAAATTATAAAAAAGAAAAAACCCAAACGCGTCGGACACTATATCTTTTTTTACTATTATATGTTTTTGGACATGCGAATATCATACTCAACACATAATATGTGTCCGTATTCAATGTGTGTCGGACACAACATAATGTGATTTTTTGAAGTGCCTGTCCATTATAGCAGACTAGTTGTTGAATTGTCCGATGGTGTGTTCTTTCAAACTTGGGCTTGGGTGAACCATGGAAAAGGCCCATTTACCCGATGCAAATTGGACTGTATCCTAACCAATTAGAATTGGATCGAGCCCAGTGCCATGGCCCAGCCCGTCTTCCACGTCTAAAGTCTGCAGAATTTTCGTTGATTATTGCTTCCCCTTTTTCTTCCCAGAAATGTCGTGGTCAGAACTGATCATTTTTCTTCACGTGGTGGATTATTTGCCAAACCGGGTTCAAACAAAAACCAAGACCGATGACCTGGCAGAATGGAAATCCACGTGGCTGTACGTAATTGGGCTTCTCATTAGTCGTGACAGGTAGTGTATGGTGGATCAGTAAGCCCAGCACTCACGAACCCACCGGCTAAACGGCAGAAAGATATAGAGATTCCGCCGTGGACTCCTCCCCTAAATCAATTACTCTCTCTCACACATCGCCAATCTGAAAACCCTAGCCCACCGGAATCACGATTCACTCGTAATTCTTCGGATCTCTTTCCTTTACTTTCCGATTGTTTAGTTAATCGTGTTCCATTTGTCGATTAAAACTGCATAATCTATAGTTTCTTTCTCAGTGCCTAAACCCTTTGATTTTGTGTTCGATGCTTGGAAATCGTGGCTTCTTTATAGTGACGCGATCTAGAGACTTTTTGTCTCGTACATTATATACTTTGTCATATTTATGCATATTTCTGTTAAGATGAATTAGCTTGTCCTATAGCCAGGATTTGTGTGTTTGGGCAGAAATTTTCCTTCTATTTTGTAAATATTGGCATCGAGACTTTTTTTCTTTTTTTGCCTAAACTTTACGAAGCAGATTTTGTGGGTTCTTGTTGAAAAATCCTGTTTGTGTGTGTTGATAAGTCAAAATTGGTTTTGTTGAGAACTGATATTCGTGTGGAATATGTTTCAGGACATTCTGGGTGTGAAGAATTTGAAGCAACACAGGAACCTGGTTAACGGAAGACGAGAAACATTTCTTGATTCCCAAAATTCTCAGCTTCTTTTCTGATTTACTCTGCCATTGTAACAAAATTCAAGATACAGCGACAAGGTTCAGGGGGCGACTTGCCCCAGAGTGGCGAGTTTAACCCTTTCCCTGTAGCACGGAGGGTGAACTCCTTCCAAGCTGTTGCAATGGATGATGACATGGAGGGTGGGATTTATCAGGAAAGGACGAGGACATTCCCTAACATGCGTAGTAAACCTTACTCACCTCTGGTAAGTGCATCTATTGTACTAATGTATTTTTATTTTTTAAGCGATACATACTATTTTACTGTTAATTTTACCTGTATCACTCAATTTGGACAGCCATTCAGAAAACATTTGTGTTATTATGTTGCACACTGACAATACGCTTTCGCCCATCGAGAGATTGGTCTACAGAAGTTCATAATTGATTTTTCTAGTTTAAAGTGCATGCATAGAAAGATATGGCCATGCTGTAGCTGCTAAACTATAAGGTAAAATTGTGGACTGCTTATTGGGTTTGTGACCAGAAGATATGTCTTTCAGTCTCACAATGGGAGTTGCATCATTTTGTGCAAAGGGACCTCCTTCCTAAAACATGAGAAGAGGAAATTGATGTGGAAAAAGGACAAACAATCATTCACTTTTGCAGAAACATGAATAAAAAGAAATGAGTGAATATTCTAGGACTCAGCTGAAAAGACAACCATACTGAAAACCCTTATTTATATCTTGGGCCATCCATTTCACAGGGTAATTATGATATCTGACTTGAGGATCTTTGTTTTCTTTGTGTACATAACAAGTTACTAGACCATCCTACTTCATGCTGATAACAGGGTAATAACTGAATGAATGGAGAATCGTGAAGCTGCTGCTTCTTTTGTTTTCCTTAGGCCTTTTCTTTTTTCATGCTGATAACAGGGTAATAACTGAATGAATGGAGAATCGTGAAGCTTCTTCTTCTTTTGTTTTCCTTAGGCCTTTTCTTTTCTGGCAGCGTTTCTTGTCATCTTAATTTATGTTGCACATAATTCTCATTTTGCTCAAGTGCTAACTGCCAAATGCTTTCTGCAGATCTTTCGTTTACTTATGAGAATAAACACTCGTGTTCTTTTGGTGCTTCTGCTCTGTGGACTTGGAGCTCTCTTTTATATTGGCGCAAGTACCTCGCCGATTATTGTGTTTGTATATTCAGTTTGCATAATCAGTTTTCTTGTGTCGATATACCTTACTAAGTGGGTACTTTCTAAGGATGAGGGGCCTCCTGAGATGGTTCAGGTATTCTTTTTACTTTGTTTAATATTTGTTTCTATTTTGTGCGCTATTTTTCTGTGATATACACTTAATTCTTTTCTGTAATATTCATGATAAGAAACATTTGTTATTTTTTTTTGTTTCCTGCGATTGGACTTAATCATTAGTTCAGTAATTTTTTTATATGGTCTTTGCATTTTATTTTCCTTTCCAATTTTGAGCCAAGATTTTGGTTGTTGAATATATCTTTTCGGTTTGATATTTCACTGTCGCATTGTATTGGGATTTAGAAGTTAAACTTGCTACATTTTGCTGGAAAAATTTGGACTGAAGACATCATGTGGCTCTGATTTGATATTCACTGTTTCATTCTCTTAGGATTTATTGCATTGAAGTTTATTCTGTTGCCTTTGGGCTTGAAATCACAATTGGAGCCATTCTGTGGCTATACACCTTGTTCAACAGTGAAAACGTGAATTGATTGAGCCAATATATTATAGCTCTTCTCTTGAAGTTGGGTGCAGGGCATTAAGTATACATATCTGTACTTGCCACTACTATTGCTGCACCATGTCTGCCTTGCCGATTCTTCAATGTATGTTTTTGACATTTTCTCAAATGAATTAGTACTACTATTTTTTAAGTTAGCATCTTTCCGCAAAATGTGAGCTAAGACATGTGTATTCTTAAGCATATAGAGAAGGACATCAGGCACCAATTAGAGATGTTTCTAGCCTTCAGATAGCAAAGTATAATAATTAGGAGTTGGGACTTCTTTGTCCTAGGAAATGTACATGCCATACTCTCTGTTGGTTAAACATGATACGCGCGTTCATAATTTCTTCAACTGCTAGCATATATAAGTAAGTGCGTATGCTACTAGGTTGGAGACACTAACAGAGTCTTTAACTATCTTCTTCTAGATTGATAGCTATTATTTTCGGTTCCTGGCTTTCACTGCCCAGTATGAATTAATAAAAGTTCTATAAGTTTGGCATCCATGGAACTGGAAGTTAATGCTACTCAATAGCTAACCTTTCATCTTAAAGTGTTTTCTTTTGTTTCAACGCATTCACCTTATTATTTTACTTGCTAGATATCAGAAGCTATACGTGATGGTGCTGAAGGTTTCTTTAGGACCCAATACGGGACTATCTCAAAGATGGCTATTTTACTAGGATTAGTAATCCTCAGCATATACATGTTTCGTAGTACGACACCGCAGCAAGAATCTTCTGGGTTGGGGAGGTAACTATAGAATTTGTATTTGGTGTGTGGTATCCTCCCTGGCGCATTACAATTTAGACTACAAGCCATAAGAGTTTCTAATGACAGTTCATGGCTCTGCCCATGGTGATGCAGGTCAACATCTGCTTATATTACTGTTGCTTCTTTTCTTCTTGGGGCTCTTTGTTCTGGTATTGCTGGCTATGTTGGAATGTGGGTCTCTGTGCGTGCAAATGTTCGTGTATCAAGTGCAGCAAGACGGTCTGCAAGAGAGGCATTGCAGGTCTTTTCCACTGGAGATACTTATTTACTTCATGTGCAGCTGGAAATGCATGTTAGATTTGATGAGTTGGCTTCATTCTTTTGCAGATTGCTGTTCGCGCTGGTGGTTTTTCTGCGTTGGTAGTGGTTGGAATGGCTGTCATTGGTATTGCGGTTCTTTATGCCACCTTTTATGTTTGGTTGGAGGTTGATTCACCAGGTGCCATGAAGGTTTCTGATTGTAAGTTTTGCTTCTCATATTCCCATCTTAATGAACTTTCAACTATTTTCTTTTTGAGTGTGTGTATTTCCGTGGATATGCTTGTTCTTTTTTCTTTTTCCTTGTCCTACAGATTTGCAAGTGTTTGCCATCTGTAGCTTGATGTTTATTTTGCTCTTTCAGTGCCTCTTCTGCTTGTTGGATATGGTTTTGGAGCTTCATTTGTTGCGCTTTTTGCTCAGTTGGGTGGTGGAATATATACAAAAGCAGCTGATGTTGGAG
The DNA here is from genome assembly GCA_034509735.1 of Sesamum alatum. NCBI lineage: Eukaryota > Viridiplantae > Streptophyta > Magnoliopsida > Lamiales > Pedaliaceae > Sesamum > Sesamum alatum. Next base: position 55,356,842 of record JACGWO010000001.1, read on the forward strand.
CTGACCTTGTTGGAAAGGTGGAGCAGGGTATTCCTGAAGATGATCCACGTAATCCTGCTGTCATTGCTGATTTGGTATGAGTTGTCCTATATTTTATTTTATTACCCGCTGTATTATCTTTTGGGAACTATGGCTGGTCAAACATGTATTCTGCCCTTCCTATATTTTCTTTGACGAATCTTTAACATTTATTTGTTTCATTCATTGTGATGGATAAATGATTGACAAATTAAAGGTCGGAGACAATGTTGGCGACTGTGCTGCTCGCGGTGCTGATCTGTTTGAAAGTATTGCTGCAGAAATAATAAGTGCAATGATACTTGGTGGAACAATGGCGCAACGGTGTAAAATTGAGGGTATTCACTAGATCTTTTTATCTACATGTGAATATGCTTTGATACCCCAATAAAAGAAGCCCTTTTACATGTTAATTCACTTTCTCAAACATGTGCCTTTTGGCTTAGCTGCTTTTGCACTTTTGTTGTGAGGAAAAAATTCCATAACATTTATTCTTAAAGCTTTGCTGCCGAGTTTACGATTTTAGATTGGTGTTTTTTCGTGCATTTATTTAATTTCACATATCAGGCAGTGTCACATTCTAAACCCACTGTTTGACGTATATGGCAAAATATCTTTATTACCCCTAGAGGAGTCTGAATCGACTGGAAGAAGTCAACAATAACAAACATTCTGAAATGCATGACAAATGAGAATTAATGGTTGATGGAAATCCTATCCCCCACTGCATTAGAATTTTCCTTTTTTTCTTTTATAATTAAAGTTTGCCTAGAAGTGCATATCTGGCAATAAGCAAGGTTGGTTACTATTGATTTTTCAGTGTCAAGTCTCATGTCTTAAGATCATCTTATGATGTCAATCTTCTTGTATTGGTCAAGCAAGAACGTTCTTTGTTTGGTTTGTGATGATGCATCCTATTTATAATGAGTTTCAATTACATTTGATGATTGGCGTTAAAAATTGCGTTATTTCTGTGGACTATAAAGTATAAACTTTCTTTTGCATTTCTTTCTGTGAATTCATTGCTGTTACTTATTTTCCTAGACATGTTTTTCGGCTTCCTGTTGGCCTTCTTTGCTATTGATTACGTAACTGTGTGATGATGCTGAATAATGATTTTACAGGATAATTTGCTTTTTTCATGCTGACAAAATCTGATTGGCTCTTATGTGTATTGTTTACATGCAGATCCATCAGGCTTCATTCTGTTTCCTCTTGTTGTTCACTCATTTGACCTCGTGATATCTTCAGTTGGGATCTTTTCTATTCGAAATACACGTGATTCTGGAATCATTGGTGCTATGGAGGATCCAATGAAAATTCTTCAGAAAGGATATTCTGTAACAATAGTTTTAGCTGTTCTTACATTTGGTTTGGTAAGGAGGTCCTGTCTTCGCTTTGTAGTAGTAATTTTAGTCTCTAAATTCTAGGAAACCTTGATTCTTCCTGCTTTTCTTATTGGTGGTATCTCTGCTTGCTTGTTCCTGGTGCATCATTTGCTTGCTCAATCTGGTAATGTCTGCTATTGCTTTCGCAGTCCACACGCTGGATGCTGTATACTGAACAAGCGCCTTCTGCTTGGTTGAACTTTGCCTTGTGTGGTTTGGTTGGCATTATGACGGCTTATACCTTTGTCTGGATCACAAAGTATTACACCGATTACAAGCATGAGCCTGTTCGCACATTAGCACTTTCTAGCTCCACCGGACATGGAACTAATATAATTGCTGGAGTTAGTTTGGGTCTGGAATCAACGGCTCTTCCTGTTCTTGTCATTAGTGTATCTATCATTTCAGCATTCTGGCTGGGCCAGACTTCCGGACTGGTTGATGAGTCTGGAAGTCCAACTGGTGGGTTATTTGGAACAGCTGTTGCCACTATGGGAATGCTCAGTACAGCAGCTTATGTGCTTACAATGGATATGTTTGGTCCAATAGCTGATAATGCCGGTGGAATTGTTGAAATGAGTCAGCAGGTACTATGGATAACCTTGAGATATTTAGCCTGCCTTTAAGGTTATTTTGTAAGGAAGTCTAAATTTTAAGATTATCTTTTGTTTAGACTTACTTGTTACCAATTGCAGCCTGAAAGTGTACGTGAAATTACTGATGTTCTTGATGCGGTTGGCAATACTACAAAAGCTACAACCAAAGGATTTGCAATTGGGTCTGCAGCACTGGCATCTTTTCTTCTGTTTAGCGCTTATATGGATGAAGTAGCTACATTTGCACATGTAGCCTTTAATCAGGTCGGCATAGTAAGTTTGCTTACAGGATAAATCCATACACTATTCGATCGATAACTTTATTTTGTTCTTGAACTCGTCTACAGGTTGACATTGCCATTCCCGAAGTGTTTATTGGTGGATTGTTGGGCTCTATGCTTATATTTCTATTTAGTGCATGGGCCTGTGCTGCAGTTGGTCGAAGTGCTCAGGAGGTGGTTAATGAAGTAAGGAGACAGTTTATTGAGAGACCGGGGATCATGGTTTGTATCTGAACTTCACATCTTTTTGGGGTTTAATGCCTATATTAGATCTTCCATCACCAAGGTGCATAATCATCGCTTGTTTGTTTCAGGATTATAAGGAGAAACCTGATTATGGTAGATGTGTATCTATTGTTGCATCTGCGTCTTTAAGGGAGATGATAAAGCCTGGAGCATTGGCTATTATATCACCTATAGTTGTAGGTAAGTGTTTGCTTCTCTGACGTGCCTTCTGAATAACCTAATGATTGCTTCATTAGGTAATACAATTTGCAGTGCACACGTTGAAATCACATGATCATAACATTATGTGTTATCAACACATAATTAACCTTACATACTTTAAGCATGTATTTATGAGGAGGGTATTTCTCAAACTATGCATCTGGCTTGGAAAGCAATATAGGTAATATTTTGTACTTAGGACTAGCTGCATGGTGCAAGTTCCCCTTGCTACGTGAAGTTGTGGACAAACAATATACTTTTTGAAGTAAGAAACCCTTGTTAAATAATTTTGCTTTTACAATTAATAATATTAAGTTATTAAAAGATGTTTGTGCTGATTCTGCGATTAGCTGATTTGAATGTTCAATGAGATTTTTGTTTCTACATACTTTTATGGGATAATCACTGTACCAATTTGTTTCCAACTAATATGGCGGTCAGATGGTAAATAGAAGACATGTTTACTCTGTTAGAGATTCTCAAGCTTCTGTGTTGCCTGCATTCTGCTTTCACTTTCTGTTAGAAGTAGGTCTTTTCTTAACCTTCTATGATTGCTCTCACCAAGTATTGCAGCTGGTTTTCCGTGATTAAGCGCTTTAATTGCTTAATAACTTTTTTCTTTGTTCTAGGTTTTCTATTCCGGGTGCTAGGCTACTATACAGGTCATCCTCTGCTTGGGGCAAAGGTTGTGGCTGCGATGTTGATGTTTGCCACCGTCTCTGGTATCCTTATGGCTCTCTTCCTCAACACTGCTGGAGGTGCCTGGGATAACGCAAAGAAATACATCGAAACAGGCGCTCTAGGAGGCAAAGGGAGTGAGTGCCACAAAGCAGCAGTTACCGGTGATACGTAAGTGTTGACATTTCTCATGAATTGAATGATATATGGAGCTATATCCATCCCACGTATTCTTATAATTTATATGGTGTTTTGCAGAGTGGGAGATCCATTCAAGGATACTGCAGGACCATCTCTTCATGTTCTGATCAAAATGCTGGCTACTATAACTCTCGTAATGGCTCCCGTCTTCCTGTAGAATGTTAGTCACTCCAGTAAAATGGCACTATTACCCGGATACATTCTCCTCTATGCATATACACTTTTGAGTTTTTCTTTTTTTTATGTAATTGATGATGATTATGGTGCCTACTCAATTTAAAGTCAATAGTAACATCAATTTTTTTGTTCTAGCTTTTATTTGAATAAGAGATTTAGCAAGTTGCTGGTTTGGTCTGACTGATAGTTAATGTTTCTGCTTTCCTTTTGTTATTAGACTATTTTGGACCTTTAACTAAACACAATTCAAGTATGTAACAACAAAATCTTTGTTTTTTCTCTTCTAAAAGAATTAGACGATATTTGAATTTAAATACGTGTTGGATTTGCAACAAAAGACCAACGCAGAACGACAGGTAGGGGGAGAGTAACTAAGTTCTACTGATCATTATATATAGTTTAGCTTCAGTAGTCTTTTGGAATAAAATAATTAGAATGTTTTCAATTAAAATGGGATGGGTTTGTTTATCAAACAAGCTCTACTTCATATCTTTATTTCTTTCATTATTACTTGTTAGCTTAAACTTAGTTTATGGTTAAGACATATTATTATATAAAATAAATATATAAAAGAACAAAATGCAAATAAATGCATAACTTGTAATGAAATAAATAGAAGACCAAAATCATGTGCCATGATGAGATAAATTTGAAGAGGCTAAATGAGATCTGAGAGAGACGCAGAGAGGTAGAATGATATATGTTACAAATAGTAATAATGGCAGACTTCTAAGAGTACAGAACAAAAATATCATCAAAATATTGACATTTTACAATCCCAATTTTTTTGTGCATATTCCAAACTTTTGGGAAATATATCCAAAATTTAAGATAATTCTACCAAACAAAAATTTATGATGTGCGGAAATTAAATGAAAAAAAAAAATACATTTTCTGTCAAACAACCGTATCATAAGAAATTATAACTATCTAGACTTGATGCGACGTAGTGAAAAATTACGAATTTTCCGACAAATCATAAAAGTAAAAAACATTTGTAAATGTTCACGACTTTTACAAATTTAATCAGGATTATTTTTCTTTATTGCAAATTAAAATTGCATTTGTAAATATTCTATTTCTAGGTAAAACTTCATATGGGTTCAATGTACTTCTATCTTCCATCCCGCGGCCCGACATACGGATGGAATCATCTAGTCGTCCAATTGATTAAATTCTATTAATTAAGATACTAATTTATTTTTGTTAACAATAGGTGGTGGAGAGTGGAGACCAAACTATTATTTGTTGCTGACGAAAAATAGAACAAAAGGAAAAGAGAAAAAAAGGAAATAAGTAGAGCGATGAGTACAGGAAGGAACACAGCCACATTTGACAATTCGTAGAGCCAAATTCCACGCCAAGAACACTAACTCAGAAAAGAAAAACCCACAACTGATTTCACTCTCTTCCCGCAAATTTCTGCTTTGATATTTAAGGTTCGTCTACTTTAATTTTTGGTTGCTATTCCAAGGATTATTACATGATGAGATTGTCCTATTATATTTTCTTCCTAGTATCACTTTTTTTTCGGATCTTTCAGTTATCTGCTTCTGTGGGATTTCTTGGTTACATTGTTTCTTTAAATCGATTTTTTTTTTTAAATGTGTGAACTCTGTGATGATGTTGATCAAGATTAATTTTTTGACACTTGGAAACGTTAATTATTCTGATTTTTGAATTTATTGGGTTATGTTGACTTGATTAAAGACATTTGGGATTATTTAACAGAATGTGTTTCCATGTTCTTTGGGGATGATGATCTTGTTTAGTCAGATGAGACTTCTCTGATATAAATATATATATATATATATATATATATAATTATTCTAATCCCATTTTCATTTCTTTGAGAAGAATAGAACTATTTATTTTCTTGAACAAAGGTTGCTCTTTTCATGGTTTCTTTGTACGGGAGCAGTCCAAGACACAGCAACTAGGAAGTTGTAGTGCTCAGGTTTTTTTGCATCCAAATCTTAGTAGTGCATGGTAGCCGATTAGGATCTTTTGAGTTCTGAGCTAACTATGAAGCTTCTTGAAGTTCATGTAAGAGAATGTGATGGGGTTGCATCAAGACCAGCTCGACTTCTTCACTTCGTCTTTTGCCATCAGTTGTGCTTTATTAATCGACTCCATCGTTGAAAACATGTGATGTGGTTCCGTTAATGACAAATCCCTCTTACCATTTGGAAATGGTGTGCTCAAGGAGTGTCATATCGTATAGATGCTTAAAGTTGTTAGTTGGCTTGTATAATTTGCCCTCTTGTGGAAGTTTGATGGTAATGTTTAAAGGGAGAGTTGTGCAACTACCCCCATAAAAAACCATATGCACATGCTTATTACCAAAACTCTGCGAAGATTATCACCGTTACAGCATTTCTGATTCAGTACAATGACTTGTAATGTGTATTGGGATTCTTATTCTGATTTGTTCTGTCCTCAACATAAGAAACTCGATTGAGAAAAATGAAGCTACGTTCTTAAAAGTTGTTTTACATTCTTTATCATGGTCATATAACCTGTTATTCTCACTCACAACTGTCTCATATGCTCAACTTCTTTGACTTGCAGGGTTCCCAGTTGCTACCGGTTACTGTTCCCGACGAGGGCTTACGTCCACATTGCCTTCCGAAACGTATTTTATGAGCTGATCATCATACCTCATAAGTTACTGTTTGATTATTTATTTAACTGAGAGATGGCATCTAGTAAAGGTTGCTTATATATGTTTCTAGTCATTTTTATTCCATCTTGCTGATCGTTCGACTGAATACTAACAAACTTGATTTGATGATCTGTATGCTTGATTTTTTCTTATTTGAAGTCGTGTCTTCCGTACGTCTCATGATCCTTATGCTACTTCTTTTTCACAGGATTAGCTATAGTGCTCATGGGAGTCAGTGGTGCTGGAAAGTCGTGAGTGTATATTTACATCTCGTGTGCTTACTTCTTATTGGCTTCTTCTTTCACCGTTAGGCTTCAATTTCCATTCTCATGTTATTACCACCTTAGTTAACTACATCATTGATCCATATGGTATTATTTTCTGCTCACTTGCTGTATTATTTCTTCCTCTGCAGAACGATAGGCGGCATGCTGGCAAAAGTGATAAATGCCCGATTTCTTGATGCTGACGATTACCACCCACAGTCGAACAAAGGTAGGTTCTTGATTACAAGTGTGTCGCTGTCAATTTCATAAAATAACGCCATCTTTTTTTTCTTTTTAACTCGTATAAAACAGACAAGATGAAGACTGGCATCCCTCTTTCAGACGAAGACCGCATTCCTTGGCTTGAAACTCTACGTGATGCCCTGAGTGTAAGCTTGGCAAATGGAGAAACTGTAATTCTGGGATGTTCTGCTTTGCAGAAGCATTACAGAGAAATTCTTAGATGTGCAGACCCAAACTACGTGCCAGGTTCTTTTGCTTGTGCTGTGAAATTTGTTTTGTTGAGTGTCGCGGCGGATGTGCTAGCCGCTCGGCTGGAGAAGCGAGCAGTGGAAGGGAACCATTTCATGCCTGCTAAACTCTTGCAGTCTCAATTAGATTTGCTTCAAATTGATGAATCTGAAGGGATACTCAAAGTTGATGCTTCACTAGATCCTCTGGAGACGCTCAAAACAGTACAAGCTTTAGTCGTTCCATCTCTCTCTGCACCACAATTATTAAGTTAAGTGATGATTACATATACACCTCCTCATCTATGATCTGTTTAGACAAACTATCTCTGTCTTTTGCATAATTACAGAAACCAACCCCTGATAGCCATAAAACAGAGGTAGTTTGTGTAATGATTGTGACATTTTTGGATGGTGTATGTGTAATTTTCTAAAAGAACAGGGGTGGTTTGTGTAAATAGTGTAGACGTTTCTGATAGGTGTATGTGTAACTATCCAAAAGGCAGGGGTGGTCTGTGCAAACAGACCATAAGTTAGACGGTGTAAATGTAATTACCCGTTAACTTAATTGAGGTTGCTCTGGCTAACAGTTCAATCATCAAGATGATAATAAAGAACTATCATATTTGTTGGGCTGTACTCGAATGAAAGACAGTCTCCATCTTGATTGAAAAACATTTGAAGAACATGAATTCCCTATCTAACGTTGTTAGTGCATATGATGCCTGAAAGCCAGATGGTTTGTCTGCTTGTTTCCTTACTCAGCTCAAGCTCTGAACATTTGATGATTGTTCTTACACCTACCCACCCCAAGGAACATTTCATTACATTACTCAGCAAACTGAATAGTTGCCTTTTTTTTTAAATCATGAAAACTATACAAGTTGATGTCTTAACACAGGACCTGAAAGGGTTAAAAAAATAATCAAACTATTTGATATTCAATTTGGAATTGATTAATAAAAATTTGTTTGAACTCGATTCGTTAATTTTATAAACCAAACTTGAACTTAATTTTTAGGCTCGGCTCAAACTCGATTTAGTTAGCTAAGAAATAATAAAATGTATTTGAAAGCATCAAACTACTCGAGTTTGACTTATGTTCGATTTAACTAAAGTTCGTTCAAGCTCGTTTCAATTATTAATCAAACCAAGCTCGAAAGCAATTTTTTAAGTTCGATTATGATTCAAACAACAATATGTTCGCTTCGACTCGAAAATGTCAGAAAACAGCATATACATACGAAATGCATAGAAGATGGAATACACAATAGACCAGAAATGGAAAATTGTGGATCTAGAGTTGGGCTTAAACGTGCGAGTTTGGGCTGGCCCACTTACTACTTACTGCCCAAGGCCCATCCAAAATTCTGGCCCAGTTGGGTTAGGTTTTTGGGATGGACTAAATAACAAGCACAATTGTTCGAGTAATATTATATTTTATTAAATATATATATGTGTGTATATCTGTTATTTGACATGAATATTTAATGTATAAGACGTAAATATAAATATGAGATAAGTGTTTCAGTCAAAACTCGGCAATTTTTTTTATTAAAATTGAAAAATAATGTAGGAAAATTAAGAAGAAAAATGAGTATTTCAAAAGAAACTATAATCTATTTTTGTTTTTATCGACTCAGAAATAATTTTATTTCATCATTTAATGAAAAGTATGAAAATACTAATGATTTGTATGAGTTTATTGTAATTTATTTTACTGTTATTTACTATATTGATGGCATTGATTGAATGGATGTATTGTTTAATTTATTCAAAAAAATATTGATAATCATATAACTACCGTTTTTATAAAAAAAAATTAAAATTAAGAGTTTCGTTTTGAAGTTTCTCTGATGCTTAAGCATCTAAGGGTATGATTGGTATGAGGGAATGGATTAGGAATGGAATGAATATTCCTAATCTTATTCCAAATATATGTTTGGTATAACTTAGGAATAATAATAACCATTCCTTTGGGAATGCCTATTCCCATAAGTATGGGATTAGGCATTCCCCCACTTACCCATGGTTTTAGCTATTCCCAATAGATTGGGAATAAATTTTTTTTTATATTGCTAAAATAACTTTAATAAAATTATAGTTGCAAGATTTATTATCACAAAATTATATATTATTTTGAATACATTAAATAAAATAAATATCAATATAAAATATTTAAATATGTGTGACCAAAATATAAAATATATAATATGAAAAAAATTCTTAAATATTATATTAAATATAATATAAAATTATTAACATCTTTATACGCATTTTACCAAATATTACTATAAATATGAGCATTTACCAAATAATAAGTATTTATCAAAAGAATTTAATTAAATATATGAAAACGTCCAACAATATATATTATAAACTTATAATTAATTTAACTTTTTAAAATAATATTTCTTATGTCATTAATGAGATGTAGCTTAGTTATTTTTTATTTAATTTTTAAGTTTCATTATTTAGAAAATATATAAATAAGTAATTTGGAAAGTTTTGATTCAATTCCATATTCCATTCCTTTGGTATACCAAGCATAGGAGTGAATACCAAAATTATTCCATTCCTACTTTTATTCCATTCCTAATTTCATTCCATTCCCACTCAATTCCATTCCTATATACCAATCATGCCCTAAGAGTTAACACGTTTTTGTTATGGAATATAATTATTCTATGGAAACACGGAAATTTTATACTTTCTTCCACTATTAAAAGCAGTTTATAGATGTTGTAATTTAGATGAAATCTTGTTAATGATGCTTTTATTCTTACTCACTTTTCTCATACTGTGCATCCACAATTGCGTGCACGACTTCAGATCAACTTCAAATAGTCGAAGAAAAATTGTATAATTAAAAAAAAGAAAAAGAAATAATCATAAACTTAAAAATAAATTCGATTGTTCGGCCAATTAAGCATATAACTATCACTTTATATTATTTTCAGCCATTTATAACAATTATTTTTTCTAGAATTATAATTAAAAAATTCAAAGTTATCATACAAAGAGGATTCATATTTCAATTTGATAACAGTGTTAATTACATCTGCACCATTTTATTTACAGTCTATTTACACAAATCACTCATATCTTTTAAAAATTATACATACACTCATCGGAAACCTCGACATCATATACACAACCATCTTTGCTCTTTGAAAAATTACACATACATCACTCAAAAACATCAACAAATCACACAAACTATCCCAATTTTTTAGCTGTTAGCAGTAATTTCTATAATTAAGTAAAAGACACGGGTGGTTTGTATAATTAAACTATAGATCAGGAGTTTTAACGTAATTATCCCTACATAATATTATAACAATGAACTTTCATAATCTACTATAAAGAACTTGACTAAATGATATATATGGTAATATTGTAATTAGACATTAGGGCAACATTGTCAGACTGTCATTATATAATCCCATCATCATATTTTTTTTTTTTTTCATTTTTCCCCCTAATGTTTTGTCTTGTATTTCATAAGAATCTTTAGTGTAGGAGTGGTTTTTTTTATTTCCCAGTGTCTGGGCAGTTGGATGCATCTCTTTCACCACTCTCGCAATAAACATTATCTTGATTGCCATGTGTTAAAATATCTCATCGATCCCTCAAACTTATATACATCTTATAATATTTCTTTCGTCAAAACTCATCGAAACATTGTCCGACTTAATCAAATATTATAAGCCGTCCACAGTTGCCGTTAAGACACCTGCTTTTGTTTTCAGCATACAAAAATGGCCAAAGTATTTATCAGTGACATAAGTTGAGCAGCTCCGAAAACTACATTTGATCTGCTAAATGTAGTGGTTTTGTTGCCAATATGTTGTTTATTAATGTGTGTCAAACTATGTCTCCTCATCCACATTCTCATCTTTTACATTTAAATTATTATTATTATTATACTTATTTCCATCATTTTCGGACTACTAATCAGTACGTAATTACTATAAAGTATATTTGAATTCTTCAAAACTAATAAATATAAATAAATTAATGTCATATGTTGGAAGAACAAAGACATGGAACAGAACTTGGCAATTGGATAATATTAACTAGTGCAGGCACTGGTGAATGAAGAATCTCTGCTCAAAGAATTATTGAGCATGCATGCCAATATTCCGATAAATAAATAAATAAATGTTGTCAATGGCCATGAAACTCTGGAAAATTAATAAATCATTAGGCGACATGCTACGATAAAATAATTATACACGACCACCAGCACATCTCATTTTTTAGCACAACATATATGTGGCCAAACACTGTATGATTAATCTTTTGGTAAATAGAATTGAATGAATTACATGATAATAAGAAAAAAAAAATTATAGTAAAAACGTTATTGTAAGAGAAATATAATATTAATGACAAAGAATTAAATAACAATGTTAAGAATACGAATATAAAGAGTAACGATAGTTGCTTTGTTACGTTATCAATGATAAGATTTAAATACTTGTCGTTGTTGATGATTAGTGATGTATATATATGATATGTCAAGTCAAATATACATAATAATTATGATTATATTTGCGTCATTGCACATGCATTATTGATTAATTATAATAAAAAAAATACAAACAAGTTCTTTCGTCACTATTAAATTTTATTATGATAAATGCAAAATTCTTATCATTTAAATAAATATAATTTTGTGGTAACTTTAGTATTATCACTACCCAATTAATCTCTGAAATGAGAATAAAACAAAAAAGAAAAAATAGAAAAATAAAGAAGAAAGGGACTGTACGCAAGGGTAGGACTGTGGGTGACGGGTATTGGGCCCTGAAGCTGGGCCTTGAGTCTGGAGGCCCGACAAGCAAAAACAGGGCGATATCCCTCACGTGTGGGTGGGGTTTGGGAGAGGTCAAAGTCAGCCCCCTGGGGGCCGCACGTGCTGATGTCCTGTGTCTTGTCGTGAGGTGACACGTGCGAGGTGACACACAATAAAGGGTCACCCCACCCCACCCCAATTATGGGTCTCACCCTCCCCCATAGCACAATATGACAATTTCACGTGATATTTTTGGAAAATATACCCGCGAATTTGGTGATATGTTTCTTGTTTTACCTAAATTCCTCACTTATTTTTTTTAATATAATATATATATAATATATATACATATTTATTTATTTAGGAATTAATTTGTTTTTGGTGTTATTTGGGTGCATGCATTCCACATATTAAGGGTCTTGCATTTGACTGAATTTATTTTGATTTTTGTCCTTCTCGTCTACGATAGATTTGCCCTCGTGTATCAAATTAATTGAGATAATGTATTCTAGGCCTTACCTTATTTTTTTATTTATTTAAATACAATATTAACACCCTTGTAGAAGTTTCAAGAATTGAAATATAATTGACAATTACTTTCATGAAATTGCACAATCGTCGCCAGGTTATCAAATTTGGCCATATATACACACACAATGTAGGCACGCATCACACATCAATTGTAGAAGAAATTTGAGTAGCTTATACTTTTAAGACCTCATCCCGTATAAAGGCATTGATTGAGTCGCAAATTGTATCAAAATATGTACACTTATATTTCATTAGAGCTACTGCTTTTTAATCTTATTCTGAAACAAAGCAATCTATTTTATTGAATACAAGTATATATATATATATATATATATTGATAATGCCAGGATTGGCTATCGAGCTAGTTCATGAGGGAGCATGCAGTCAATAATTCTTATAATTTAGAAACATTAAAAACATTAAGCTTGTACTCCGTGGCATGTGCTTGTCAATCATAATTGAACTGTCTTTATACGAAATATTGCTCCCAAAGGGCATCTGGTTCTATAGAAAGATCCTCAAAATTTATAAATACGTTCTTCAAATTCCTCGTCTCCAATAGTATAGGTCAGCAACGGTACACACAACAAAATCAAGATATCTATGTAACTAGGTTAAGGGGTATTTGCAAACGTTTATTTTAAATGTTTATAAGTTTATTGTTGAAAATAAGTTGAAAATATTACTTTTAATTTCACAATTTTTTGTTTTCAACTGTTTAAGTTAAAATTTTATTTAAGTAAAAAACTATAAGCACTTTTTTATCAATTTCTGCAGATTGTTAGTAATTAAAATTATAAATATCAAACTTCAACTTTTTTTTATTTTTAATTTTTGTTTACAAACACTTCAAATTTTTATTAATAATATATATATATATATTTATATATATTACCGTTAGTGAGAGGCGCCGTCGCCATCGCCGTCACCGTCAGCATTGGGTGGATTGTCCCCAAAAAGCAAAACTCACTTTCGCCATCAAACTTTATTTATTTATTTCGTTTTGAATTATCAAAATGAAATAAAAATCTATGAGCAATCGCAATCAAAACCCTCGTTTTCGCCATTATTGGTGATGATGAACAGTACTCCTGATGTCACGATCCAACGGTCTGACTGAATAATGTGGTGGAAATTAGTTAAACCAGCCTCCCCCTCATAATTATCTTCTCAGAAATTTAGTATTGGGATCCAGCCTTATACCTGTCCGTATTCTATACATTGATTGGAACAATCTGTGGGGTTAATTTCTAAACTCACGCAATCGCATTTACATACATACAATAATCAAATACATAGTTGTTGTTGTTCAAGTAACTAAGTACACGATGCTGATGCTTGTAATTTGCCTGACCACTTGATTGAGTGGTAAGATTGAGCTCTCATAATTAAGAGGTTGTGAGTTACGATTATACGGGTATAAATATTTGGTCTATTTTTATTAGTAGTATGTTTTTATTTACTTTGAGTTTGTTGGTTGATTTAGAAATATTGATGCTGTTGTTAGTAGTATGTTGGTTTATTTAATGCAATGTATATAGTCATGTGGAATAAAGTTATACCGTATTCTGAATTTCAGATCTAAAGAAGAATAATACTCTCTTATTACATTGCACACATTGTAATTGTATGAACCTACTTTTACGATGATTTTAGACGCAACTCGTTGTTTTTGTTGATTGTAAATTAGTATTATATTTTGTAATTTATTTAATGTGTATATATATTAATATTCGTGCAGAATTTATTGATGATGAATGGATATATAAATATTCTTTGATTTTTCTATTAGAGTTGCGATAATATTCTAAAATGTGCTTCGTTTTGTGGAGTGTGGAATTGAAATTGGAAGTTTACTTTATGGAAAATGGTAGGAAAGAAGAAGTTGGAGTTCATTTGCAACGCCACCAGCTGCACTTCCACATATTGATGGGATTTGTTTATTGAGTTGTTGTTGTCACTGCACCAAGGCGTATCCACCCTTCGCTATCGTAAAAATACGTATGTTGATACGCATTGGACACAAAATTACGTACGAGAACTATACTCATATGGGTAAGCGTCCCACATTGATTGTAGATGAAAAGTTGAGCAGTTTATATACAGTCAAAATGAATAATATCTTGCACAATATGATATCGATCGAGTCGCAAGCCGCATCATATATAAATTTTAATTAATTGCCAATTAAATTATCAATATTACCAATGATCTCTCGGCCTTGTGGTTAAGGTTCGAACCCCACCATGCGTGGGATGATAGTATATTGTATAATAAGATTGTTTGTATACTGTAATAATAAGGGGTTGTTGAGATTTAATTTATGCGATATTATTGATTAATGTATGATTATTATAATTGTCTCTATTAGAGTTTGATAGTCGATAAGGCTCATTGTAATCGATTTAGTTTAATTAATAATATTTATTGTTTTCACTTCAAAAAATTTTTTTATCAATACTTGGTATAAACCTTAAGTATTTCAAATATATCTTATAAATCATCATATATATATATATATTAATGAAATTGAAAAGTAATCTCGAAATAATGAAAAATGAGAATATCTTGCAAGAAGAGATATAATATAGTGTGTGAAGATTTATCTGAAAATATGAACAAATCCACGTGGAGAGCTGTTCAGTGATTGGACATCTGATGTGGGCCCCCTGATTAATAGCTTCTCCATGTAAGGACAAAAGGAGTTAAGCCAGGTCAACGGACACGTGTCAAAGACCTGGAGCTCTGGTCCCGTGCAATTACACAACACCCTCGCCCGTCCGAATATTTTTTCCCGGATTTTACGCTTTCTGGCATGTGGGTCCCGCCGACAATGGGCATCAATTGATGTAATGATTGTCTCTATCCCCCCTCCAAGTCTTCCTCGCCGATCATTTGCCAGAATAATACTGCCCGATGAATTGCCCCTATCTCCCACCGAGGAACTCTGCATCTAATCGGTGACGAAGCCCGTCGGATCGCCCGATTTATGTGTTAGGTACATCTGAGCAAGATATCTAGGCTAAGTCGTTAATTGATTAATTGAAATGATTGAAAGCCAATTTTGTACTTTAAGTAGAAACATTAATACTCAAATTAAGAAACAAACAAAAAAAACGTATACTATAATATATTAATTATAGTTGCTATAAAAATTAAATTATTCCATATATAGAACTTCTATAAATTAGTACTCGATTAATTAATAATTTTTTTAAAATAATAATTTTTCTTGATCTCAATTTGAGCCCAAGGTTAAAATTAATAATTTTGATAAATTAATAATATAATAATTTTTCGAAAGACCCTTAGATAAATTTATGGTCCCTTCAATATTATCAATTAATCATTCTATAATAAATTATAAATATAACTAGGACAGCTTAGTAAATATGATTTTATGGTTGTTTGCTTATTCTTAAAACTTAAATCTAGTTATATTCATTTATAATTTTCCATACTACATCCAAAAGCTCCGGTGTTACGTTCTCAAACTGCAACAAAAAACTGCGAAGAGTTGTTGCCGCTATGAGTACTTCATTCCCCGTAATTGGTTGCAAATCTTTTTGAGTGCATGTGGGGTGATCTCTCTTATACTCACGTAGTATTTTGCGTATTTGATCTGTTATTGTTGAATTTTGGACACCTTTTATATGTGAAGTCATGGTTGGTTGGTTTTGATTTGGATTGATTGGTTAAGAATGTTTGATGATGTTTATATAGTGGTTGATTTTCTTACCATATATGAATTTGCATTAAGTTTTAACTACTATTACTACTACGTACTACAATGAACTTTATTGTTTTAGGGGGATGTATTATATTCAATTAGTCAACACAATATTTTTGTTTTATTCATGAAGAATCATAGAGGTTCGTTGAATCAGAAAAAATCTTTTTAAATTAATAATTTATTAATTTATTAATTGATTAATACCTCTTTAAATTAATAAAATTATGTGGAATCGATATTATTAATTTCTAGAGGTTTTACTGTATTGTAATATTTATTTCTTAAAAAATTATGACAAATCAATACTTTCTATTGTGGTCATATAAAGTAAATGCGAAAATTCAAGTTTTGTCCAATATTAATCAAATTCATTGTGATTTTAGTAATGACCAAAATATTTGTCATGGTTTTTAACTATGAATATTGTTTTGGCCTAATTTGCAGAAACAACAATTAGTAGCCATTGAGTGATTAACTAGTATTCATTTTCAAAGTTTTAATTACGATTATTAATCATGACAAAATGTCATATTTCTGCTCATGAGTAACTATAAGCACCCCCAAAAAAAAAATCGGAGAAAGTAGGATGCAAAAATACCAAAGTTTCAACTAATGATAAATCTTAAGCGACAAATAATTCTTGTTCTCCTACGATGATAATTCTTTTAAATTTACTGACAAATTTAATATTTACGACGTCACATGAACAATTAATAATATAAATATGTACCATTAACACATTAATCTGTACTGAATAACAAATTCTGTTTATCCCAAGAAATGAACTTGCCCTTCGCCTTTTATTTTTTCTGGGAGATTCTTTGCTATATTTATTTAGGCACGCAGTTCCCGTATGACCATATGTTAAAAAAAAAAAAGAACAAACATCGTACAGAGAATAATTAAGTTAAAATATTTTTCTAAGTAAACTCCAATTTTAAAAACATATTATAAGATTATTATGAAGTGTGAGGTATTAACTTTTTAAAAAAAAATTAATGTTAATTTAGGTATTAATATGTCCTCTTCCTACCAACAATTAGTGTAATGTTATGGAAATTAATTGACCTAATTATTTGAAGGTTCGCACGTCCTCTCTCTTTTCATTAAAATTGACTACACCCCAACCAAACTCCTTAGTCAATTCTGGAGTGTCAACATTCACTCAATTATTCCCAATTTGCCTTGCTTACCAACATACAACTCAAATTTTGAAAATTAAGTTGATTAAGAATATTCTAGATTATTGATGCCGATGCAAGTTCTTGTATAGTTTTATCGCAAAATTGCGTTTGAATGAGATCAAGGGTTTGAATTCCAGTGCATGTTATGACACTTTATTTATTTTAACAACAACGGTTGAAAAATTTATTAAATTATTATTAATTAAGATATTGATTTTTGTAATTATTGATGATCGAGGTCCATAACACAATGATGTATATAATTCTTTTTTTTTAAAAAAAAAAAAATAGTTTTTGATTAGTACCCAAACTCAGCCGCCACTCGTATAAAATATCCCTCATCTATATTTTCATTTTCATTTGGAATCTGTACAAGGTTGTAAGTCATTGATATGTAAGAATGGACCGAATGGAATGAGCATCCTCAAATATATATATATATATATACTAGTCGACTTAATACGCCGTTCTTACGTGCGTATAATAAATAATATTTTATGTTTTAAAATATAATATAACACACTTCAAAAAAAAAAAAAGAGAGAGAAAGAAAGAAATAAAAAAAAAACTAACATAGGGGTATTATTGGCATAACAAAATTTGGTGTCGCGATGTAAGTAACCGCCTTTTGTGAGTGAAAATAGTGTTTTATTTATATATTAGTATAGACTAGCCGGCGTGGCACGCCGTCCCTGCGTGCATATAAAATAATATTGCACGCTTTAAAGTTATTGTAAATAAGAAAATATACATATTAATCACTACATTGTTTTTAAAAAGAAAGAAAGAAAAAAAGAAATAAAAGAAATAAAAACTAACTTAGGGGTATTATCGGTATAGTAAAAAAAATTGGTGTTGCGGTGTAAGTAACCACCATTTATTAGTGAAAACGGGGTTTGCTTTATATAATAGTATAGATATGGAATAATATAAAGACTTTCACTGTGATATAGGAAATGTTCAAAAAACTTCACGTGAAAATTAAAGTATCATTTATACCCCTTGTGTTATAAAACAAAGTTCAAAAAACCCCATGTGATCAGGTTTTGTTATGCACGCGCGTTGACTGCGTTTGAACATGTAAAAAGTGCATTTTCTGGACAATTTTGCCCTTATCTCTCTCCTTATATTACATATAATATATAATATATAATTTAATAAATCTTAAAATAATAAAAATATATATTAATAATAAGATATTATTTTATATAAATATATAATTATATTAATATTTTTAATATAATATTCTTTTAATTTTAAAAAATAATTGTTTAAAAAAAACAGAGAGAGTCGCCCCCTCTGTGGAGGTGGGGGTGGATTTTTTTTAAAATAATAATTATATTTTATAAAGTTTAAAATTTTAATTTTATATATTGTGGATATATTATAATTTATAAATATATTTTAATTAAAATTTATATAATATATTATATAAATATACGATTTTAAATGTGAGGGGTATTTTAGTCATTGCTCCTAAAAATATCTGTTTAGGTTGATCAGGGGGCGGTGTGATTCATTGTTCGTAACATAGGGGTGGTTTTTTATATTAAAATTTTTACAGAGTTTTTTTTTATATATTTCCATATCACATGGGGTTAAAATGAATTTAACCATATACACATATATATATGGTGTGGCAAAGTTACAAACTATATTTTCTATAATCAAATTATAGTTTTTGTTATCGAATAGTGTAATTGGCTCCAACGAATAAAGCTTAGAAGTTACTCCAAGTTGAAAAAGACAATGCAGCGGTTACTTGATGTGATTCAAACCCTCCATCAAAATAACAATAAATGATCAATTTTTCTAATTAGTATATAAGATCCATCAGAAGAAAAAGAAGGGGAAAAGAAGAAAAACTTAGCACTATATTGACTATGATATTGTAATTGATTTAGTTATAAATGATCGAACTAACCTATTATTTTATATCTTGTTTTTTTTTTAGGGAAATATTATACCTTGTTTTAATCTTTAGTTTTTGTTGCAGCATCAATACACATATATATATATATAGATGATGGTTTTGTTGTAATATATGAGATGTTTTATAAATTTCTTATAACCTTTTATAAGCAACTTTTTAAAATACAATTATTAGATAATTGAATTCAACATATTAATAAAAAATGAGCAAAGTATTTTTTTTTTCAATCACTAAAAGGCAAATTTTTCATAAAATTATTTTCATTCCATTATTACTGCTCTTTTCTAATTACTAATCATGTGAGTGTAACCAATTAATGAAAGATAATTATATTACCTATTAATTTCTTATATATACCAATTATAAGAATGATATTCAAATATGATTCATTTTCTTATTCTTATTCTATCATAATTCATTCCATATCTACGTAAGGTAATGCCAGTTTGGCCTTGTCACCAACCAATTTAATTGCAATATCGTTTCAACTTTCAACATCTGTACTATTATATATATTTTTTTTAATCGTACCAATTTTTAAATACTAAAATTTACCCTTTAATCCTGATTCGAGTAGTTGGTAATGATCCTCGGTGGAGTTTGGTGCTCACGATCTCGATCAATCACCCAGATAGAGTGGCCCCTGAGAAGAGAAAGCACGTCAGGCTAGTCGGGATGGTCCCCGGCGAAGATCCTTCGATGCTTAAGTCAGCTCAAGTTTGAGACGGCGATATGCGATCTAAGTATAGTAAAGGGTCGAGTATATTCAATAAATCTTACCATAAATGCGGTGGAATGGTGCTATTTATACAGTCAAGTGCCTGTACTTTTCTGGTCCACGTGGCGTCATCTCAGAGCCTGAGTTGTCAGACGATGAAGGGTCTAGATCCTTTCTTCCAAGACGGGTCTCGGTCCCAGGTCGGGTTGCGGGTATCCAACCCGACTGCAATACACGCGGATCCTGGTCCTTTAATTTTAATTTTGCCCCCTTTTTCAGGACTAGTTCTATCTTTTACACGATTAAAGGGTGTACTTCTATCAAATTCATTTCATTCTACATGAGTGATATGGACAGGGTTGACATATGTTCTACATCAATTGTAGACGATCGAGAACTTACACGATTTATAAATCTTAAAACATCCTCTCTCTATATATATAACTATGTGGCTCCGATCATAGCTAATAATACTGTGCATTAACGCAAAACTCAAGAAAAATCCATCACTCGAGGAAAAAAAAACACAAATAAAATGAAGAAACCAAAAAAAAAAAAAAAAAAAAGGGAGAAAATGAAAAGGAAGTGATGAGGATAAACGGATAATAAAGGCGTAATAAGTAGAGCAATAAAATGGTGATAATGAAGCGAAGAAATCAACACGAAAATGATTAAGACGACAAACATGTCCGAACCCAACGCCACAGTGCCCTTTAATTTTTAGTCCTTTAATTCTACATCAGAGCTATAATGAAAAATCTGTTACTATACTGCAGGTGTCAGTAGTATTCCTTTTTCTTTTGAACAGTGGAGTACTGTGTGATAGTGTGTGTGTGTCCGGAGGGCATCTATCGGGCATGTTGTGCAGCAATGTTTTTGGGTTGTTGGTTTAAGCAGAGGCAAAACCGGGGAACAATGTCTGAAACAGGGAATCATCATTATCTTATCTGTCCTTCGTCAAATCCTTTTCCTCTTTCACTCTCTTTGTCGACTATTAAATGTCCTCTGCCTCTCTCCGTCCCCGGCCATCTTGTACCTGGTCCAGACTTCAAACCCCCTCCTACACCTCTTTCAATTCTTTCCTTTCCTTCAATTATTCTTAATTATTGCTGCAACAATATAACTGCAAAAGCTTGCACAGGATTAACCATACCGGCCATGCATTGATTCGCGAACTCTACTGTTCGTTTTGATTGGAGTTTCATAATTTTTTTTTTAAAAGAAAAAGACTGCGTTGGAGAAAAAAGATACTTTAATAATTAGTGAAAGATTCGGCTCGTATGCTGCTTACGTTACAATTTGATTGAAATATCATGATTTTTATTTTAAAGAGATACATTATTAGGAGATTGACGTGGAATATGGTCTGAAACCCTCGTCTCTATTTAATATGTGATGATAGTAAGGCCTAAGATTGGTCTAAGTGATCGAGCCTACGTTATAATTTGTAGTAGTTGGGGCTTGCATTGGCGCAGCAACCCCTACTAGAAAGAATGAATAAATAAATAAATTCCATATAAATTATGTAGTTAAATTAATTACCTGACATGGCTGCTATATATATATATATATATGAGGAATATTAACAAGATTTAGGGAGGAATTATTGGTTGAGGGTTTATATATATATATATAGATAGATAGATAGATGTGCATTGTTGATGATGAAACTTGAAATCAGGAGTTGTGGGTTTTGGTTATGCCCCATTCATTGTGAGTCAACAGAAAGGCCCAGCATTGTCTTACCTTTAATCACTTCTTTTCATGCCCCTATGCATACAATTTGACGTTTTAGATAAGATTTTTCATGACGTGTTTTAATGAACTGTTTGCTGGGTTTTGCCCATATACATGCATTTTCTCTATCCATCTTGCCTTATTCTTGAAAAATTCTTATTCAGATTAAGTTTGAGCGAACCAAATTAATCATAAAGCAAGTGTAATACACTTGCTATACGATTGGTCACTTTCTATATACTGTACACAAATCACACAGCAAGTGTATTGCACTTATCATATGATTAATTCGAATTTGGTGAACCAGGTTCGGGCTAAAATTTTTTCTTATTTTTTTATTAATTTTTTCACATGAACTAAAATTTGCAGCTAAAGTGATGCAAGATAAAGTTGATTTGTCAATTAAGTCATGCACCTAATCAAGATACACGCACACACTTAATGTTTGAATACGAGATCTTTCACAAGAAAGTCTTGTGTCTGAATTATTGAACTGTCCTTTTTTAAAAAAATACGATCTTTATTGATAGACATGTCTCACACTACGTTATTATTCATATATATTTCTTACACTATTTTGTTTTGCATTTTCCGTTGGCTTATTTTCTTATTCATATTATCCTTTCAGACAATAATTATGAACTAAAATAGCTTTATAAAGTAAAATCATTTTTTTTATTCGAACATAATTGATTTTATATTTTATTTTGTGTATTTAAAAAATATACATAGTCATCAAGTGAGCCACAGGTTACTAGTATTTAATTATGGAGAGTCTTTTAATTTTTTAAATATTTTTCCATGTTATGATAATTTATTTAAACTTATCTAAAAAAATACATTATTTAATTATTCTTTGTCATGTTAATAAACTTAATGGATATTTGATGGAGGAGGCAAATGGTATATATACAGATTATAAAAGAGGTAGTCAATAGTCATGTTTTACTACGGCATAAAGAATGTTTTCGTCCATCCAAGTCTAAGTCCAGCTGGATTTTTAATGTGAAGGGGATAAACTATTTTTTCTTCTTTCCCTATGAAGAAAGCAATATCATAATTAAAGGGCAAAATAATTTAATTTATATTAATATAAAAAGAAAAATCCTCTATTCTCACAAACAAACAGTGATTAATGATACTGTCGCATGAATTTTCAAATATGACAATTGTACTCATAATTTTGATCATTTTGAAAATAAATTTTAATTATATATATATATTTTTAATAAACTTGACTCTATGTCATATTAACACCACTACATCATTTCTTTCTCTTGTCAATAATAGCTTAAGTTAGTTTTTTTTTTTTTTTTTGAAAAATTCATAATATATTTTTAAAAAATCATTATCTATACTATTATATAAAAGAAATCCTTTTTTTACTCACAAATGACGTTTAATGACACCGTCGCACCATCTTTTTATAATGCCAAAAAGAACCCTCAACTAATATGATAACTACTTTATTCAACTATTCAAATTTTATATTAATTGATAAATTAGTTTTTTTTTTCTTCTTTTTTTTAATATGATGTACTAGTTTATATATTTTACTCTTATTTATAATATATTTTAAAATATAAAAAATATTTATTATATGCACGTAGAAACGAAGTGTCACAACGACTAATTTATTATATGCACAAAAGAATCGTGTGCAACAACTAGTTATAGAAAGTACAAACTACATAAACTAGAGGCTTAAGCCAATATAACGTACCAATGCAAAAGCAAAAAAGCTAATTAAAAAAAAGAAGAATAAAATAAATTAAGTAAGTAAAATCGTGCATGTAGGCGAAAATCAGGAGTGGTGGAGCGTAAAATATCGGAATGGGCATTGACCAATCATAAATTAAGAAATTCCACCGCGAAAGTTTGTTTTGAAAGAAATCAACAACACTTTACTTGAGTTGATCGTCTCCTCTCTTCATGATCTTGATCTGGGTCCCCGATTTCGCGGGGCACCTCTTTTCATATCTGCTCCAAAGCAAAGATCTGATTGGATGGAGCAATGAGCCGATATGATGATGAAATTACTACTGCTGATTAACAGTTTTATTATTTTATTTTAATGAAAAGAGTTACATATAAAAGTGGGTTTGCTTTTTTTCTTTTTAATTTTCCGAAAAAAAAAATGATATTAAAAGCATGGAAAGAAAACCCAACTGGTATTTGGTGTGTGTTGCAGTTTGAGTGTACATCCCATGAGAGTTAAGTGGGCAGGAATCCTGGCTGGAAATGAGAAAACCATTTCCCACAGAATTTGCAAGAAATTGAGAGCAGCTAGCTGGCATTATGCAAGATTTGCATTTAAAGAAAGAAAACCCTTCCTTGAAATAGGAACTGTTTTTGTACAGGGGGGGGGGGGGTGCTGCTAATCAAGATTCTAACATCATAAACAACGTACGGTTAAAATACTAGAATGATAAAAGTGAAGAACATAAAAATGATTGGTTAACCTAAGTAGGGGTGGGGTGGGGGATTAAGTTCTAAACCACTAAAATGATCACAAAAACAGTTCTTGTTTCTTATCCCAATTCTTTTTGTGTTTTCTGTTGTTGGTGGGGTGGTTTTGATCCTCTCAGTTGATATTGCTCCATTGCTTGAGGCCAGGAGTTGTCCATTTCGGGCATTTTGGACTGAAATACTTAGACACCACCCTTGAGTTCAACAGCTCAACAATGGGTGCAAATTTCACGCACCGTGGCGTTTTGTACTGGTTGATTGAGGCTCCTAGGCTAATGGCATAGTCCATGAGCTTATCGAATGTCCCGGTCTCGACAATCTTGATCTCCAGTGGGCCGATGGCCTCAAACACTCGGTTCTGGCGGTAGACGTTGTCGAGGGACTCTTCGATGGTTAGGCAACAGTCCTCGAATACTGATGGAGGAATTGGGGTTGATCCCATTTGGCTCAGCTCCCAGTAGAGCACATAGTGGCCCGGAATTGTGGTTGTATCGGCATAGCTAGTGTACTCGGTGAGACGGGCGCCGAACGGCATCAGATGGCTCACCGCGTTCCTCACCGCATTTTGGAGCTCAACCTCATCAGTCTTGTCTGTATCTATGCTCAAGACCACATTTTTCCTGCAAACAAAGTTGAATTGAGGGGCATTGTTCTTGAATCCAGCAACACGAAGAACGTCCCCGACTCTGTACCGGTATAGCCCTGCAGTAAAACACACAGTTAATGATCATTGTATCGGTAATTAAACTAAGGAAATAGTGATAAGTTGATTTCTTACCAGCATAAGTGGTGACAACAAGCTCATATTCCTGTCCGAGCTTGACATCGACCAAGTCAACCAATTCTTGCTGCTCCTTCTCATTGAGGGATTTGGGCATGGAGATGGAGTTGGTGAGACCATTGTTTCTGTGAACAGGCAAGAACTCGTAGTAGCACATGGTGGGAATAAGGGTGTAAGAGACCTCGCTGGGCTTGCAAAGAGGGTTAAGGTTCACACCAAAATAACACTCTGAGGAAGCATACATTGTGCAGACAAGTGGGAGACCATCGCTGTAATAATCAAGAGTTGGAATGTACTGCGACATGGTCCCAGTTACTATAACATCTATGTACTTGGTATTAGGCCACAGCCTAGTGATGATCCCCTGCCATGATTCCTTGCTACATTCGGACTCAATGAAATCCGCCAGTTTCGGGTCGGGTTTGAGGATCCTCATGACGGCCTCCCTCACTGATGGGTCAGTGATGAGGGAGTTAATAGTCCCGGTTCTGATATCATGGGAAAGAAGGGTCCAGTGCTTTTCCAAGAACCGAATGGCCCGAATGAAGCCGGAGGCGAAAACCGCCCCGACCCGGAGGACATCCTTGTTCTGGCAAAGGCCACAGAGCATTTGAGAGTACATGCTTTGGTAAGAATCAGGGCAGAGAATGGTTTCATTTGGAGAGGTGTAGTTTGTGTAGGGGTCGAAGGGTCTGTCCTTAAAATGGGAGCTTTTGTAGTAACTTGTTAGAACAGGGCGAGCCAGCAACCCACCTGGGGTCTTGGTCTCACATTTTATGAACAAGAAATACATGGCTTTGCCTTGGTCCAACCCAGGCACAAATTGGCTCATTACAGGCATCAGAAGGCTGTAAAGCAATGATCTCCTCTCCAGTTCTTCCTCAATTGTCGGCATCACTTTCCTTTCTCCAGCTGATGTCCCAGAACTGCAAAAAAGACACCCCTTTTCAGCAACAAAAATAACAAGCACATGCAAGAATAATGATAGAATCACATGATGTCTAGAATCTGAAAAATAAATAAATAAATAAAATCAAGACCTTGTCAAGAACTCGGAGATGGGCTCGGAGCAGAGAATAGGAGACTTATCGCCATTGGCGATGCGGTTGATATCAGGCAGAATGTCCTCATAAGTTATAACAGGCATGATTTTCTTGAAAGTTTCCCTGTCAGTATGGCCGTTGAGGCCGTGCCTCTTCAAGTACTCAACACCGGCATTTCTGGACAGGATTTCAGCAAGAACACGTTTCTGAACCTCATCAGCGTTTTTAGTCACATCCTCAATGAACTCCAGCTTCTTCCTGTTGTTCTCTGCCACACTGTACTCACCGGATTCCTTTGGTGCCTCAGGCATGATTAATTAAAATGCTTCTCAAAGATGGAGATTTTTACAGGCACAAGAAAGAAAGAAAAAGAGGGATCAACTAGTATGATCTCTGTGTATGTATATATATATATATATAGAGAGAGAGAGAGAGAGAGAGAGAGAGAGGAGGCTATGGGGGTGGGGAGAGGGAGAAGGATGAGAGAGATATATATAGAGGGAGAGGGAGAGGGGGGGTGTGTGTGGTCCACGTTGTAGCGTTCAAAAGTGCAAAAAATGGGAAAATGGATGGCTTGATTGTGAATATGGATGGGACTTTGTGGCAATTAGTTTTTCCGAATCGGAGCATGCTTTTATGACTCACTCAGACATAAAACTTTCATGCTTCATATTATTTGCCTGTGACAATTCTAGCACTGTACCAACTACTGTCTGCTTAACCCTTTGCAATAAATTGGCCGCTTCTCTGCCTAATTCTTGTTTCCTCTCTCTCTCTCTCTCTTCGGATAAATAAAAACTACTTCACTTTTATTAGCCATAGGTTGCAATATTTCAACCTTATCCCCTCTCCCCTTTTTCTAGTAAACCAATACATCACATTTTAGAAAAAAAAAACATAAGAAGAAAGTAATAAAAAAATAAAAGAAATCAATTTAGGGGTATTGTTGACGTAACAAAAAGTTGATATCGCGGTATAAATAAACACTTTTTATGTAAAATTGGGTGTTTTTTTTTATATTAGTATATAGGTAGATCAACAATAAACTTAAATAGAATGGGAGTAAATTTAATTTTTGAGTAATTAAGTAGTTAAATTAACGTGAGTTAGAAAGTTTGAGGATATATTAAATATTATAATAATTTAGTTTAGTGGTATCAAAATTATCATTTTGAGTCAAAAATTCATCTTTTCTTTATAATAGTATAAATAAAGCTAAAGGTGCAGAAAATAACACATACATATGAGTGATTTGATGAGGAGAACAAAGAAAAAAAAGTGTACATTTCTAACTAGGCAAGTGGATGAAGCCATAGTTATGCAAGTAACATCATCTTCATCTCATGCATCTTTTCTTTATCCTATTTTTGTGAAACTCATCACACATACAAATTACCCACTTCCTTGGCTCTTTCTTCATTTCAGCTCATTGTTCACTTTTGATTCAATTTTGTCAAACTGATCAGATTCTGTCTCCGCCTTACTTTACTGTAATTTGATACACGTCACATGTATAAAATATTTCTTTATAATTATACTGAATATCGTTCATACTCAAATTTATGTTTTTAGGTCATGAAAAATTATACTTTGACTATGATCAGTCACTTTACTACAAAAGCTTCCCCACATTTCTAAAAATCCTACATAACTCTTATCATTTTGACTCTTACACGCTAACCAACTCCACTTTAAAAAATTCCCTTGTATTTTTCTGAAAATTGTAATTCAGTTTGAGTTTAGTTAAATTTGAATTAATTATATATTAATTACAATATACTTATCGTATGATTAATGTACATTTTAAATTTTTTATATCTAAATTTATAAAACAAAAAGAAAGAAAGAAAGGATGAGTTCTTTGGGGGATGGTGAGAAAATGTGATGGTGGTGTCTATAGTGCGCATGGTGTACTTGTCCTATTCGTGCATAGAAAACCGGCCATCCTCTCCATCTCAAGGCGCTTTAAGCGCAGGATATTGACCGGCAGTACCCGGTAGTCCCGCGGTCTGGGTGTACATATTACATGCGTGCTTGTACTGCGGGTGTTCCTCCGCGCACCAGCAGCCTCCCCACCGGCTTCGTTTCCCGGTAACACGAAAACGGGGTTCCGTTCTCACTTTAACGGCTTGCAGACTTTGTAACGGTTTTCACCCTCTACTTCTCGTGGTTCATACGGTACGCAGACAGCTGGCCGCCAAATGGCATCTGCTTGACACGTAATTCTCAACTCCGTTTCTTCTTTCGTCACGCACTTAGTTATTTTGTTCCCAAATATATATTCTCACCAATAATTTCGTTTTTCCACTTTCAAATGAAATCAAATTCATCACACAATTTATGTTTCATTCAAATAATTTAAATGAGAATTTATTTTTTGATAACTTTGAACAAAATATTACTTATAATTTCAATGAGTATTAACAATAATAACGAGTTTTCAGAGATTTGACATAATTATAAATATTATTTTTTTGACAAATCACCAATACTCATGATTTTTTAACTGTCGTCCAGCAACCAGTTCGATCCATTAGTCTTTGTTAGGTTACTATTATGAACTATGAATTATAATTTTACTTATCTTTTAAATTTTTTTGATTTTTCATGGACAATACTTTTTATAAATTTTCAAAAATTTCTATCCACCTGGTCTGATTTTTCTTTTTTTTAAAAAAAAAAAGAAACACAACAAGCACAAAGTTGACAATTCCAAGAATTACATAATTTCATCAAATATTATAGGGTATTGATAATTTATCAAACAACGAAAGGGTATTCATAATTAAATCAAACATTAAAAAAATTCATTATAATTTACTCTAATTATTATTTCGACGAGTATTGAAAATGATAACGTGTGTATACAGACTACCAAATTGTATCAACCCATCAGATGGCATGTATAATAGGATTAAAGCAGAATTCAATTTTGAAAGTTCTTGATATATCTTATAAGCTCCATACAATTGTTTGGTAATTTTTATTTTTATAAAGAGTTTATAAAATTTCAAAATAAGATGTCTACAATTTTATAAATTGTTTTTATTTTTCTAAAAGTCGGCTCAACCTATCTTTTTTCATAAAGTTTTTAAAACTCTTTAGTCTTAACATCTAATGGACAAAAACGTTTTCACAATTTTATTAGTATTTCACTTTACCCTTCATATAATTAACGTTTTTCTCCTTAAATATATATATATATATATGATTTCTAATAGTTTGATGTTTTTCGATCATTATTACAACATAAAGAACTTATTATGCCTATACTCTAACATTTTATTTATCCAAACACTCTAATTTTTTAAAAAAATAAGATCCACAACATCTTCAAGGTTTTAAAATACTTTGTAAGATGTAAGAAATTACAAAATGTTTTAAATAAATGTAGCCAAACACCCTCTTAATTGTCTTGCACCGAATGCTCGACTTGAATTTGCACAAATTTAATGCAAGTATAAAAAATATTTGCAGTTTCCCTCTAAAAGTAGTCATTGAAAGAAATAGTACTATTAACATTATTCTTCCAAGGGTGGAGTACTTTCGGACAGATTTTGTTTCTTAAATCAAAGAACATTTAATTTTGGATGAAATGTTATATAAAAGATAATTTATTTTGTTGTTTTACAAATATCCTAGGTGCTTTAAATTTTAATCACCACTTCCATCAAAACAGGTTCAAGGGCCATTTGTCGTTTACGAAGATATTCATAAATTATTCATCAATACAATACTTATATTAAGAGAGATTTTTTTTTTAAAGTGAAAGCGATGAATATTATTAGTTCAAATAAATCGAATACAATTAATCTTGTTGATTATTACAATAATTATAACTTGATCAACAATATCATATAAACTAAATCTAAACAACCTCTTACTATTACAGTAAACATAATCCTACTATATAGTAGACCATTCTCCCACGCATTGGTGGGGTTCGAACCTATGACCTCTAAAGTTATGGGATCTCAATCTTAACCATTAGGTTAAGAGATCAGTGGTACTTATATTAAGAGAGATAATCAGTGACTTTATGACAGAAACCGTCAAATCTTACTAAGTAAAGCATCGGACGGTTTTAAATTTAAGTCCTGACATTGATGTAAAAATTTGTCTAATTTTGTGCCGACCATAATTAACACAATTGAGCTAACATTAACTCTTTTCTACTATGCATCATATTCCATCAAGAGCAGGCTGGTTTGGCGTAATTATAAATATTCTCTCATTGTTTGAAAAATTACAAATATATCCCTCAAATGAAAAATAAATATGTACCTGCTAGACGATGATGTGAAAAGTACATCTTTACCCAGACTGAATTTTTCATATATATTTTTAAAAATATATATAACAAAATTTGAGGGTTGGTAAAATAAATATTTCATTGATAATATAATTCAATAAAAATATTTTAAATTTTTTTAAAAAGTATATAAAGTTATAATTTATAGTCCTAAACGGTAATTTGGGTAGTTCACCACAAAAATTGAATAAAAATATAACGGGGGTTAATGGAATTGTGAGACGAATATCAAAATTTGGGAATATTTGTAATTTCTCAAATAACGAGAATGTATTTGTAATTATGTCAAATATTAGGGGGTGGTTGTAGTTTACCCTTTAATTAATGTAGGGATCTTGAACAATTTGAATCTTTTACCACAAAAATGATATTGTTCCTATCTCATTTTATTTAATATATACGTATACATATATATAATACTTCCTCAAATATAAAAATAACCTGATGCAGTCTGTAAATACTAAATCAAATACATGGTGCAACACAATCCTGCAATAGAAATTTCTCGATTCTACCATACATTTGTTGAGGAATAAATGCTAATAATCATAAGAATGAATGAATAAAAATTTAGCGAGGTTCGACAATATTTTTACGTCCTAAAAAGCGGTGAGCGACTGTTTTAATTATATTTCAGATAATAGAATCTCAACTAGAATACAAATACAATATATATATATATATAATCTGGATACATTTACGAAATTACTTAGTATCTGTCCTTTTTATGGTATATGAGTCATACCTCACAACGATCAATTTTTTCACACATGACCGACAAACATAGTCCCGCACAATTATTGGTCCAAAACATTTTGATCAATGTTTATGGAGCAGAGTAAAGTGAATAGTCACTACAAAAAAAAAAAAATAAATAAAAAAATAGAAGATTAGCAACAAAAAAATCAAATGACAATTTTAATATTGTCACTAATTATATATATTTAGTGACAAGACAAGAATGTTTATTTTGTCACAATAATGAATTTTATAATTTTATTAATTGCTATTATTTTGTAAAAATTGTTATTAGTCACAAAAAAATGTGCACAAAGTTGTCATTAAATACAATTAGTGATTCATATATAGTGGCAATCTAGTGACAAAAAATATTTGTTGTCACTATATTGTGTTGTCACTAAGTTATCACTATACATGAGTCACTAATTGTATTTAGTGACAACTTTATACATAATTCTTGTCACTAATAATTATATAGTGACAAGATAAAAAATGTTGTCACTTAATATATATTTTTCGTGACAACTTTAAAATTATCATTTGATATTTTGTCACTAGTATTATATTTTCTTGCAGTGAGTTTTTGTAATTAATAATAATAATAATAATAATAATAATAATAATAATAATATAATAATAATAATAATAATAATAATAATAATAATAATAATAATAATAATAATAATAATAATAATAATGTTTGTGATTAACTTGGTTCAGTGTGAGTAGGAATCTTGGTTTGAAATTTTGGTAATTCAGACAGCATTTTGGTTTGAAATTTTGGTAACATGATGAAATGTTGTTTTGTATTTATGCTAATGATTAGTGTATTTTGAGGGATAATTAGTTGAAAGAAAGCAACGTAGCTTATATTTAACAAAACTTGCTTAGTCCGTGCGAGATTAAAAATATAAGATAGTTGACTTGCTCTAATTACCAACTGCCAATCAATAATTATAAGAATTCTTTGAAAAAAAAATATTATTTAACTAACAAGTTGAACTAATTTGATTGCCTTACTTTACTCAATTACTTACCTTGAAGAAATATGTGACTTTTCCCAAATTTTTTACTAATATTTCTTTTAGGGTAAATTACATCGAACTCTCGTGAGCTTTAATATAATTATAAATTATACTTGTTTATTATTAAAAAAAATTATGGATATATACCCCTTAATATTTGACATATATAATTGTGTAAATTTTGGACGATAAAATGGTACCGTTAAAATTTTTGTCATTTTTTGACAAATACTAAAATATTTGATGCTGTGCTTTGTCCCATTTGTCCCCTCCGCATATATTTTTAAAGGGATATTTTAGTCCATAAATATACCTTTAAAAAAATATATAGAATTATAATTCAGGGTTCAAATACGTACTTTTGGCAATTTAATGCAAAAACTTTGATGTAACCTTAACAGAAGCTAACGCAATGAGTTCACTGTTCAACAAACATTAGTTTCAGTTAACTATCAATCATTTCTCAAACCATAATGGGGCATTTGTAATTGTATAAATCTCAAGAGCACTCGATGCATGTCACCACAAGAAAAATGCTCAATAGCAACGAAAACAAATTCAACATCAAGCTAATTAGTAAGTGAAATTTTCGTTGCTAATACATTATTTAATACAAGAAATTTATTTCTTAATGAATTTAGCAACGAATTGTTTAAAATATATATTAAGTAGTGTAGATTAGCTCGACGCTGATTTCAGCAACAAATTTTTCGTTGTTATTAAGCTATTTTCTTGTAGTGTGTTATTCATCCTTTTTTTTCTTTTTCTCTTTTTGTAATAAAAACGATTTATTACATCTGTAATTCATCCTCTTTTTTTTCCTAATAAAAACGATTTATTACATCTTTGAATATGCATATGTCAAAATACAAAAAGTGACTAAATATAAATATTTTCAAATTAAAGTATACATCCAATATAAACAAACACTGCAAGAGAACATGGCTATAGAGGTGAAGAATTAAATTATCGATCCATCTCTAATTTCCTCGATTAAAAAATAAACTCTAATTTCCTATCTTTGAAACCTTATTTCTGACAATAATTAAAAAATCTATATTATGAAAGTAGATTAAATACAAAAAATTATGACAGTCAAACCTAATACCAACTTCTTGCTTCTTTCCATGATCATCATTTTATTTCAAAAAAAAAGAAAAAGAAAAAAAAATGGAGGGCTGGTCATGTGCAGCAACATTCCTGACATGTTTGCCAAATAATACGTACTAAGCTTGTAAATCCCAAAAATTGCTGTTATCCACTACTTTACTTCATTATTAATTAATTAATTGATCCCAACACATAATATTAATATTTCAATTATTTAATAATGTACTCGTTTCCGCATGTTCCATTTTTCATCTTAGATCCCTTCACTAATATTAAGATATTTGTTGCGGAGAATTTAAGGTGAGAAAAAGTCAACGGAAACACAAAATCTCTCCAGGTCAGACCCTATCACCGAAAGTTGCACTACCACTGATTACTTGCATCTCTCTTCAAGTTTTCCTCGTTTTATTTATTTTTCCTCCCTAATTAATTCCCCCCTCAATCGGTCAAATCCCCCAAATTCAAGTCATTGCTGTCCGAAATCAATTAAAATTATAATTAAACAAAGGGTAAATTATAATAGATTCCTATGAGATTTGTCGTAATTTTAAATACCCTTAATTGTTTAAAAAAATACAAATACACTTATAGGGAGGTATTTGTTAGACGACTAAATATTTATAATTTTTCAAACAACACGATGTATTTGTAATTACGACTGATCCTGTATTATAATTTACCTTTAAAAAAAATCAAGATTTTGACTGATCCTCTGTTAATCAGGAGCGTCCTGAAGATGGTAGTGACAAGGTGGATGATCTGACGGCAGGCAAGCCGACAACATTACTGCACAATTTATGACCATTGCTGATGACTGAGTTCAGTATGTTTAGAGCAGGCAAAAGTCATGGAGGTTGGTGACTAGGAGGCAAGAATTTGTGTAATCTGGATAATGATTTAACCTAGTAATTATCATTAGTCAATGTAAAATTCAATGCTGTATGTGACCAATTGATATAAGTTATTCTTTTGTCTAGGCTCTTTTGTTGAAGATAGTAATCTAGTGGTGTATGACAATAGAATTCATATGCAGAAAAAAACAATATTAATAATAAAATATTCGAGATAATATAAATTATACACAAATATTATGCTTAAAATAAGTAGGGTTTGCCCGGTGGGAGGGGGAAGAAGGAGAGGGGAATTAAGGCAAGTGGGCAGCATAGTGCTTGCTGCACCTCAATCCTTCTCTATTTTTTTTTTTTTGGGATTTGACCGTTGACTATGTATTCTTTTTCTTACTTCAAATATTTTTAGTTTATTATTATTTAAAATTATTGTTCAATGATGACAATCCTGTGATTAAGAATGTCTAAATTATCGGGCATAGTTCGAATTCTTATCAAGATGTTATCTGGAACTAAACATACGTCTTAATGTGTATTTTGATTTTTATATAGTTAGATTTTGATTTTGGACAATAGAAATCTTGATAGACGTACATGATACAGACGTAATAATTCCTGGCTGGTTTTATCCAGAATTTCTGGTTTTGTAATAAAAATATGAGAGTGAAGGTTAGGGGCGACAGGTATTTATTCACCCGGCTGAAAGAGAGGTAAAAAGGTACAAAGGTTTGCGTGAAACATAGCAGAAATGAAATGAAAATTGATTGGAGAGAGTTTGCTGAAATCAATGTGGTCAAACTCAAATGCATGCTTTATGCTTACTCGAGCACCGCCCCCCTGCATCGGTTATTCACTCACAACAACCACACGTGTCTCATACATGTGCCTATACGATAGATGGTGTTTTGGCTATTAGCTTCCGAATAATTAATATTCTATAACATGTTTTTATAAT
The DNA here is from genome assembly GCA_034509735.1 of Sesamum alatum. Lineage (NCBI taxonomy): Eukaryota > Viridiplantae > Streptophyta > Magnoliopsida > Lamiales > Pedaliaceae > Sesamum > Sesamum alatum. Next base: position 55,391,950 of record JACGWO010000001.1, read on the forward strand.
TCATATGGTATTAAATTTTATTTTAGGAATATATTATTGAAATATTTTAGTTAAATACAAAAATGTGATGTATAAGATGTTAGCAATAGTATTATTGTGTAATTAATATAATTAAAATTGAACAAACTTGTTAAAATTTCAAAAAATCAATTAAAAAGTTTCTTACTTTTTCTAAATGAGCTAATTATGTAATGCTAATATCTTATATTTTGATCAACTCATTTTCTTGAAAATTTCATCAAATGGTTTATACATAACATCTTATAAAACGTTTAAAGAGCTTATTAGTTCACCCAAGCCCTCCAAATCATAATTGACTTGGTAATTAATATCAAATTTTTGTACCAATATCAAAACCCTTTATTTTTTAAAATTTTCTTTAACTCCTTATAAAAATAAAATATGTCCACACACATAATCGAGAATGGTACATAGTCAAGACACCAATGTTGTATGTGTGGAAGAATGGATACATAGTTGAGACACCAATGTTGCTAATTCCCTAATCAAAGTGGTGATTTACATTAATTCTCATTTTTAAAAATTATCAATGTTGACAATTGTTATATATAACAAACCATGCACACAAACATTTGACAACTTTAATGACTAGAAAATTTAATGTGCATGTCTTAATGATATCACATAGTGCATGAAAGGTCAAAACAGGAAATTAAACCATTTTCTCATGCAATTATATATATATTTAAGTCATTAATTAATTCCACACGAACATAATTAAGAAAAAGCAATTAAAGTTGCTAGTTAATTAGCTGTTGTCATCATTTGATGATGGTGTCAAATAACCATAAAGATCAAATCCTGGCGCAGCACACGTTCACACAAGATTTTGTCCCACGAGGAGGCAAGGGAAGTAGCTCCAGCACCAGCAGGCATGCACCAACTTGAACAAACGCCATTACCTTAATTAATCCACTTTTTAAACACCACATTAATTTGACTTAACAGACCAAATTATGTGGTCCCTAAAATCGTGTTTCCATTCCTCTACTACAAAGCTTGATCATATTGCCACATTCATCACATTTTAAATTCCACAATATATAGCTGTAATCACCGTATCGCTAAGCCAGGATCCTGCCTCAAATGCGACATTGTGGTCATATATGTGGCTATCTAGCTAGCCATCATTAATCAATAAAAAGTATGTACCTCTACACTTCAATCCATGCCTATTACGCTCCATAATCCAATCATGAGTCCTAACCTAGAATGAACTAACATATCCAAACATGACATGTGATGTGTCGGACATACACTCGACATCGTGTCAGATACGACACGCCATTAATATTATTATATTCGATACGTGCTCAATGATTTGTCTGACATATTTCAATAACATTACATCTTATATTCTAATAAATTAATATTTCTACACATTGATAATTTCATTAGAACTATATCGTGTTTTCGAATTTTATAAGAAAATAATAATTATATATATATATATATATCATGTTCGTGGGTGTGTGTGTGTGTGAATCGTAAATCCTTACAGGGTGCTTTTTTCTTTTATCACGTGCGATCTCTTGATTCGGATATTAGCAGCAGGATGTGGAGCTGTATCATGAAGTTGCATGCAATTTTCATAATCTATTTTTTTTATTTATTATTATATATGTAAGGAAGTATGTAGGTGTTGGAGTTTAATGATACATGTACAGTAGTTGTAGTAATGATGCAATTTCAGTGATTTTTGTGTCCCTCACATCATTAATTTGTAAATAATTTCCAGTCTTGGGAGCTGTCTTCCTCCCATGACACGACCAATGAATAAGATTGCAGATTAATTGTTGGATCAGATCAGATTAATAGTCTGACCTGACTTAAATAAAAATATGTAAATCTTACAGTAATAATAATATATATTAAATAGTATAAAACTTAGAATATTTAGCATCAACCACTACTTTTTTTTTTTGGTAAGAAAAAAATTGATCATTAATCCGAATAATTACGCATTTCTCTATTTTTGTTTATATTTTAGGAAAAAGGAGCATGGGATGGGTACACGTGTATAGCATCATGATCACATGTACGATAATGAGGGGTGGGGATGGGAGCATGTATATATATATATGTATATATTTTCAGTACTTTGGATTGTACTCTCTGATTACAAGTCCTTTCAATTGCATCAATATTCTGAGAAAATGATCAAGTGTTCTTGGGGGGGGTGGGGTCCAGCTAGGTACGTACGTCCACTGGGGTAATGATTCAGTGTTGGTGTTGTCCACTTGTTGAAACAACTGGATAACCCCATTGCTTCTAAAAAGCTACATTTGTCTTTCATCTTCAATTCACAGTCACACCACCTTAATCAAACCTTACTTTTCAGATTTTTATGATTCTTACATATGTATACCATGAGGCTAATTAATATTGTAATTTTGGGTTTACTTATATTGGTATTTTAAGATAATAGCTCTTTTATTTTTTGTAATTTGATATAAATTGGGGGTGAAAAATTGCATTTCAATTCGGAAATTTCTTGAGTTATTTTTAATGTTGATACGTTTCATTATATCGTTTGGTACAGAAATATTGTAAATTTGAACGTTGTGCGCGTTAGCCATGATTTAAAAGTGCGCTATGTGTATAGTCGATTAAAAAAAATAAAATATCTCGAACTCCAAATTAGTTCTTGATGTGTTATTTGATTACTTTGTAAAGTGGTGAGCAATTTTAAAGACGTGCAATATGGATGTATCATCGACTAGCTGATTTTTCACTTGGTTTGCGACCGTAACACATGTATTATTCAGATTTTATCGTCCCTAAATTCGAAGTCAAGTGCCAGACATCGATGGTCTATATATCTTCTAAATGTATGTTTTAGAGTCGAAGGGCGAGGAAAAAAGGAGAAGATTGAGAAGGGCGAAAAAAAAAAAAAAAAAAGCGAATACGAACAAGGAAAATTGCAAGTGATTACCATTTTATTTTTCTTTCTAAAGAAATTAAATATATTATTATATTTAAAAATTATCAATTAAAAACAAAGTTACAATTATCTACATGAATAGACAACTGGTATAAAATGAAATAAATACTCACATGTTTTTATAGAATTCAAAAAGATGGTTGCAAAGTCATGAGCCCTCAATTTTAATTACCGGTAGATAAATATAAGTCTTGGCGATCTCAAATTTAAAAATTTTGATTTTGGTAATTTTAGGGATTAGGGAAGACATAGGTTTCTTATATCTTTGTCTATGTAATTTGATGAGATTGAACCAATTTCACTTGCACGTAAAAACTAGGGTTAGGGTTTGTTAGGGAGGAACTGATATTTTTCGTCCTCTAAGTTAGTTTTGAAGTGGCATTTTTGGCCTCATCTACAGAACATGCATTCACTTTCTCGCCAACATAAACAAGAATCCCAATTCAAAAGTCACACAGTACTCACACCTCTCTCCAGCATTATAAAAAAAATTCCAAACAAACGTATACTCATCAAACTACTATAAAATTAATCGGAAGAACATTGTTCTAAATTGTCAATCTTGATAAATAATTGGTACAAAACACCATTTTTCTATAGTTACATGTAAAAATACAATCACAAATGAAAGAATTCACTCGGGGCAGAGTGGATAATTGATATAAACCAAATAAAAGAATAAAACCCTTTTAAGTCCATCATCTAAATTAAGTGCCATGGAACCTATTGTGGCATATAATTGACCTAAAAAGTCATGATTGTTCCTATCTCTTGATCAAGAGAGCCTAAGAAAAATGTACTTGAAAGTAGCTATGGAGGATAAAACTGTCGCCGAGAACTTGGGCTTTCTTTCTTTTCATGAGTGTGTGTGTGTTTTCTTTCTTTCTTGTTTTTTTTCTTACAACAATTGATGGTGAATTTAGGCATAAGGGGAATAGAGAGTAGTAGTGCATTTTGGTGGGATCTTTTCCTGGTGAGTGACGGGTTATGTGTTGTCATAATGGGGAGTTCTGCACTGGTCTTTATCCTCTTACTGTTTGTGCACATTTGTCGGTCAAGTGCTCCAAATTAATGCTACCTATACTCACACACTGTCATTTCATCATCAACCTTTATTTCCATCTCCTGAATTATTGTATGGAGGAGGAACCTTCATCCGGGTCGGGTCGGGTCGGTCCCAGATCCTTTAGAATCGAAATATGGGTCTGGGTTGTATGATCGGCTCCGGTGGGTAATTAAAGTTATGAGTTGATTATATTAAATTTATACCTGATTTGACTTTTGAATAGAGTATTTGGGAAATGGGATTACAATATATATCTATAGTGCCTTGCGGATTTGGGTCGGGTCAGGGGGGAGGGGTTTGGGCATTATCCGGATTTGTCTACAATAGACTCCTTTCTTGATGATAAATAAAAAATATAGCTATATGGCCCTTGACCCTAGAATATTTGATTACGATTAAAGAAATTATATTGATTAATAAGGAAAGAGCCCTATACCTATATACATAGGTCAGAAATCATAAATGCCTATTACGATTCAGGACCGAGGAGCGGTTCACAAAGCTGCCTAAAAAAATCTATATTTCTGTAAGAAAAGATTAAGAGAGCGTAATTACAAATTATAAGCATTAACCCGACAAGATTCACTGAAACAATTAACTTTGTTGGTGGCCTTTTTACAAAATGATTTAAGATTTGAAAATTCTAGTCTCTAGATTGAAAAAATCATGTCTGTCAACACAAATAATTAACCATTGATTTATTACAATAAATGTTGTCACTAAATTCAGCTGTAAAAGAATTGGTAAAATAATGGGGTGCATGCCTATACCAGTAGATGAAGAACTTCCAAAATAGGAAAGGAAAATATTAAAGTATATATATATATGTAATGTAATAAAAGTAATATAATTAGAGAAGTAAGCATTATTGGAGTGGGTTTTGGAAATGAAGTTTGAGGGAGCAAGAAAAAAGGAGGACCCTTGGATGAGGCCACAGATCACATGGGAATAGCAAAAAAAAAGGGGTTTGTGTTTGTCCCTCACTTTACAAGGATGGGATTGGAAGAGTAGTGATAACATTTGAAGTGTGTTTGAGGTCCAAAATATTACATTATGGTCTAGCTAGGCTAGCTAGCATGTAGTGTAGATGTAGGAAAGGATAAAACCATTAATATAAAGTTGAAAACATGACAAGATGGATCCAAAGTAAGACTAAATTATTCAAAGTGTGTGTGATTCTAAAGCATTATGAGTGTGTGTTGATAGTTAATACCATGTTTAGATTCCCACTTTTGATTAGTGTAATGTTGTTTCATGTTCCCTAATCAAAACAAAAGTCTTCCTAGCTAGTGGTGGTGTAGACCATAGAAATGTAGGGTTTGAGACAAATGGTGATTGGTTTCATGGAGATGAAAACCTTTTAGCCCATCGTTTCATGTCGCCGGCTAGGGATGCCGGTGGGGTCGGAAGAGGACCGACACCCGCTTGACCACCAAAGTACCCTAAAAAAAGTGTCCCTCTTTTACAAGATGATTGAGGTCATATGGAGAGGTGTATATTTGTGCCTACTTTTCAAAAGTTGTATAGATTTTGCTTTGGTGTTTTTTTTATTACATAAACAAATGGTTTTCCAAATTGATATGATATGGTAGCAATTGTGGAATGGCAATGAACCAGGTAATGTGGGGAACACATTCATGCAGAAGTTGAACAAAACATATTATGTACATAATATCCACACACACACACATACATACACATTTCTATGTTGCATGACTTTTGTTTCTTCCATTTGTGTTGCCTCACCCGGCCATTACCATATTTCCCATTACAAACAGTTCTAAAAGGCTGGTGGACCATTTCTAAATTAGCAAATTATGTTGGCTTGTCTAGATAGTGCTTTTGACATATGTATTATGAAATTAAGAAACAATTTTTAGAGTTTTCGCCCAAATCAGATTTAGCTGAATAATGACCAATGAATAAAAAGCTTATATACATAGTATGGTTTATTTTTCTATATCATTCACGCGTCATGTTGTCTAATTATGCTGGTTACGAATCCTTACATTACATACAAAATTGAAAAGATTGCTCATAAACTCAAAACTCAAAATTAAGACTAATTGTAATGTACTAACATGATTTGATTTGGAATTGCAGAAATTAAACAAGAGTATAATTAAGATGGGAAAGATCATGTGTAGGAGAAGGAGGAGGAAGTCAAATTGATGATATGCCCCACGTACAAGTGCAACTAAAAAAGGAAGGTAGTGTGTCATGTCTCCCTTTGAATGAGTCCATGGGAGGAAATTTGCATAATTGTGTTTTCTTTTCTTTCAACTATCCTTTTGCCCCCACTCCCCCTCTCTAATTCCTCATGGAGATAGAGAGTTTGATCAACAACATGTATCTGCTGCTCTGCCCCCACAGACAAAATCCTTATTAAAGCTTCCTCATACATAGTAGGTGTAGGTTACAAGTATCTAGACACACCTCCTATCTGTAAACCATAACCCTATATTTCTGCCATTAATTACAGAACTTGTGGCTTCTTTTCTTTACTCAATTCTTCAGATAATATCCACACTTTCTCATCATTGAACAGTCTCACTCATCAATTGTCACTTGGAAACTAGTAGAATATTGCATGACCAGACCATCATGGGTCCAAGCAAACAGCTGTATTCTCACTCCTTCCCATCATGCTTCCATTACAATATCCTTGTCTGTCTTCCCCCTGAGTGCAGAGGGGTTTGGTGGGGAGTGTTAGGATTTTAATGTTCCAGAAGCAAAGAAATCAGATGGGCACCAAAACAAATAGCACCCCTCAAAACTCTTGGAACATTTTTATTTCTGCAATAGAGCAAAACTCCAACTCAAGATGTTCCTAGAAAATGGGGTACTAATGATGAATGGACCAGATGTGTTGCACTTGACTGATCCAAGAATTTGGCTGGAGAATATGATTATACAGTCCACTTCAAACTTCCAGAATCATTCACTTTTGATTGGAACTTCATGAATGAATTTTGTTAGATGACAGAGAATGATGCAAGGTTTTTGCAAGATTCTTTTGCCCAGTGTAGATTTAGGAATAATACAATTAGCATGATACTTGTGCTAAAACTGAACATTCCAGAAACCAACAGAAACTGTAGAACCTTCACCTAAGAAACCCATGGGGGGTTGCAATTAAGATAGATCTCCCATGAGTTCCAGACGTCTTGTACATAAAGACAAGATATGTTACTAATGCAATAGCAAGACCTACTTAATGAGTCCCACAACACATGCTTGAAAACTAAATAATTTTGCAGGTCTAAATAATAAACAATGCAAAAGTAATATCTTAACAGAGGCATTCTACTACAAAGGAAAGCTGAACTAATAAATGAACAAGCCCTAAAAAGTGGAGACAATATAACACACACAAGAAAATAGTTTCATTGTAAGACTTCCTAATTGATATTGCAGTCTTGGTGGAAAACAGACACTTCTCCATTCCAACTACAACTGGCAACTACGTTGGGCAAGGTAGGATGGAATACAACATCTATGCATGCTTGCTCATATGCCTTGACTTTTTTGAGAAGTTTGGATGTTTTTGAGTTGTAAAAGTAGATAAATCCATCAGAGGAGCCAGAGGCTAGTATCCTTCCATCCAAACTGAAATTGCACTTGATAGGGAAACCATAAACACCATGACTTTCATATCTCTTGTACTTGTCAAGTTTGAATGGGGGTCTGGTAGAGAATATGGCAATATAGTTTCCATTTGATTGTGCAATAAAGTATGGCTCCAGGGGGTGGCATCTGATGCTGGGGCATGTGTATGCTTCTGCATAGACCTGACAAGTAGCAAGGTAGTTATGAAAATAGCAGATCTAAAACAGGAAATGGCAGTATATCACCCGCAGCATTAAGCCAGAATGAATGAACATGCACGTTGCCCAGTGAAGATTATAAAAATAAAAAAGAACAAAAACAGTCCTAGTCCTGACTGGCAGACGATAAAGATTGACATAGAAATACATGAATTTGAGATCATCAATGCCCAATTCTCGTGAGAAAGCCAGGGAAAATTTTGAACTTTTGGAGAAAAATAGGCCGAACAGCTTCACACCATGTGTCCTACAAGAGTACCGTAAATATACCAACCACCCTCTAACTTTCCAATCCCAGCGGTTATCATGCTGCACCTTAAACCATTTCATACTGTAAAATAATAATACCGAACTCTGTTTGATAACCTCTGCAATAAGGCTGCCTACATTTCTCAGGGGAAATTCATCTATATGATAGTGATTTACTTTGTAATGCAATGATGTGTCCAAACTGATCAAGGAGTAAGAACCAGAGGAATGAATGCACGGAAGCAGAAGTTCACCTGATTGGAGAGTGGAACTTGTCGTGAAACATCCCAAACGATGATTGAATTTTCACTAAGATTGCTTTTGGACACATCACTTGATGTGATTAAATGCTTGCCATCAACTGTGAACTCCACATCAAGGATTGGCCCAAGACTTCGTACATATTCATGGACCACCGTGCCAGTCCTAATATCCCACAGTTTAAGGAGGCCTTTTGATCCTCCAGAGACGAAAAGATTGTAGTTGTCTGGACTAAATTTTACAACTTCTACAATTTGATCCTCCTTGAAAACCTGGGCCTCCATTCCTTTCTCAACATCAACCAACCTTGATGTGCAATCGTAACCACAAGAGAGCACAGACAATCCCTGCTGTGACCATTTCACATCTTTCACTGCCGCATGGTGAAAATTTAATATACGTGCTCGTTTTTGTCCTCTACTCCAAACGTTCCAAATGCAAACAGTATGATCCATTCCCGCAGATGCAAGAAGATGAGCTGCAAACTAACTTCATAGAATAGATAAAAAAATCATAGCATGATAATAACAACAGATTCTATCAACAGGTGAACCTAATATATAAGAGACTTTAGTACTTGGCTACAATAGTGACACGAGGAAGGAAAAATGAAATGAATCCTCAATAATAAATACTCATTAATCATAAATACATTCAATCTAGACAAAAGTTCTAGCTTGTGTTGCCCTTTAATTCTCAAAAAATCTCGCTGACTTAAGAGGACACACTTAATAATTCTGTACATCTTGAACCAATTTCTTAATCCAATATGCACTTTCAGTGTATCAGTACATCCTAAAAGCTTTCCTTCGTGAACTGCTTCATTTAGTTAAGTCTAGCTTAAATCCAGTAAGCAAAAGGAATCACTGTAGATACTATTGCAGATCAAATGATAAATATCAGACTTTCAATTGGGAGGCACAACCCCATCAATGAATACAATTTCAGAAAAAGAAGCGCACCGAATGGTATGGTCACAGCATAATGTCAGAACAATAACTATTTTTCAAAGCATACAATGTCAGAATGTCTTCAAGACAAGATACATCCAACATTTGACTCTTATTTTACATATTAGTTCATTTTTTACAAGAAATTGAAGTCTCAATTGACTCTGAAGCAGAAATATTAGACGGGGACCAATATCAACATTCTTAACTGAAATCTGTACAGCACATAAAGTACTTACCATGAGTTGTAGACCATTGCACAACATTGACAGGCTTAGTGTGCCCATTGAGAGCTGTAGAAAGTGACTGAGGTGATTGATTGGAGACTACACTGCCCTTCATATGACGCCTCAATGTTGTCAAAATACCATGTGGTACATCTGAATCTGAAAGGCTTCCCATGCCTGTAGAAAATTGATTGCCTTTAGAAAGTCATGTAGCTGACAGAGACACTTTCTTTTTTTGTTCAATATATGAAAGATGTGAAAATGTTGGTAAATTTTAACTAAATCTTCATTCTGCTCTCCACAACATATGTTCTTGATGATAATAAAAGTAAGTAGCAGTAGTAATAAGAATGATTGAAAAAAAGAGTAGGGGTGATAATATGACTGTGGACACACTCATCCATTATAATAATCTTACACATCTATGATCCAACACTAGTACAAAGGACATGGAAATTCCTAAAAATTAAACACAGAGAAAGTCAGTAACAGCTATTCTATTGAGAACATTATACGTGTTTGTATCTGCACATTTTCTTCATTAATATACAAAACTGATCGCATATCAAATAAAAAGTAAATCTTTTTTACATGTATTCCTAGACACTATTTTCAGGTTCTGATTCATCTTCATTAGAGGAATTTAAATATATTAAGTTCTAGCCATTAAGATAATTTGTGAGCTCCATACATCTGTTCATCAAATACAATTCCAAAACTTATTAATTCAGGGCGATGGCGAGTCAGTTTCCCCCTCTTCAACATCCACACACGTTATCTGAACCCACAGGCATAACAAAAGACTTTGCTTTCCAATTTTCGAAGAGGAAGAAAATTTCAAATTAGCTAGTAGCATGCGTAACTAGAGGTGGCAAAAATGTGTATATAAATCAGAATTCAAAAAACAGAGAGAATTGGAGTAAACGAGTGAACCTAGTGATGGATCGAAGTCACCCGCGTTTGAGTCCGTTCGTCCCGACTCCATACCAAGGGCTGCTCTTTGTCGCTTAGATATGTATCGACCAGGTATCGGAACCTCGGTAGGGAGACTCGGACGGCGATAAGCGGGCATCTGGATCGGCCTCGCCATCGAGATCTCGGGTCTGATCCGTTTGGGAGGAGGCACAAATGGATTCGAGTGTCCGGATCCTCCGCCAGCATCGTTCTCGTCGTCGTCGGAAGCAGCTGCATACGCTTTGGAAAGAAGATCCATTTTGATATGGGGCTCCGATTTTCAGCCACGATTTAATGTTTTAAGCAATAATTGGCCCTAATCTCTCAGCCCACTTCTGTACCCGAACTTGCTCCCCATAGGCCCATCTTTAATCAACCGATGGGCTTGTTTGGTAGTATTTGGACCAAGCCCAATTATCCAAGCCCAGTAACTCTGATTAAATTAGGGGAAGAGTGAATAATATCTCTTAATTTAATCATGACGCTGCACAAAGAGGATCTGTGTAGGCCCACACCGAGTAGGCCCAGCCCACTTATTTTAGTCCAGAGTCTATTCATAATTTACCTGACAAAGAAACCCGTTTTATTTTCAAAATGTTTGTTTTTCAATGGATGCAAGAAACACGTTAATTAATGATTCAAAAATGATGTCATGCCAAACGAAGCATAACGATGTATAGTACGGTTAGCTAGTTGTTGTTTCCTTAGAAATTAGAATCGTACTTTTGTCAATGTTATTTTTACTCTTTTATAATTTAAGAGCATTCTTTCACCTGTTATTTTAGGGATAATTACACTCCCCTCCTTTAAGATTTGAAAAATGATATTTATTATCTTTAAGATTTGCTTATGTCTAACAAATAGGTCCTTCAATTATTCAAAATTAACTTAATTTGTCGATATTAATAAAAAAAACTGAATGAAAGTCGAATATTTACCATTGATTGACTTTTACTGACTTATTGTAAGTCAAACAAATCTTTTTATGATCAAAGTATCTTTATATATCTTCACACATTAATGCATGTAAGAAGGTATATCTTCACCAATATAAGGGTAGTTTAGTCATAAAAGATTTATTTGGTCTGCAATAACTTGTTAATAAGTCAATCGAGGATAAATATCGATTTCTATTTTTTTTTTTTTGGGTTAATATCAACAAATCTCAGGAGTACTAGATGTAATTTTTCAAACTATACGGAGTTTACGCGTAAGTACACCAAACCTCATGGGAAGAGGGTGTAATTATCCCTTATTTTTATTTTAGTTTTTACATTCTCTTACTAACTACCCACTCCTCCTTTTATTTTTAATTTTTTAAATCTGTGGGTACGGTTGAAACATAAGTCAAATTATTTGAACCACAATTAAAATTAATTGATAAAAGATCGTTTAAACTCGATTTGTTAAACCGAATAAAAAAAAATTATTTGATAAACTTTCAAACTCGATTCAATTAGTGCAAAAACAACAAAGTATACATTATTACTTTAGCTCGACTCATATCTGATTCAATTAAAACTCGTTTCAACTCGATTAGATCAATAATCAAGCCAAATCAAAACACAAATCTTGAAGCTCGATAATAATTCAAACAAATTTGAACAATGATGTGTTCGATTCGACTTGAATAATTTATAGACCTATTCTTTAGCGAGAATTCTGTGTAGATAGTGGTATAATGTGTTCACGAATTGGGTATGAAAATATCAAATGATACAAATCATAATACATTAGTACGTATAATCTAGTTCTCATTATTAACATTATGAGATTTTTTACACTTAATTCACATAAGACAAATCATCTGCATAACGCCTCCCAAGTAATTGGTTTTTGTGGAGACTAAGTGTGTGGAGGAAGATTCATGACATGATGAATAGTTGTAAGTACTTGATGCATACAACATCCCACTTTCCAATTTCCATTCATGATTTCAATTATGAAATACATGTGTAAGTATGATGTATTTTTCTAGGATGAAATTATTGGTTCATTCATGATTTTCACTAATTACCTAGGGTCATGTTGCCACTATGAAGGGCAACTTTGATTAGCTATATCTAGAAGGTTACTAATTTGATGGTTCATAAATGAATTAAATTCGTTTTCTGGTGCTATAAGTAGTTTTTAATAGCGAAATAGGATTTTACAAATGTTATACGTTCGACGTTAAGTAATATACTGATTAGTTAGATGATTGCCACATGCTTTATTCTTTAAAAGTAAAGAGTGAGAGACAATTATATATGTATTTATTGCACAAAATACCAGACAAATTGTATCCCAATATTTTAAATTTTGGACATCAAATCATCTATGTCTTATAGTTATTATTATTATTATTATTATTATTATTTTCGTTTTTGAAGAAAAAGAAAAACTTGATAAGATGTAAACCATTACATATTGATTTAGGAAATCATGTCCTACATCCAACCATTTGTTCAATTGGACTTGAGATAAATTATATTGACACTTTTCTAAATTAGGTCAAATATCATGAATACCCCTTATCTTTTATAAAATTACAACTACACTCTCTAAGGGGTGTTAGTGTAACTATCATTTGTGAAATTACAGTAATTATATTCCTTGAGGAGTGTTAGTGTAATATTCCCATATTTTTTACGAAATTACAGCTACATGGTGTTAGTGTAATATTTTTTTATGGGGTGTTTGCACAAGTTTGGCTTTTGATTAAGAGCTGTAGTTATAATTATAATTATAACCTTAGTGGGTGTGACTATAATTTTGTAAAAGCTATGGAGTATTTGCATATTTTAACCTGATCTATAGAGGTGTGAATGTAATTTACCGTTTGACTAAACTTAACTAAGAATTCATAGAAATGGGCCCAACAATTGACCAAATTTCAATACACCACATCAAAATAGCTGGGATTGAAGAAGGAGAGGCGACTAATTTTGATGAATCACAAGAAATGTGCGATCCCACTAGATCTAGTCAAATTACTTGTCTTGTGTTTACTTTGTAAGTAGACGGACACTGCTCTACTCACCTCGGACTTAAAGAAAATTCAAAAACTAATAAGTCAATTACAAGACTCACATACCTTGTCTCTTTAAAATAAATAAGATAAAAAAGATGGAGAAAATTAAATTTTAACTACAGTTAATCAATATTTGGTAGGGTTTTACCCATGGTCAAAATATTTGCTACAATTTTTAGCTGTAGCAAATATATTTATTTTTTTCTGCAAAAACCATGGTTAATAGTCATTGCACAGTTATGATAATTAGTATTCATCATGATTTTTTACATTTGGTCATGGTAATTAACCTTAGCGAAATGTCATATTTTTTTAGTGATTGAACATAAAAGAGAGGAAAGAAACTTACGTTTGAAAAGTTTATTGTAATTTATTTTATGATATTTGTTATAGTGATATATTAATAGAATCAATATGTTATTCATCTGATTTTTTAAAATATTAATATAATTATATAATTATTGTTCCATAAAAAAGAAGTTGTTTCGTGGTACATGACCATTGTAAACTGTTAAATTTTGATTGCCTCATTTGAAAAAAAAAAAAAAAAATTTGTCTGAAATCAAAACATGGGTAACATTAAACAGCTGATGAGGTTTAGAGAAGTCAATGTCCGACATCATTCCATCTGATAATGCTGAATCGACGGTGGAAATAAATATCACTATGACTCAACGAAGTGATATGTTGGTCGATGATTATTTTTCTGAAAAGTCACATCCAATCGCATCAAAAATATCAATAATCGCTTAATGATTCTATTCTAGGATCAATAAAGTGGAACAAATTAGATACCTCTGTATTTGGTTTCAATTTGCATAAATATCTCACCTATAACTATTCTTTTTCAATTAATTACATTTACCTTTGTGTTACGAGTAGTAATCATTATTAAATTTAATAATAAATATTTAAATATTTAATGATAAATAAAAATTTCCGATAAATAATTGTGGAAGTAGGTATATAAAGACGGTAAAGAAATCTTGATGTGAATCTTTTATTTGTTACATAAACGATGATTGTATTATTATATATAAGTATTAACTAATAAATCATATATCATTCAATAATTATAAAATTACAAAATAACAATGAAATTATAAACCGTCTAGTATATATTATTTCTTAGGAGCAATAATATATAGTATGATTATGTTAAAGATATCAATAATAATTTATTGCATATTTTAATAAATAACTACTTCTAAATAACAACGAAATAAAGAAATACAATAAATTCATATAAAATTACAGATGTACACACAAATTTAGTGGAATTCAAATTGTGGAGACCAATGGGTCTTAAGTTGAGTCAGGTAGGAGCGGAGCAATAATTAGTTGTTTGGGTCTTCTTTGGATTTGGGCCTAGGTAGAGTAAAACCCTACCCATTAACAGGCCTAAATAGGATCGTAGGATCTCAATTTTAACTGGTGGGCTAGCCCTTTTAGTAATATGTTTCTCTAATTTCACTTGAAGTATGTCTTATCCACCATATACCTATTTCCAGATTTTGGAAAACAAGCATAAATAAGAATAGAAAATACTGTCGAATAATCATTTGGGAAGAAGTTATATCGTCCTTGATAGAGGTGCAACCTACATACTTGAAAAAGACACAAATAACCCTGGGATTAAGGACCAAAATTGCATATGGATCCCGGGATCCGCACACAGTTCAATCAGGCCGAGTCACACGACCCGACCCGGATCAACGACTTGAATCGAGACCCGCTTTAGAAGATCCGAGATCTGGATCTCGATTGTCTGACAACTTAAGTCTTGAAATGAAGCCACGTGGACCAGTCAAGACACACTTGGCCTTATAAATACATTTACTTCACAATATTTATGGTAAGTTACACCAGTTAAATTTTACTGCAATTATTATACTGGATCGCCAGTATATCATCTCGACCAATACTGACTTAAGCATCGGAGGATTTTCGCAGGGAACCATTCCCCCTAACCTAACGTGCTTTCTTCTTCTCAAGATTACTTTGCCTGGGGAGCATCTAAATCCTTATAGTCTGATTTAGCATATGCTCCTTCATTTCGTTCTTTGCTTCGCATTCCCCTACCCTCCTTGAACTCAATTAACGACACTCAGGGCACAGCTAATTTAAGGTCCGTCTGGCCCCATCCTTTTTCCTACAAGTTTATTATGGTCTATCTATCAAATTAATTCCCTTAAGTTGTTAGGAAGGCTACAAAATCCTGCTTTTTTGAGTTGTAGCTAGTTAGAGTTAAAGTAGCAAGTGACTGACTGCCTAACTGGCTTCAAACGAAACAACAATCAATAAAAAATTTAACCAAGGGAGGGAATCTCAAGTTATTGACGACCTTGTATGCGAGAAATCTTGATCATTTTTGTTTGTTCTTTATAGTTCTCGCTCTTCCTTTAAATATTACAATATCTAGAGGAAATTATTAGCCAAATATTTGAAAATTCTTATCAATGTTTATCAAATCAATCAACTATACTTGTTATTCGATTGATCACTTTTCTTAAATTACCTTTACATGATAAGTATAATATATTTATCATATAATCAATTCAAATCTGACGGTGACTTAGTCTCGAAATCAATTTCCCAGCAAGTAGTATGATGGTTCACGGAAAACCAAAAACTTGGTGGAAATGTAGGTAAGTAAAGGTGGTGGTGTTGATGATGATGATGATGGGCGAGGGTTGCCGGAATGTAGGCGGTGCGCGCCTTTTACATTTGTCATTAATTCTATTTTCAGCCGGTTGACCCCTAATTTAAAAATAAGTGATGGATGGCCATGGAATTGGAAACTCAACAAAGTGGACTAGAAAAAAAAAAGAAAAAAAGTCAGTACTCTGTACTTCTCCACCCCCTACCCCCCTATCCCCCGTCCCATCCACTATTATCTTTCTTAAATCTGTACAGCTCTGTTCTTTTTTCCTGGTTCTTAACAAAATTCTAGTGTGTGAGTGTGACATGTTTCCCCTTACAGGATTGAAAAATGCTGCAGGGACCATGACTTGTTGTTGAAATATTCCCCGCCCCTGTCTCCTTTGTCATCTTCTACACCTCAACCTTCTCTCATCATTACGTCACTTTCATTACAACATTAATACACATATATGTATGACTATGTTGAAATTGAATTTGGTTGTTCATTTCTTACTAGGTAAGAAATCATGCCTTTTTTTATTGCGGAACATTTGGTTCATGATTAAGTGTGTAGTTTTGGGGCTCAGGTGTTTACACTTGCATTATGATTTCTAATTATTTGGATTTTTGTCCGACACATTTTGATGGCATGGTGATACATTAGCAATCTAATTGATTAATTAGTCTTTTAAATAGAGTTTTACAACGTTGATCTGGTCCTGTGATTTTCTCATAATTAATTCGTTTTAAGATTCCAAATTCACCATCTATTGGACGTGGTATATTACGTATAAATAACCTATATTTTGAGATATATATGGCTTATAAGTAACTTTAATAATCTATCTATCCTTAAAAGCATGACTAGAATTTTGGTTTCTTTCTTTTTTGGGTTTTCCTAAAATACCCTAGTAGTTTAATTTATTATAATTTTGTAATGGTATAAATATAGTCTGTTCAGTTTTCTCTCAAAGGCTGTTCAATTTTTTTCTGGCAAAAGGTACGTTTTCTTCTTCCTTTTCTGCCTTCTCCCATAGGTGCTACTGGTGTGTGTTTTATTTATTTTTCCTTCTGCACGTTTTCATCTCGACTGCTCATTGCGACTGCTTATTATTGAATTTCCGTTATGACAAAAGGTCTTCTTGCCTGTTCCTCGATTCTTCAGAAACCCAAGAAAAAGAAATATTACAGCATATCATGTTAGTGGAAAGAAAAGTTTTTTATTTTAATCATGATGCTTTTGACTTGTATGATAATTAACCAAACCTTTCAAAGCCTCAATAATATGGCTTTTTTGTTTAATCTGCTTCAAGGCTGCAGTTTATATTGTTCAAGAGTTTGACTCGGATATTATCATTGTTACATTTTGTGTAGTTTCTGATAATTGCATGCCAAAAAAATTGAGCAGGAAACTGCGTAACATGAGGAATGGCTTCAAACAATCTGTGGCATCTTCTATTACTAGAATAAAAATGCACTATGGTTGGCCAATCTGATTTTAATCTCCTTTTGTTTATGCTTTATTCTTCTGTGAAGCCCTCTAAGATGCAGGCTTGTATAGATCAGGCATTTTTCTAAACTTGTTTAGTATATTTCAAAAAGTACTGTAGAAGTTTATTAGGACATGATCCACTTATTGACCTTTAGTTTTCCTTGCTGGTTATGTGTTAGGTGGGGAGACTTTGCTAGCATCAAAGTCCACAAATGGAATTCATTGTATTCTGAAGTTTAATTTCTGTGCCGTATGTCATTAAATTAAAACTCAAGAAAGTAGTAAAATAATTTTCTTTTTTCTGTAGTATACTATTGTCTGGTGTGTTTGCTCGTCTTGCTGTTGGGCTAAACAAGGAAATTCTCTTCTCACCATTGTTGTCTGTGGGACAAAGAAGACTTTTTCGCTCAAGTTGTCTGCTGGTGTTTTAAAGGTATGTCACTATATGTGAATTTGATATGTGATTGTATTATGTTCACCTTTTCATTCTTCAGCAATGTTTTCAATATTTTCATTCCACTAATGTTATTTCATTATAGTATGATCTTAACCATTAACAACAAAAGATGGGATCTATCTGTTTTGCTCGCACAGGTGCAAAGCAACTCTGACTTATTTCAGGCTATTTTCTTGTATCTATAAAAGTATGAATGGCCCTAAAAGTTTCTTTATTTTTTTGATTTACCTAAATTAACCTTATAATAATATTATTTTTAAGAATAATTATAAAAACAATTTACTTTTAACCCATACTAATTATTTTTTACATTTATTATTTACTCTCTTTAACTACTTTTCACATTATTTATATTTACTCATATTAATTACTTTTAACATTGTACTTATTGACTCATATTAATATTTTTTTTATATTATATTCATAATATAAGAACCTACTAGATAAAAAATACTCTTATGAAATTATAAAAGGAACTACAAAATATAATTACGATTCTACATTGTATAATTTATTGAATACAACAATAATTAAGTTGAATATAATTCTATTCTAAATTAATAACTTAGGTGTTATTCCCATTACAAACAATTCATATATAAAAAACTAGGTTTGTAGTTTCAAAGTTTTGAATAATTTATTTATATTTCATGTATAATTAATTTATAGTACTTAATTTTTTAAATTAAAATTCTAAATATTGTAAAAGAATTGGAGATACAGAATTATTAATTAAAAGAATACAACGACCGTTAATAAAATTAAAGAATTGTCAAAATAAAACAAAAAACTATAAAGCATCACTTAAAAAAGTAGTTTACAAAAATCTTCAAAAAGTAAATACTCAATATTGGTGTATACACTTGATGCTCCAAAAAATTGGGATCGGAAAAAGAATAAATCATAAGCAAAAAAATTAACTAAAAATATAAATTTAATTTCACTTGCATTATTGAGAAACAAAAGATATTACAAATTATTTAATAATGGATGAACAAATAATTGTTCTATGATTTTCATTAGTTTTATTATTTCAACAATTCATTTAAAATTCTGATATACAAAGTTATTTATGTTATATATATTGTTGAAAATAAAAATAGATCGAGAAGAATGAAAATATTAAAAAATCAAACTCTATCTAAAGACATATCCTTTTATATAATGTTTCAAAACTTTTGAACAATCAAATTGGTAAAAAATGCATTTATATATCTTACAAAAATTCTTGTTAAGGTATGATGTACGTAGTTAACTTTGTATGATTTATTGTTCTATTGAAAAATTATTTATATACTCGAACTCAATTCAACACAAGTTTGGTTGAGCAATGAATTACTAGGTGCAAGTTAAATAAAATTATATATTTTTTATATTTTAAATAAATATTTATTAAAAAAAATATTCATAATTTTCTACATGACATGTACTTGGATATGCAAAATATATGGTGAATTTTTTCAATCAATTTCATGATTTAGACTTTAAAATAATTTAAAGTTAATTAGACTAATTCTTATCACATCATTACTATTGTGTTGATTTGTAAGACAAAATTGAAAAACTTCTTTTATGTATATAATCCTTAATAGTATTATCTTTTGATGGTAAATTATGTCAATTATCAACGTATTTTTTTTTAAACCAAAGCGAGTTTAATAAAAGATAAAATATGCATACACAACTTTCCAAAAGAATTGATCTCGTGATCTTACTATCATGAATAATTAATATAAGGGTAAATTACATTGACACTCCCTAAATTTAGGCTCAATTATACAAACACCCACTGTCTTTTGCGAAATTATAGCTACACCCCCCCTAAAGGTTGTTTGTGTAATTTTTTTCAAGGGGTATTAGTGTAAGTTTTGTTTTTAAATAGGGGGTGTAGTTGTAATACAATTACAACCTCCGGTGGTGCAGCTGTAATTTCACAAAAGACAAAGGGTGTTTGTGTAATTGAGATAACCTCAGGGGGTATCACTGTAATTTATCCTTAATGTTATACCAGAGTTAATTGAACATGAATGTCAGCTCCTTCTCTTACACTATGTACATTGCTCAATTTGAATAAATATCTTGAACTGATAGGATACTTTATTTATTGTTTTTATTTTTTGAGACAAAATCAAAAGAAATGTACATACTATATGAACAGCTTTTGAAATGACTTTTTTAAAGGGTTTAAGAAGGAATAGAGCTTAATATTAAAAGCCAAAAAAAAAATTAGAATATTATATAAATACGGAAGTTTGTGAATGCAACGTCTTAGATAAATATAAAAGTTAAGAGAAATTTTAAAAAGTTCTATATATAAGTGAAGAAGCTTTTATAGTATTTAAAGATATTTTCAAAAGAGATTTTGAAAGCTTCTCACCACACCACTAAGATTAATCTTCACCGTCCATTTGAATAGCCAAATGTATAAATATTGGATTGAAATTCATTTTTAATAATCAAGTTTGGATATCAATATTTTCATCAAAATTTTTCTATTAAAATCTTTTACTTATTTACACATTATCTAAGAGGGGATAAAGAAAAAAACAAATTAATATTGAAAAACAGAAAACAATGCATCACGCGCAACACGCATTTATTTTACTAGTAGAAAAAAATTACTGAACTTCTTACAAGTCCACATATTCTTCTGAACTAATCCAACAAAAAGAAAATGGGGGGCTTAATCCAAGAATTTGACTTCTTGGAAAATTATAAAACCGACGATATAGGGGAACTTTTGACAGGAGAATGAACTATGAAGAGAAGAGAAAGAAAAGTCAAGAGCTCAGTTTGGGATTAAAATATTTTGGCTGAACGTTCTAACTTTTCACTTCCTTAATGGATTTGCAAGTAATCGTACTTGTATACAAGTATAATAAAAATCCTGATAAAGAAATATATACATGATTCTTTCTTTTTTCTTTAATGAGTAAATAGATACCTTAATTAAGCCAGATGACTACTCTAATCCATAACGAGTATCTCAATTGCATAAGGCTTAGCCGCTTAGAACGTTTCAGAAAAACTTCACAGACAATATCCAAAAAGGAAGATGAAAAACTTCTTAACCTGTACAGCTATTTGCATCAATTCTTTGGTGTTGAGTTTTATTAGCAATGTAAACCATGCATAGCCTGCTGGAGTCCAATTCTTAGCAGCACGGTTTGCGTTCAAGCATGCATGAGAAAATATATATCTCTGCTTCATGATGCTCACTGAATATAGGTAAGCAACAGAGGTGTGCTCACAGAATATTACAGCTCTGCGTGACACTGCGGCTGAGCTTCTGCCGGAGAGAGGTAATATAACCACCATGGTCCGCAGCACCTGGGGGTACAGCTTTGCCGTCAGCAACCGCTTGAGCATCTATCCAACCCAACTCAAAATTCATCAGCTGATCAGCAAGTTCATCGCTTCCCTCTTGTCCGGGCTGAATCTCATCAACCACAGGCTCCTTCCCTTCACGATGGACGCTCTCTTCCTCAATATTTGATTGAGTGTCTGCTGGCTTCTTATATTCGATGTTGATGGATGTACCCCCAGCCGCTGGCGTAGACAGACCTTCAAATAGTGGCTCGAACTTATCTCTACATTCCAGAACCTTTTCCTATACATATGTCGCTCCACAAGATTAATCTTTGACGAATTTAGTAAAGTAAACATTTGTGCTGATTAAGATTTACAAAGAGTCATTAGATTACCACTTCAGGGAAAATGTATTCAGGAGTGAGAATGGTCAGTGCAATGAGTCCGCATGTACTAGGAAACATGTGCGAGGCGACCGTGAGCGCGGCGGAGGCTGCCACAACCGATGGCTTATATTGTGTGAATGACATATCTAGGCACATTATGAAGGAAAAAACAAAAGGAAATGAAGTCAACGAAAAAATTCTGGAATGCGTATCAGCACATCAAAGAATCAGGAAATGAGGAAATTATTTCTCAACTAAGACGCTAATACTTAGTACAAGCATCAGAGCTACCGAAAACATGTTCCCGTAAATTTGAACAGATGAAAAAAATATAACAATAAAAATTTTGTGGACGCTACTCTAAAATTAAATCCAGTACCCTGAGAAATAAAAGCGAACCATAGAGGACTGGGTTTTTCTTATTTCTTAGCCTGAAACTAAACCACAGAAAATTTGATCTCAAGATCTGTACAGACATGCATGGGATAAAACATTTTTTCTCTTACTTGTGAGCAAGCTTCCTGGGAATATAACCGATACAATCTCGTCTAAAATAAGAAATCTACATACCGAATTGAGATTTGACGATCAGCTGGCGAACAGGACGGCGAACAGAGGGGGACTCTCGCAGCAGAGGGAGGATTGGGATGATGTACTCAATGAAGGAAATTGGTGTCAGAGCTCGCATTCGCCAACCCAAACGTTTGCAAATGTAATACTCCATCCGAAGCACGTCTTTCGATGAATACTGGTTCATATTCTTCTCATTCTGTAGTAAACTTGCACCAAATTCCATCATACACAGATACATAACGTAGAATCGTTGCACAGTTCGTAGAACGTACGTAATGTGTGTATTAAAAAGACAATTATTGAAGCTTTCAGACATCTATAATCTATATATATATATCTACTTAATTTCTATTTTCTATAACAAAAAGAACGTCATTACTGATCACACACACAAACACATAATTAGGGCCTAAAATCAAGAATTTAGGATTGAAATACCAGAAATGTTGAGAGCACGAAGTTCATGGTTCGGAGCTTCCAAGCAAGGGAGAGGCAACTGATCAGACATAGGTCGATGTCTCCGAAATGAGTTTTAACCACAGGCTGAGCAGTGAATTCAATCTATCAGTAAACATTATAATATATCAAGAACTTTATATATGGAACAAAATACAAAAAATTACAAACGGAGAAAATAAGATTTCATATATATAATGATCGGCACTTGAAATTGAAATCGAAAACACAAACAAGTGACTATTTGCTTTATATTTTCTTTCAAGATCTTTCGTTTTACACACTTAGAAAACAAAGACTAAAGAAATCAGAATCCAACACGTAGGTACCGGGATTTCGCCCATCGCCATGAACCGATCAAAGTATGTCATTGCCACGTAAGGAATCAGCGCATCGAAATTCTCACTCTTCGAGTTCTTCATATGTCAACAAAACCAATCGAAATATTCATCATTAACTGATCCACATACTCGTTCATCAAATCATACGTTATATTCGCACAAACACACAAAAAATACACTTCTTTTCAATTAATGCATCGTACCTTTTCAATAAATGAAACTGCATATTGTCGAAGACATCGGACGTTCTCATCGTCCATATAGCTCGCAGGCACCACGAAATACCCTTCGGCACTGGTTAGTCTGCGAAGCGACTCGAGTGCAGAGTCCGGCAACTTATCGTAGCCCAGTTTGTACTGATCCTCAGGATCTCCGTCCATTTCTGTTAATGTCCTTCGTTAACCCGCTCTTCTTTCTTCAAATTCTAGTGAATTGTAGAGAGAGAAAATGAGAGGTTTCGAGAAAGGGAGAGAGAGAGAGCAGTGCGGTATGGCTCGCGTAGTAGTGTTGAAGGGCCCATCTATATATATAGCAAAACGAAATTTGACTAAATTGGTTTAATTTTGACCAGATACTTTTTTATGATGTTTTTGAATTTTTTAATTATGAAAAAAAGGATTCATTGGTTATAAAATCTCTTTTATTTTAAATTAAGAATTTAATTGTATTTATCTCAAAATCACCAACACAATATTTTATTTTCAAAATCAATACATATCCATACCAAATTGTATCCTCTAGATTAGGATACTAATTCAATTTGTATTTATCTTAAACAAATCAAAATATCAGAGGATTTTGTATTATCCACTCAGAAATATTATTTATCTCATCTCTTTTTTTTGTTAAATTTTAACCATATACTTTTTAATCTCTCATTCATTTTTCCAAACTTACATCATTCTTGGTATATATCTTAAAGTATATAAGTTTAAAATTTTAATCCTATAAAATAAGTATTTTTTACAATATAAAAAATATTTCATTAACATATTTCTTCTCTTTTTTTTTTTTTTTTTTTCCAATTTTGGTTATTTGGAATATTTTAATAAAATAAAAAAATCTAATTGGTGGAATATTTATTATGTGTTTGAATTTCAACTAATCAAATCAAATCTCTCAATCCATATCTTGAAAGTTGAAATCATCAAATCCCCATAATCTTTGTTCAAACTGTCATTTATTATCATTTTTTTTGTTTCGTTCTTCTTCTTTCTTTTTTGTTTTTTTTATTCACACGTTTTTATTCGATCATTTCATCTTGACATTTGATTTTTTTTCTTTTTGTATTCACGTGCTTTTTTCTTCTTTTTTCTTTTGGTCAATTCATGATTTTATCTAAGTGAATTTTGATTTTTTTTATTTACAAATGTTTATTTATTTATTTTAGTTTATATTTAATTGTTTGGTTTTTTCAGTACCGAGCCATAATTTCTCCCTCTAATCATTGATGAGCATTTATATGAAATAGTTCATCGTTATCAATTTTAGTTTTTAGTTTTTGGATTTTAATTCAGAAATCTTAATAAATGTTTGCAGTTTTTGGCCTCCGTCGTGTAAGGAGATATGTATGATTGTGGATTTTTTTTATTATAAGTTCAACCATCAAACACTTTAACTGATGAAATTAAAGAATTCAACGGTAAGAATTTTTCGTTCCCATTCTTTTTGTCTATAATTTTTTTTTAATAAAATAGCGACTGCTTCTTATTGTATGTGTCTGAACATTTTTTTGTATTTAGTTCAAATGCATTTTCTTTTCTTTCGTCCTTTTACAAATCCTTTGCTACTACATGATAAAGCAACTTGATAAGGCATAGCTAGCTATTTTGACTTCATGCGTTTCCTAATGATTTCTTTCATTCTTTTACTTCTCATGTCAAGTTTACATCTCTTAGTGTATTCCTCTTTGTTATTAAGTATTATTTTTTTCTTCTTCTATATTAATTTTAAAGTTATATTTTATGGCTAATCTACTATGTAGCGTGCTTCTTTACTTCTTCAAAGTTTTGTCGTTATATAATTTCTATATTTGCTCTTATTATTAAATCCTGGGTATTTAGTTGATTTTTTTGCAATTTTTATTGTTTATTTATCATTTTTTCTTCATGTCCCATTGATTGCTTTTGTTTGTTTCATTTATTAATAATTTTCTATTTAAATATGGCTTGAGCTAAAATAATCTGTTCTTATTATTTTCTTAATTTTTTCAATCAAATGATCGTGGTTTCTCTAATTAATCATTAAATTATTATAGATTTTTATCCAATAATAGGTTATCAACATCTCCAAATCTCAATCTCGATTAGAAAAAGATTAACTAAAATCCTGCATTTTGTCCCTCTTTGACAGGTGCGAAGATATGGTTGTTTTATCTCAAATTAGTTTGTTTATTTTTTTTCCATTAAAGTTCTCTAATTTTAAAGTTCTCCACCAATATTTTATTCATCAAAATTTGTATTTATTTATCTAAAATTCTTATTGTATAATATGTGTGGACTAGGAATTATAGTAATATTTTTTTCCACCTATTATCTTAGCCCGTCCAATACTTGGTGATATTTATATATAGTTTCATATCCATTACTTTCTTTTCATAAGCTACACATATGTATATATTTATACTATTCTCTTTATATATCTCATGCTATAAGTTTTTAATTTAATCCAGTATAATAATTTTTTTAGAAATTTATATATTTCATCAACATTTTTTTTGCTATTCTTTTTATTGATTCATCAATACTGATACATTAAGTTTTAATTTCATGCAAATTAACGTTTTGCTTTTCCATTAGTTTTTCTAATCTAATTTTCTTTTTAATCTTTCGTTGTTATCTAGATTGTAAAATTTGAATGCCACTACTTTGTTTAAAAACAAAAAATTGAGGTGCTATCTTCCAAACATTTTTAATTTGATTCCTCCTGCTATCAAAATCCAAAATAATTTTGACATCTTCCTCCATGAAAATATTTCTTTTTTTTAGTGGAATGATTTTATGAATACTGCTCTATCAAAATTCTAATATAAAATATATTTTGAGCTTCATAGGATTGTATAAATCACAATATAAAAAGATTTTCATACTTGATTAACATGGGTTTTACTTCAAGTTTTGTTTATATTTTCATTTGTTTAGAAAGAAACAAGGCTTCTCAGTATGACGGAACAAATTCTGATTTTTGTGTTTTAGTTCAAATTAATTATTTTAAAATTACAGTTATAATTTTCAAAAAAGTTTTAAAATTGAGTTACTTTAAAAAGAAATAGTTTTCTTTATATATAATTGCTTTAACCCTTTCTTTTCTTTTGTCTTTTTACAAACCTTTTGCTATATACATAATAGTACATATATTTTTCATTGGGGTAAAGAGCAACTTAACATAATACTACTTTTAAAATTGCTTATCAAACCATTTTTTTCATTATTTTCTTTTTGGGTTAAAGACAATTTACCCCCTGTGTTATTGAAAAAAGTTCAATTTATCCCCTTGTGAAAAAACAAAGTGCAAAAAACCCCCTTATATTTTTAGAAATGATGCAATTTACCCCCTCGACGCGTTTGGTGCATTTCATGCGCCATTTTCTTTTTTTTTTTTTTAATTTTTAATTTATAAAATTATATTTTTACCCCTATATTAAAACCGTTAGATCTATATATTTTTAAAATTTTATATATGTTTAATTGTATATATTTATTTATATAAAATATACATATTATATATATATATATGTATATATATATAGAGAGAGAGAGAGAGAGAGAGAGAGAGAGAGAGAGAGAGAGAGAGAGAGAGAGAGAGAGAGAGAGAGGAGGGGCTGGTGGTTCAAAGGTGGCGGGCGGTGGTCTGAAGGTGGCGGGCGGGAGGTTTCCAGATCTGGGGAGGGGGAGGGGTTGCAGTGGCGAGTCGTTTGGGGAGGCTTCGACCGCGGGTGGGTGGGGGGGACAAGGGGTTTCAGTCGGGGGAAGGCGATGGGCTCAGGCTCTGTGGGCGGCGGAGGCGACGGGCGAAGGCTCTGTGGGCGGCGGCAGGCGAAGGGTGGGCGCTGTGGGCGGCGGCGGGAGGCGACGGGCGAAGGCGAAG
Source organism: Sesamum alatum (assembly GCA_034509735.1). Taxonomy (NCBI): domain Eukaryota; kingdom Viridiplantae; phylum Streptophyta; class Magnoliopsida; order Lamiales; family Pedaliaceae; genus Sesamum; species Sesamum alatum. Next base: position 55,419,205 of record JACGWO010000001.1, read on the forward strand.
GGCAGAGGTTGGGCCGGCGGTGACGGGCGGGGCTGGGGGCGGCGGCGGGCAGAGGCTGGGGCCGCGCCGACGAACGGAGGCTGGGGCCGCACCGACGAACGGAGGCTGGGGCCGCACCGACGAACGGAGGCTGGGGCGGTGGCGGCGGGTATACATATATATTTATGTATATATTATATAATATATATATATATATATCATATTTATATATAATATGCAATATCTGGACCATTGATCATATTTAATCTTAGCCATCCATTTCAATTAATTTGTATTAACCATTGGATCGATTGTATATAAAATCTAACCGTTCAAAATTTAAGATATAAAAAATAATATATTGGTCAAAATGATAAAAATTTGCAGTTGGGGCGCGTGTAATACACCCCTAGCCCAGGAGGGTAAATTGTATCATTTCTAAAAATATAAGGGGGTTTCTTGCACTTTATTTTTTCACAAGGGGATAAATTGAACTTTTCCAATAACACAGGGGGTAAATTGTATTTTACCCTTTTCTTTTTTATGTTCAAATTTTCAATTTCATATCTCTTATGTGATCTCCTCTTTATTTCGTTAATCTTTTTTTTTTTTTTTTTCATCTTTTAGATATTAATTTTGCTTTTGTATTTTGTGTTGAAGTCTACAGAAATGAAGTGTTTGTCTTTGGAGTTTTATAGTTTTATAATTTATGTATTTGCTCTTATTATTAATTCTTAGGTATTTCGTAACAACTAAATGTTGTTTTTCATAATTTAAATTTTGATTCTTCTCAATTATTGTATAGTTAAGCTAATTTATTGCTTAATAATTTGTTATTAGGAACCTTAATTTGCATAATTAGTGTACCTAGAATTTAATTTGCAATAATCAATCTACTTTCAACAATTTGCACTGACAATATGATCCACTCAATCAACACATATTCAATAGTTTTTAAGAACATATATTTTTCACTATTATCTAAGTGGACCAAATATTTAAGTTTATACAAATAAAACATATAAATCTTTATGACTTCATTTTTTATTTTGTATTCAAAATTTAATTTAATATCTTAGCCCGTGCATAGTGCGGGGATTACGCTAGTTTATATTAATATAATAATTAAATGGGCCATTGTTGAAGTATAGAAATTTTAATTCGATCCACAGCTTGGCGGTTAAGTAGCTACCAGGCTCTTAGCGCTGTCATGGTGCCGTCAAGAAAGATGCAAGATTGGGAGGAAATTATTTAAATATTGTTAAATAAATAATTAATTACAAAAATACCGTGATTTAAAAAAAATAGAACTCGGCAGCAAAGCTGCCGAGTTGAAAAGCGATTCTGCTGACACTGTCAGAACCGCTGACAGCGTCAGCAGAACTGAAAAGCTGCGTTTTTTTTTTTGTTGGGATGCATGAGATGCATGGCTCATGCATCCCATCAAAAAGATGATGGAAAAAAGATGATGGGATGCATGAGCCATGCATGCGTCCCATCATCTTTAATTATTTCTACAAAACTGCTATGTGTAAATGCGTTTTTTCTTCTATAAATACTATTTGTTCCAGTTCATATGAGTTTGAAAGAATTGTATACGTTAGAAAATATTGCAGCAGCCTCAATGAAAAAATTTTAGAGAAAGGGCACATTTTTAGACTACACCAGTTGAAAATTTCTGCAACAAAAATTATAAGTTTTCTATTTTAAAATTATGTTTTATTATATATTTGTTTGTTTTCATTATAATATTATTAATAATATTATTTTTTTATGCATATGGTATTTTGATGTGAAGATATGGCGGAGCAAAATAATATTGACATCATTATATATTTTGGAAGTCAACGAATTGATTCATATGATTGTGTAAGTTATGATCGACCTCCAATCAGATTTATGAAAATTTCTCGTAGCACTAAATTTGCTGAACTTGAATCACTTATGTATGAAGAACTTGGGCTCAGTATGAATGATTTTCAGTTACAAATATATTTTAAATACACAACATATAGTGCTGATAGAAGACGGGAGATGGCATTACCGATTAAGACAGATCGAGATGTACAATTTTTTTTCAATCCGTTGAATGGATATGTTACTGTAGAAAGTTTTGTTGAAGCAGAGAAAGTCTATCATAATATTGATAATATTGTATTGGATGACACTTTTGCTGGTGATTATGGAACATACATGTCAATTTTTACACAAGATGGGACTAGTGCATATAAAATATATATATATATAATATATTAAATAAAATACAAGATATAACATTATCTGGCAATAGCTGAATCGAAATAGCACTTTAATTTTGTTGCTAAATTACTTGGGAAATAATGAGAGGTGAGTAATGATACCTTAAACCTAATGGTTTTGGACATACATGAGACATGAAATGCATTAATGTTAGGCTCTTTATGAACATAGTGATACAATTACCAAGACAAAATAAGAGCATAATTAAGGTTGTTTAATTAGTATGAATGAAATGAAAATTCAGGCCAAGGAAGAATGATTAGAGACAGACAGCAACAGGATTTTATTCACGCCCAAGTTAACATGTGCGCATGATTGGACGTTGGGAGGAAACCTAGTATTCAGGAAATTAAGCTACTTGATTACAAATTTCCAACCATGATTACCTTTCAAAATTATAGTGATAAACCAACGTGATCTTAGAAGGTCCACTTTGTTAATTATCTATGTATTGTCTTATGTAGGTTTTTGCTTTTACATTTTTATTTTATTTTTAAAAATAATAGTATAATTCTTTTATTCATTACATCTTTCTTGAAAAGCTTTTTTTTTTTTTTAAATTTTATCTCATGGTTTTGATAATAAGGAAATATGATGGGGCAGAAGCAATTGAAAGTAAAAAATAACGAGAACACATTTTCAATATTCTTGAAAATTTGAGATTGAAATTAAAATATTTTTATTGTTGAATGAATTTCTTAACAGAGTTATCAACTATTTAAAATAAAAGAACTCTACGAGCATGAAACTGGCTATAATTTGACCTGTCTTAAAAGCCCACAAAACTCGTTTAAAAAATACCCTACCACACTAACAATAATACGAAAAGATATCAGGCCCAAAAGATAACTATAGAAAATAGAAAAAATAATTAAAATTGATTGAGAATAGGAAAATTTTAAAGAATCGCCTGGGTAATGATCGAAATATTGGAATTTCGCGATGCACAGTGACCCCTCGTGACGATAGTGATGTATTCACCTCTCGAAGACGATCGAAACAATAGGTGCCCCATAACTCCAATCAGATAAAAAATTATGGTCATTTGAAGCTCCATCATCAACCAAAGTGTTATATCTTCAATTTACGCCTGTGCAAATGCTCCCAAAATGCATCCGCCTCTTTATTTACATCAAAATACCATATCTATACTTTATATCATCTCAAGAGCTATATACAGTTATTTTAGTTTATTTTGGTTTCTAATAATCTGTTTTGGATTTCTGCCTTCGATTTTATTTCACAGTCTTTTCTTATTGGATAGCTTATTAATATCGTGGTTTCTCTTTTATGGTGATAGAATCGTAATTATATGATTATTATTTTAATAAATTGAGAATTGAGTAATATATTAATTTGATCATTATATTAATGTAACAAATTAAGAACTATGAAATAAATTATAATAAACTCACATAAAGTGTGATAAATACACATATGTTCGATTAGTCATTAAACCTTAACTTTAACCACTACTATGAAAATCTATAGCACATGCCGTACGTCTCGAGATACAACTTATATATGGGGCATGTTTTTAGATTATGATCTTTGAACAGACTTCATTAATTTAAACTTGTTATAAATTCAATTTAAAAAAAAATAACGATTGGCTCGATCCTCATACTTCACGTTCTGATATTATCTTTAACATCTAAAGTTATCAGTATTGGTATGACATGAAAAAGTTCTAACAAAGAACGTTCATAATTAAGAATGTCCAAAGATTATATTAATAACCAATTTTTAGTGTCACGAACATCCAAAGATCATCCTAATAACTAACTTACTGATGTAATGATACGCAACAATAAAATTATAATAATATACCATTCTGAATATACAATGTACCATCCTTTAGGTATTAGACTTTGACGTGTACGACTTACGACTAATATAACAAAACTTATCATTACAACATTTAATAATGTTGATATATCAATATTTTTTATGCGTGCGGGATTAAATGGTAAAAAGTCAATGGAAAAGAAGAATCTCCCCCCCCCCCCACCCAACAACAAATTGTCAAAATATGACTGAAATTTGCATGTGTTTTATTTGAGTATGATCCAGATTGGAAGTCGAAGTTGCTTCAAAGGTAGTCCAAATTGAGTACTTAAAACCCTCAAAGAAAAAAAAATAAAAGATCATTAGGCTCGTTGAGTAGTTCCAAGCAAAGACCTTTTGATGTTGAAGTCAATTCACGAGGTAGAAGGAAATATTTAATGTAGGTTTAGAAAGTAATAAATGTCGTACCATTAATAAGTGATTGTATGCATTTATAGAGTCAAACATTCTCATTAATCTGATCCACATGACATAATCCTGAATTATTAGATATCAGAAAATTAATCGTTCACGAATCAAATATTCTTCTACGACCTGATTTGTTATATTCAAATTAATTTAAATATTAATGAATTATTAATAAGAATCTAACAACTTTCATACTTCAAAGTGTTCATTCCTGAGGTAATTTTTCATAACCACATGATGTGTGCGTTTAAATAAAATTTTGCAAAGTGAAAACAGAGGAGCGAGGGGAGGTGTGAAGTGTGAACATAGGTGAATAAGACTAATGAGTAATTAGAAAACAAAGGGCAGGAAATGATGGGGATTGAGGAAATGATTAGCAAGAGGAATGTTTGGCGTTACAGACCGTCACTTTCAGGCTCTGACTCTTAGGTCTGTGTTTGGGGGCCCCACCCACCCGCACGCGCAGCTTACCCTCGTTGACTTGTGCTCTTTCTATTTCCTCCTTGTCTCAAAAAAGAAAAGGAAAAAAGGGTCAAAAATGATGCACGACGGCACCGTTTCGGGGGCACAATCCCGTCTTGCTCACCGCCACCTCCTCCCACTTACTCTTCTTGCCTTTTCCTTATTTTTCATACTTTATTAAATTATCATTTGGTTGTTGGTGGAAAATGAATTGACCCCTTTGATTATTTTAGGTCTTGTAAAGCTGAATCTTCCATCATTATTAGTATCAAATAATTTTCAGATGAATACGTATCCTTTTTGGATTGCACAAATTCTGGCGTGTAGCTGAATTATTTAACGGATAATTACATCACTCTTCTTTCAAGTATCAAATAATTACACATAGATTTTTTGTAATTTTAAAAATTAAACATAGTAATCTTGATATTTTTTTCGTCAAATAAATAGATTCATCTATTAAAAAGTTAACAGATTTGTTAATATTAGTAAAAAAATAAATAAATAAAAATCTATACTTACATCTGACTAACTTATTACGAAATTTTAATTTAAGATTAAGATTTTTTTTTCTAGCATAAAAGGTTGACAAATAAGTAAAAATGATTATATCAATATTTTTATATTTGTTCAGTATATGAATACAAGTAAGAATGATGAAATAAGTTATAATATAAACTCATGTAAAATGAAATAAATACTCAAACGTCTATTGAAACTCAAACACATGATCTCGAAGTTATTCATGCGATTCTAATCTTGATCACTGAAAAATACATCATTGGTATATTATAATATTGTTTCAACTGGCTACGAATTAATAACCACTTATGGAAATTAACTCAAATATACATATAATGATGGTGGTGAAATTGGGCACCAAAGGTAGTCAAATTAAATCTGGGTGCCTGAATATTCCACCTGCATCACACATAATAAATCCATTCACTTTAAATCCTTTGTTTTAATTCCGTGGTTCATTTCGTAGTTTTGTATAATACATCATGCTAAATGAATAAAATATTTGTTAAACATATAATTTTGACGTTAATTATTACAGAGTTTACAAATTAATTAAAATACGAGATCCCGTGTATAATCAATGATAATATTATTGCATATCATCACAAAAAAAAAATTAAAAAAAAATATATAGCCATTCATGTACAACACAGGAAGCCCATGTAGAAATGATGTACAATTATGAGATTATTTCGTCCAAAAATACACATACATGGCGATCATAATGTAATCAAGATGGCTACCATACATATACGATGATTGCTAGCATATTACATTCGAAATCATAAAAATTCAACTGTACATATGTACTTGATCGATGTATCCTTGTATGTACGTTGTTAATGATGGTGGGGGTATTTTGCAAAATACAACATAAAATAATCAATTGTAACATAATTAGAAATATGGTAATTTCATGAAGTTTTTATCCCAAATTAAACTTGGTCGAATCAAATCAATCACTTGTATGTGATTGGTCGTATTTCTTGAACTGTACATCAATTACACGACAAGTTTATTATATAATTGATCGATTCAGGTCTGTTCAAACCCGATTCAGGTAGAATTTTCTTGATAATAAAAAAGAAATATATATATATATAGATATACACGTGGTGGGGCGTGAGTGGACCATAAAATTCCATGTCCGATGATGGATGTTGATGGTCCTCCTCCTAGATAAAGTGCTGTTTGGGGGGCACAAGTTGCGTCCATGTACTAATGACAAATATTGAAACTCTATGTTTAATTGTTTATGTTTCCACACACACACACACACACACACAAAACATACATACATGGGCTCCTGGTATGTGATTTAGATGATGGCATTTCTGAATTCAATCTGGTGGCATTAGTCACTGACATTGACTCCCCCACTATATTCTTATCATCATTAATCGTCAAGTTTTATATATGAAGTTTTGCTTGAGTGAGTGATACGATGGAGGTCTCATAATTACGATATTGTAATTTCGAATACACGAATATAGATGTATTATTATTTACTTTTTATTGCAGTATCTTGTCTTTTTATTTATTTTGAATACATGTTTATATTAGATGATGTAGTAATGAATCTTACTAAAAAAAATCGCCAAGTTTCACTTCTTCCTCATCATTTCCCAACATCCATCTTAATTTTTCATTTGAATTGCTTATCATCACTAATTCCAAGAGGATTATAGCTCAAATTATATTAATTACCTTAAATTTATTGTTATTAATTAAATTATGGAGCGTGCTAAATATATATATATAAGATACCATTTTGTTTTTAAATGATTTTCTTATAAATCAATATCCCATTTAAAATAAATTAGTTAATTTGATACTAATAAAATTTAATTATTTTACCGTGCAAAATATATGAAAATATTTTTAGCCAATGAAACCTAACTCAGTTGGCGAAGCTGAGGCCCCATGTCCTAGAGGTTATGGGTTCGAATCCCCTGCGTGGGATGATCTGTTTCTACTGTATAGTAGGTTTATTTGTGATATTATTTCTACTCTATAATAGGTTTATTGTTGTTGTAATAGCAAGATGTTAATTTGTGATATTGTTGATATGATTGTTGTATTTGTCTCTGTCCAATATTGATATTGACAGGACTGCTTGTAATTGCTTTATTTTAATTAATAAAATTCATCGATTCCAACTCAAAATATATGAAAATATTTTTAAAAAAATTACTTTTTAAGGTTATTTTTAATCTCAAAGTAAGGAATTATATATGGATGTACGTGCATACAACTTTATCTATATGATAGATGTCTAATTCGATACATAATCGTTCAAATAATATCTTCTTTTTGGTATTAAAAACTCCATGAGATATTTTTATGCTTTCAACTTGAAATGATTTGTTGAGATGTTAAATGGAAAAATCGAGTTATAAGAGTGAAAATGAAAGATAAATATTGAAGAGAGAGGAAAACTATGACTGATTTGCATATGTTGTTACCTTTTTCTCAATGTTTATTTAGATTATGAATGTTTCTTTCTTTAGGATATTAATTAGCAACAATAATTTTATTAGAAATCATCATTTTCGTCTATAAAGAAAAGCAGTATCTCTCTACATTGTCTCCCTAACAACAATTTTAAAATTATCGATTGATATTCTGTCACTAATATCTTATTTCGTCGTAATATGTATTATTGTTATTAGAATTAAATATACTTTGCCTCCTTAAATTATTCTTCATATAACATTTACCCTCTTATATCAAATGTAACATTTAACCCCTGGTTGGACAAAATTAATTTAAAATTATCAATTGATATTCTGTCACTAATATCTTATTTCGTCGTAATGTGCATTATTGTTATTAGGGTTAAATACACTTTATCTCTTCAAATTATCCTTGATGTAACATTTATCCTCTTAAACTATTAAATGTAACACTTAGCCCCTGATTGGATAAAATTACCTCTCATACCTTGAATAATTATATTATTCTCAATCTATTTTAGTATTTTGTACATTTCATCACCAAATTATTTTCTAACTAAAAAGAATTTTAATAAGTGAAGCATTTAAATAAAAGTGGTATAATAAGTTAATATATAAATAGATACTGAAAAAATATAATATCCCAATAAAAAAATCTTTACATGAAAGTTGTTTGTATATGAATCGTACTCATTGTTTACTTAACTTAAAGTTTTTTTGTATATTTATTTTACAGACTCGAAATTAAGTAATGAATGAGGATAATGAATACACAAAAAGCTTTCATGTAAAAAAGATTTTGTTAATTTAGTAATGAAATTAAGTTATTAACTATTTAATATTTTGGATAAGGATGAGTAATTGCATATCCATGTTTTAAATATTTTTTTAAAAAAAAATATGATAAAAATATATCTATTAATCTTTTTTTCTAAAGGTGTTTAAATTTTGATTAAGCATAGATCTTTTTAAAAGTATATATTAGTAGTTAGGATATTACATTTGTTGTGTATTTATTATATATATATATATATATTCACTTATTTAGATAATTTATAATTTAAATTCTTCACTTATTAAAAATAATTTAATTAAAAAATAATTTGATGATGAATTAATGTGCAAAATACTAAAATATATTAACTATAATATAATTATTCAAGTCATGAGATATATTTTTGTCCAACCACCAAAAGGGCGAGTGTTACTTTTGATACTGATGGAGTCAAGTGTATTTAACCCTTGTTCTTATTATTATTATTATTATTATTATTATTATTATTATTATTATCTTATATATATGGTTATATATGACGTGTAACCTTTTGTCTTGTAACGTCAATGGTATATTGACTGGACAGTGGACAGTGTCTAGGAAAGCTTATTCCTTACGGTTAGCTTTTTCAATTTTCAAACAACTGATGCAATTATAATTTTGCGGTGGATAAATAACAGAATAAAAGCACTACTGGGATCGAATAAAGAAATTAAATCATCTCTCTGTTTTTAAATATATTATTTTTATTTCTTAATTATTGTTCAAATAATAATATTGTGATTAATTTTTAATTAACATAATAATATACAAAAGGTTTATGATTGAATTTTAAAAGAGGCTGTATTTTTTTTTTTATTTAATTATTTATATATATAATTGGCTGGGCAGGGAATTTGCTTTCAAGATGACTTTTTCCTTCCATTGTCAAATCACTGTGTAAAAAAGTCAACCACGAATTCTGGTGATTAAATTTCAAAACTAGTATAAATACTGAGATGCAGCAAATCGGTATCATTTCAATATTCATAAAAATCAAGAGCCTTAGCCCATCAAAGCAAACAAGATAGAAAGGAGTCTTCAAGCACAAGCACTCTCATCAGGGAACATTATAGAAAAAAAGAAAAAAAAAAAAAGGGGAGGAGAATACAGGAAGTTGATAGTTCATAGCCATGGCGGATGAATTCCAGGTGGGAAGTGGGAACTGGTGGGATACATCAAGAACAACACCACCAGTTTCGATTTCCACAACGTTAAATGCCATAGCAAGCTTCGGATGGCCGACAGAAATGGAGGACATGAAATCCAGGTCGTCCATGGATTCCGGGGCGGCGTCTGGTGGGGGTGCCTCCCTGGTGTTGCAAGGTGGCCATGAGCAGGCGTCCGCCGCTAGTACCGGCGGCGGTTTAGGCAACCTCAACTTGCAGATGGTGGGGTTAGGCCTTTCTTCGCAGGGAATGGACTGGAACCAAACTCTATTGTAAGTCTCGAATTTCGAGTTTTCTGATAAAATGCTTTTTTTTTTTTTTTTTTTTATGACATGAAATCATCATGGCTTCGTTTATATACTGAGAATTAATTGTTTTTTTTTTTGTTTTTGGTTGTTGAAGAGGTGAAAAGGGTGAAAGCAGTTTTCGTTCCATGCTTCAAGAAGATTTGCGTTCAAATCCTAGCAATTTTCAGCCGGAGTCCGCCGCCGCTTCTCAAGAACACTGGCGACAGAAACTGTATTCCGGCGCTTCACCGGAGGAATCTTCCGTCAATGATTTCAAGCAGACAAACCGGGGTTTTTCGTTAGATCAGCCGCAGTTCAGCTCTCAGGCCAGTTCAAATGATAGCACGATAACATCCCAGAATCTGATTACCGGTTTTCAGGTGGATGCCGCCGCTGCCGCCCCCTACGGCATGTTACTTTCTGAAAATCAGCAGCACTACCCATACCCGTCGAGCAGCTACTGCGCCAACGCCGTCGACTTGATACCCTCCTGGAATAAATTCCCACAGTTCTTGAGAACATCGCCACCGAAACAACCGCCACCCCCGCCATCGGCCAGCGGCAGCCATTTGCATTTCACAAACAACGCTCCTTTTTGGAACGCATCCGCTCCGCCTTCCGCCGTGCCTGATGGCCGATCGAACTTCTTCCCCGCCATACAAACGCAGAACATTCGCACAGCTCCATCTTTCGATGAAAAACCAAAGGTATACACATCTAAAATCCAGGGTTTAATTAAACTTTGGTTTGTCTGCATATTAATATTCATGACGATCACGAAGTTTTGTAAATTTCCTACAAAGATTACATCAGAGGCGCGGGATTTGAGTACGACCACGAAGAAAAACAGCACGGAAACATCAAACAAAAGACCCCGAAGCAACGAAACGCCTTCTTCTTTACCAGCTTTTAAGGTATAATCTATGACTAATGAAGCTTAATTAATTCAAGAAAAAGTTGCAAAACAGCTTAAATGATAATGAATAATCAATGGAGCTTTGTTCTTGATTAGGTGAGGAAAGAGAAGATGGGGGACAGAATAACTGCACTTCAACAATTAGTCTCACCTTTTGGAAAGGTAGAGGAACTTCTTCAAAAAAATTCATCACTTTTTCCCCGGGAGTGGATTCCAGTAATCTGCTTTTTCTGATTATTAGCAACACAAAAACTTGTGATTCTGACTTAAACAAAATTCATCAATTCTTTCTTCCTCAGACTGATACAGCTTCTGTGCTCTCCGAAGCTATTGAGTACATCAAATTTCTCCATGAACAAGTCAGTGTAAGTCTCTTTTTCTACATTAATTGTTAAATATTACAAATTATATGAAATCATTTAATATTAGATAAGTTATAATATTTAAAAAAATCAGTTTTATTAATCAATGTTAATTAGTATTAGCAGTATTAATTAGTTTACGGTTACTAATTATTCATTTTGTGTAAATTCCAGGTCTTAAGTACTCCTTACATGAAAAATGGAGCTCCCAATCCCATACAATTACAGCATCAGGTTATATAGCTAGCTGCTGCTTCTTGATTAGTTATTGCTAGCAATTAGCATTGTTATAATTGCATTCTTAAACTTTCTTGTTAGCAGAATTCCGATAAGTCCAAGGATCCAGAGGGAGGCCGTCAAGATCTTAGAAGTCGAGGGCTATGTCTAGTGCCCGTGTCCAGCACCTTCCCGATGACTCATGAAACGACAGTCGATTTCTGGACACCTACATTTGGAGGAAGTTTCAGATAAGCAATTACTAATGAAGAAGGGCCATGGAACCAAATTTGGATTTCCCAATCAGGGTACTACTCTTATCAAACCCTAACAAGGTAGGATATGATAGATAGGGAAAAATGTACCCTGGAGAAGGAAATGCTAAAAGAAAAGGAAAAGGATGGATGATAGAGGATATATAGCAAGCTTTTGGGCCACAGGGAACAGGCAAAATGATGCAGCCAAGGCCAAGAATGCAATTAAGTCATCTAATTATTCAAGATAATTATAATTAAGGGACAGCATCGATCGATCGGTGATCAGGAATGATCATGATCATGATCAGCACTGAAATTAAGCAGCAAAAGTGTAGATTATAGCTAGATTAGGGATGAATTCTTGTTGCTTGTACGTAGGTAGCTTAAATTAAGCAGCTTAATTTTGGTGGTGTACGTACATGTTTCTATAATCAATTCGGCTTTTGATTTCTACCCTACTTAATTAATTATCATACTTCATCTGCCAAGTACGTACATCACTTGTACATTTAAAAAAATATTTTATACACATACTATAAATTATACGTGGATAAAGCATTAATAAAATATAAAATATAATACTGATTTTTCAATAAAAGATTATATAATTATGTTAGTAGAGGTGACAGTGTTTAATTACTTTAATTAGTTTTTGAGAAAGGAAAGGAATAATTGATTGGAAATTAAATATATATCTCAGCTTTTGAATTGTTAATATGTGTGGAATATGTTAGTGGAAGTGAGAAGGCGACCCGTCGGGCCCTCTCCTTTTAGGGTTTTCTTATCATACAATATATTCTTTATTTCTTGAATAAGAAAGGGAATTGGATCATATCATATATATGTATATATTTATTATACATCACCCTAATTGCCTTTCTGCTTTTCATCCAATCCTCACATTCATTGGAAGGAACCCCAATACTGATATTTTTTTTTATTTTTTTAATATATCTTAGTGAAAAACCAACCAATTATGTTCATTTTTGGTTGATTTTATTGACTAGTTTACCTTAAATTAATCAGCAAAAATGACAACCTATTCCTCAACTTCCAAAATTTTCGGTGCAAAATGTGCTTTAACTGAAAATTTAGTTTGAATTAGGTGAACTCTGGGAAAATTGTATTTTACATCCCATAAGTTACACCGTTTGCGATTTTGATCTCATTAATTTTTGATGTAGCAATTTTAGTCCCATAAGTCCACAAATATTGCAATTTTAGTCCCATTGATGAAATCCGTTAAAATTTTAACAGAAGAAGCACGTGCATGGGACTAAAATTGCAACATTTCATTAGATGTGACTTATGGACTAAAATTGCAACATTTCATTAGATGTGACTTACAGGGGCAATTTTAACGGATTTTGTTAATGGGACTAAAATTGCAACGTTTGTGAACTTGTGGGTCCAAAATTGCTATGTCAAAAATTAACGGGACCAAAATCGAAAACGATGTAAGTTTGGAACGTAAAATGCAATTTTCCCGGTGTACTGTCGATGAAGTCTTGCTACAGAGGTCATGGTGAAGCCTTACGACTAACTAATTGTTGGTTCGACAGTGACGTTGTAAAAACAATTGCCGCAAAAACCATCCCAAATTTGCAACAGTGGTGTCACAAAAATGATTCTAAAAAGTTACGTTGCAAATAAAGTAAATATAGTAGCTACTATCCGTCCCAATTTGATCAAATAGGTATATTGTCACAATTTATTTTAAAAACATTCCGTCATATGACACCCTTTGCAACGGATGTTTGGAACAATCGTAATTTTTCCGTTACAAAATCTTTCTGACTTGATTCATTGTGACGGTCATTTTTTCTCGTCACAAAACCCATCGAAAAAAATGGTTGCACAACGAAATTTTGTAAATTTTTGTCGCAAATTTCCGTCACAAAAAACGGGTTTTTTGGTAGTGATATTATTGAATATTTGTACAAAAGCAACGATGTCTTGGACTAATTATAAAAAGGGATCTAGGGTAGGAATTTAATGGCTTATCATTTGAGACAGGTTAACCTACAACTATAGTTGCAATCAAGCACCTAATCTGGAATATCAATTTTGTTTAAAGTGACATAAATACAAAAATATTACCTTTACTTGGAAGCATAAATGAGCACAAAAAGAAAGCATCGACACATTTAATAATATTAATCATGATTAGCCTCGATCAAAGAGAATCACATGTGACGAATTATACATGACAAATATATATAATTATCCAGACAAATATCTTCGTAATAATAGAAATATAAATGTCCGCTAATTATGATTAATTTGTGTGTAATAAAGTTTTGTTGTCAAAAACTGACAGGATTTTGAAAAGGGTAGTGAAGAATCAAGGCTGCCCTGCAGATCTATGCTAGCAAATTTTGCTTTTCAAGTGTTGATAAAAAAGTCATATCTGCGAGGGTATGTTATTTGAGCGAGCATATTATAATTATAAATTTTAATTATTAATAATTAATATACATTAATTACTAATATTAAATATGTATAACTAACTAACAACAACTATTATGCATCGACTCTTATTCTTCTTGTCATATAAAAATCTTTGTTAGTTAGGGAACTGTATTTTGAGTCGACATTCTTTTCTGATTTTCACTTGTGACATCATGTGAAATGGTAATTAAATGAATAGTAGAATTTATGTGTGGTTGTTTTCATTTTATTTAATATATACATTGATCATAATATGAGTACAATTAAATATGATTTTAGACTATACAAAGTTCTTGATCTAACTAATATTAATTATTGCAATATATATTAAAGATTTTAAGATTTAGATTGTAGCCTGCACCAAGTTATAAATTCTATAGATAATTTTGGCATAAAGGATAACATACTTCACCTTTTTCTTTCTTTTTGAATGGAGAGGATATGTATAAACTATCGAGTTTAATGTAATTTACCTTCTTGTAATATTATAAATGAGCAAATTACTCCCTTATAAAAAAAAATAGCAATTTACCTCACTGTGTTCTTTAAAATTGATTCATTTTAAAAAATACAGGGAGGTAAATTGATATTTTATTTTTCATATGGGGGTAATTTGCACATTTGCAATATCACAGGAGGGTTGCTTGCATTTTTCCCATAAACTATCTATCCAAATTCATGACTCTCAATTTGTTCCGAATGTCTCAAAATATAAAGGAAAAATTATTTTTTTAGTCTGTTAAGTATGTCTAATATTAAATTTAGTTCGATAACTATGCCCATTTTTTTTCAAAACCCAGTAACTTGCAAAATTGATGAGATTTAGTCCTCTGGTGATTGATTTTTGCTTTCTTGACCGGAATTATTACATGGCATGCCAACTGGACATATTTTAAAAAAATTTAAGCCTATGAGCCAATTGAAATGAGGTGAATTTTAACTTGAATTATTATTATATATGTATACTTATAATTTACAAAAATAAAATTACTATTTTGAAAAAAAAATAAACCCCCAGCCCCACACCCGGCCCTCTAAAATAAAATTCTAGAATAATATTTGTAACGTTTTAAATAAAGAGAAAATATCTATAATATGATAATATTTAGGAAGTCATTTGTAATTTACTCTTCTTTCATATATATATATATATGTGGAATCCAATAGTGATGGAAATGGAAACGAGTAGTTGTGATCCAACGTTGGCTGATGCTGCTGATGGTGATGGCACGACGTCAGCCAAGAATTTTGAACCAAAAAGACCTACCGACGTACCACTGAGGAAGACAACATACCGCACTCACCAACACCTTTCAAATTCAATACATTATGCCTTTTTTACTATCTAATTAAAAACTCAATCCGATAAGTTTAAAATATTACACCCAAATTAAAATATCATCAGTCAGTTATGTGGGATGCAACTTCTGCTAATGTTGCAGACTGCACAATTTTCATATAGGCGAGCTGAAGTTTAATAGGATGTAATAATTTGGTTGTTTCTATGAATATTTGAATAATTGCTGTATTTAACAGAACAATATATAATCATAGAGTATTTGCAGAACAGAGCAAGAATTACATTCGCAATCTTATCGAATAATAGGTTCGATTGTTTTAATGAAACAGAAAGAATCACAAGAATGCAAAATAGTGTACTTGTATCTGGAAGAGATCATCAGACTGCAGCTCCTTTCAGTTTCTTGGCAATGGTGGCAATGTACTTACCTTGGTGGAAAGCCTGCTGTAACTCGAGGTCGGATGGCTGTCTTGAGCCGTCTCCGGCATAGGTTCCAGCACCGTAAGGACTTCCACCTTTTACTTTCTCCATTTCAAACATGCCAGCTCCAAATGTGTATCCGATGGGAACGAAGATCATTCCATGGTGAACAAGCTGAGTTACAGCAGTCAATCTGCAAATAATCACAGAATCGGGGGAACTGACTCAAGCACTAGATGAGTATTATAGACTCCCAAAAGGGAAAAACATCAATTGTTGGTGATATTAAAATCCAATCAGCAGCCAGGGACTTACGCTGTAGTTTCCTGTCCGCCACCTTGAGACCCAGTGCTGTAGAAGATCCCAGCAGGCTTGCCGGCAAGTTGTTGAGTCCTCCATAGGCCTCCAGTGGCATCAAGAAATGCTTTGAACTGGGCAGCCATCATTCCAAATCTCGTTGGAAAGCCAAACACAAAACCATCAGCCTCGGCAAGTTCACTAGGCGTGATAATGGGTATTTCACTCTTTGGAGGAGCACTCATTTTTGTTAGAACCTCGCCCGGGAGTGTCTCGGGGACCTATTCCGTACAGAATATGTAAAAAGCCCGTATATTTTCTTGAGTTAAGAGACTCTTGGAATCATTTTTAAGAAGGGAAAATAAAGAGAACTGAAATATCATAAAATGAAGAGGTTATCAGAATGGTCCTCCTGCAAAGATTTGTACTCTCTCGCCAAGAAAGAAACTAAACTTAGGACTTAACAGAAAGTATAACAAATACCAAGAACCTGTGAAAGCTTCAAGCTTTCATATCCTGTTATTTAGAGGAAATGAAAACTTCATCTGGGAGCTTGAATCATTTATCATTAGTATTTGCATTAGTACATATTCAGTAATTTGGTCAAGCCATGCGTATTTCAGTAACTCTCTTTTCGTAGTAATATTGATTACGAGTCTTTATTTAGGATTTTAGTTGCTGACTGAGTTTATATGTAGTCCATATTGTTCAGGAATAGGTTAATTTGTTAAGCGGTTGGAGTCGAAATCCTTAGTCTCTCCGTAGTTCTTCCAACATTTTTACTCTATTTTAGGGAAGGGGAAGGGGGCAATAGAGTAGTGAATTGTTCCAAAAGTTTTATGAAACATCGGAGACAACAATTTGAAGAGGCATAAAATCTTTAATCTAAATGAAAACGTAACTATATAGAAATTGTAAATTGCAGCTCAAACACCACCATCTTGTATGCCAAGGATACTTCTTTTCGCTAGTGTATCCGTTTTCAGAGTATGCAAATGTAAAGGGAAGATAGTTCCTACCTGCCATAGTTTTGCTTCAACTCCTTCGACAGATGAAGCTCCCTTCTTTATCTCTTCAGCAAGTTTCTCCACATGTCCATACATGGAATAGTACCTAAAAGGGGTTCAAGTTTAGACAACGTAAGTAATCTCTAGTAGTACATAGGCGAAGAACTCGAAATTTTGGTTTGACTTCTGAGTAACTATATGTTAACACCAGAATCAGGAACATGCTCATGCTCCTGAATTATATGTTGGAGTCATATTAGAACTTCAATCAGCAAAGGATTCTTAACATATTGACTCATGCAAATGACGTCCCATCACAGCCAAAGCCAGGGGCAGTGCCAGTTTTTTCGTTTTCGGATAGAAAGGTTTCCTAATACCAACATGCCTTGTCTTCCACCGATCCAGAACGAACAATAACTACAACTTTCTCCATAAATGACCTTTTCTTAGTTGCATAGCAATTATGATTAGAATTCTTTTGCTGTTTCTTGTGAAACTTCGAATCTTAGACAATCGTTTACTATTACAACTCTGACTGACTGTACTTTGAACAAAGATTCTCAAAGTTGATCAACAGATAAAATTGGATTTTCAAGAACTCAGATTTTAAAGAAATGAAAGTTTTTCAGAATTTGCTGAACGCAAATCCATATGATTATTAAAGCTGAAAACTAAAGATGTTTTCAATATAATTTATTTAGATAATCGCACGTAGACCTGGGAATGGAAAGAAAACAAATCTGACTAGCTCAAGATCCATCGTCAAGACACAAAAGTTCAGCCAAAACGTCAATTTATCACAACCAAACAACAGAGTAGAGTGGGACAAATTTTATATTTTTCATGGAAATTCATGAAACTACGTAATAAACCTCAACTAACTTAGGTAAATTCTTCCGGGTTATTCAGATTTCTGGACTCCGTTTAACCAAATCATTACTTCCTTATCCTGATCAAATCCAAGAGACTTAAAAAAAAAAAAACTGAAATATATCGTTATAAACTAAACCCCTCATCCACGCAGCCTTCACGAAAAACAACCAGAAGCTTAATTTTAGAAACATACACCAAACACAACCCACTTGAAATATCAAGGAATTCAAACAGTTCAAACACTACTGAAAACAAAACACTCATAGAGCCATACAAATTCTGATCACGAAGATAAACATAAGAACACATCGAGAACACAAAATTCAGTACTTACACAATGTAGAGTTTGGTCGCCATTGGTAATCCAACTGCTTTCTCTTTCAAGATTTTCTGTTTTCCTGGTGTTGAACAAAAACAGCTGATGAACTGGGCCTCCCTATTTATACCGCCACAACCCCTTTAAACTGGTAAACAGTAATTAGTGATCATTAATTTGATCAATCAAAACCTAATTGGTTTAGCTAGAGACATCGACGACGTCGTTGAATTTGAATTGAACCCCAAGTCGTCTGACTCCAATCATGATGATGGGGTTGTTGCACACCCATCATTATTTTCATTTGAATATATATATATATGTATTTGTGTAATAATGTAGGATATTCTAGATGATGTTATGCTTTAATCATTTTTGCATCTACTCTAAGAAATCCTAATATAGTAAAGTTTGGTTAAGTGAGAAGAAAGAGGGAGTGAAAGATGAATTTACGAACGAACCCTTTTTTTTTATATTAATTAAATATATAAAAAAATATTTAGTAAATAAAATTAGAATCGAGTATTGAAATTTATAGTTATATCAATTAAAATGTAAATATATTTCAAGATACCCTCTTAATTATGTATGATTGAATTTAACTTGAATTTTTAATAAAGTAAATAAAAATTAGGATGAGAAAAATTGTGTTTATAGAAAATAAGTAAATAATGTTTTTTTATAACAAAAAGTAATCATGAAATGAAACAACGTTGGGTGGATAAAGGAGATAGATACGCAAATATAGGAAAATATAATTAGAAAAAAGAATTGTATTTGCTGATAATAGAATAAATGAAAATTAAAATAAGAATGTTTTGTCCTTTTTACGTTCTATTCAATTTCGAATGAAAATAAAATTAAATTTTCAAAGAGTTTCATATATTTTTAATAACCAAATACAATTTATATGTATTTATACATTTATTTTTTTTCCCTTTAATTAGTGCAGGTTTAAATATTTAGTTGGGGTTGGTGTGTGAGTGTGAGACTGAATTATTGGAAAGTGGAGGTTTGTGGTTGGATTGATGATTGACTTTTGGTTGGGTTTAGGTACGACAATATATGCAGCAGACATGCCTTAGTGCTCCACACCTAAATCCTATTTTTTTTCATTAATTATAAATCATATAAAGAAAACTCGAAATGATTCACACCTTAAGCTTTATTGGATTTCACCCTTTTTTTTTTAATTCCTTTCTTTTACTTATTCTTTAATTTCAATAATATTTTTGAGATACTTTTTTTATTTCGCATTCAATTTTATGCGATTTTCGATCACTTGATGTAGTATATCAACATCTGCTTTGTTTCGATCAATTTGAGATAAATCAACATCTCTCCTTGAACCTAAAAGCTTCACAAGATTACGATGTTGAAGTTTGGCGATTAAGATGAATTCATTCTTGAACTCATAATCAAGTCCTTGTACCATATCGATGGTTCTTGGAATTAGCCAGGGGCCAGGGCCAGGGCCAAGCTGAAAAATTCCAACTCGAAGCTTTCGTATGACGAAATCAAAATTGTCTCGCCATTTGTAACCATGTGAGTTGTAATGCGTTGGAAAATGTTCTGAGGGTTAACAATTGTGTAAAAAATATGGCCCAAATCCACTCGGCCCAAGCCCTGGTCTCATTTGGATGGCAGGCCTCATCCCTTGAGCCCACTTTTACAGGTCGGCCCACTCTCACTGATCCGATCCACTTTGGCTCAACCCCATTTGCTGACCTGACCCGCCTCTGCCTTATTTGCTGAAAACCCTAAGTGCCTCTTCTCATTTGTGTCTCTCCATCTTCGGCCTCGTTTCTCTTTGATCTTGATTCTCACCCCTTCGCCTGAATAGCCTCCTCGTTTTCCCTAGCCTCCATTAATGGTTGTCTACTATAAATATGTTCTCCCTTATCGTCTTCAGACTCTAAGTCTGAAACATCTCTTCTTCTCCTTTCCTGAAAGTTCTAGTGAACAGTACCTTCGTGGTAAACCCTAAAGCCTTTGTGGTCTGACCTTTGTGGTTCTGAACTAATAGCTTTTGTGGCCCTGTTTGTGTGGCTCTGAGTTGATTGCCTTGCAATCGTGAGACTGGGTTGCTGGCCTTTGGCCCTTGTAGGTCTTGGGTTGTGCTAATCCAGAACAAGCTTCCTGAGCCTTGGTTCCTTCTGATCCTAACTTTTGATTTCAGGGCTTATTATATATTTTCATATTATGTTCATTACTTTTAACTCTGTAATTTTTCGGTCCTCCTGTTCTGTATTAAGGGTTATCAAATCCACCTATTCTCTGTAATAGTTGATTAGGTTGAAAATTTTGGAGTTCAGTTTCCTGGTGTTGTATTCCTAACAAATTGAATGTCCAAACAAGGAGAAATTAAAGGTGAATTCTTCATTTGATCATGTTCGCTATGATTATTCTGTTGTGTGATTGATGTTCATCCACATAGATGGTACAAAAAATAGTCACAAGGGTAATTTAGTATAATTACACTATAATACAAAAATCTCTTTTTGCTCTCCCCTCTCTTCAACAATGAAGGAGGTATTTATAATAATGCAATTGTTACGCTAATCAAGGTAGACAATGTTTTATCTCTCACCTACTTGTCTTACATGGACAGATTAATTAACCAAGACTATCTCAGTAATTCGATACATCCTCATTAATTTGGTAAGTCAGCATTTCCTTCTTTCTTAACTTTTTTACTTCTTCAACACCTTCCTTTCTAGTGAAATCAAACCTTTCTTTTTCTTCATTTGACTTTTTTCCTTTTTCATCACCTTCCTTTCGGAAATGATGACCTTTCCTATTTTTAGCTGGTTCTTTCCCCCATCAACAGTCCCCAATTCCTGAATATCCTTAAAATATTTATGAATTAAAGTGCATCAGGGGCTCTTTTGTAAACCTGTACCATTTTAAGATACCAAAACGAATTTAAAAGTTAAGTACGAAAATAATTGCAACATAGATTTAGCCTAATCATTATAACTAGATTCATCGTAAAACAATAATAAATAAGAAATATTGATTCAAGCTGTCCTGTATACGTTTAATCGCTTGGAACTTCTTAAGAATTTCTTTAATCGAACATTTTGGGAACTTCATTGGAGTTCCTTTGCCTGGTTTTTAGGCGTCGCTTGAGAACTTCTTAGGAGTCCCTTTCGTCGAGTTTTATGGGAACTTTGTAGGAGTTCCTCTGTCCATTTTTTTAACATCGTTTGGAACTTCTTAAGAGTTCATTTAGTCGAGTTTTTTGAAAACTTTGTAGGAGTTTCTTTACCCGTTTTTTTGGGTGTAGCTTGGAACTTCTTAGGAGTTCATTTAGTCGAATATTTAGGAATTCTAATTAACACCAGGGTAATAAGCTTGAAAGAATTGTAACCCATCTTGAATTCTGGCACCATTAATTAAACCTCTGAGAATTCCAGCCACAATAATAAGAGTAGCCAATAACATATTCATTTTTTAGCCTTTTTTACTTTGAAATTTTGGGCAGATAATATTTCCTAGCCACATAAGAGTGAAGACGTGGGCGAACACCATATTTAGTAGAAAACCCAAAAAATACATGTTGGCGACGAGTGGTGGATATTGAGGACATGAGCCACGATAAATTGCACTCCCCGATTAATAAAACTTTTGCATTATGGTGTAATCTCTTTGTCCACAGACAACACATCTACTAAAAAGGCGTGGTTAATTAAATTAAATGCCGGAACATCTTAATCAAAACCCATAATCGGAGTCTTTCCTCTTGGTCGAATCTCAACCATATTTTCTCCCTTCATTTTTTTCTTTTGTCCCTGGCACATCTCAATCACTCAGCGTTTTTCAAATACAAACAGAGCAGATGTCGTAAAAAAAATCAAACTAAAAGGAATCAAACAAAAGAGCCAAAAGTAACCATTTTAGACAAAAGTGGAGCTCTACAAGAAACTGGATTTTTGAGGAATTTGCTTATGCATTTATGACTGAAAATGCTATCAGCTTAATCTGCAAATTACTATTATAACCTCTGTAGTCTACTCAAAAGATCTAGGAGAAGACACCAAATTTACGAATAATTGAATAGCTCATACTTTTTCAGAAATCAGAAAAACAACACCAACATGAATGAATCTAAGGAAGATAAGAGAATCACATCAGTGATGATGGTGAAAATTTGTCTGCCAAAGTAGATATTCCATTTCTGAAGCTTCAACATCTGTTTTCTCACGCCCTGTACATGTGCAAGAGAGAAAGAGAACCATAAGTTGTGAGAAGCATGCATGGTGGTGTATATAACAAAATAAAAGGTGTATGTAAATTATAAAGAGAGAGATAGTCGGAATTCGGCATGCGAAGAGGCAGACACGTTGCTCGTCGGAATGTTGACGAAAATAGATGGGTAATGGTTCAAAATGATCGCCGTGAGGATATGAATCGAATGGTGGTGGTCCGCCGGCGTGGGTCATAGAGACGGCGGCGGACGAAGCAAAAAACTGAAGTAGATTAAAGGGGCAGACTGACGGTTGGCAGGCGATTGCAGGGGCGTAGGGTGCCGGACGAGGACAAGCGCGGTAACTTCACGTAGATCGGCAGGCGCCGGTCGGCTGGGCACGTGGCCGAAGACATGTCGGGAAATATTTCTGGTGGCCGGGCGGCGGCGATGCGATAGAGCAGAATGAATTCGGGTTTTTAGCGAGATTTCTCACACTAAAGAGAAATTTTTGAAGTTCCCACAGACGGCGCCAAATTGATGATACAAAAAATAGTCACATGGGTAATTTAGTACAATTACACTGTAATACAAAAGTTTCTTTTTTCTCTCCCCCCTCTTCAATAATGAAGGAGGTATTTATAATAATGCAATTTTTACGCTAATTAAGTAGACAATGTTAAAATACTTATTTATCCCTCACCTACTCCTATTACATGAATATGATTAATTGGTCAATGCTATTTAGGTAATTCAATACATCCTCGTTAATTTGATAAGTCAGCATTTCTTTCTTTCTTTAAATTCTTTTCTTCTTCGACACCTTCCTTTCTAGTAAAGTTAAACCTTTCCTTTTCTTCTTTTAACTTTTTTCCTTTTTCATCACTTTCCTTCCGAGAATGACGACTTTTCTTCTTTTTGGATGTTTCTTTCTTCCATCACAGTGCTTTTCAAGTTTTAATTTTGATCCGAGGTTGCACGATGCAGGACGCAGGTCGCCTTCGAGCTTCTCATATAAATTCTTGGGACCTGAGAAAAGAAAATCGTTAGGCTTGCTGGGGGGATTCCCAGCGAAGACCCTCTGATGCTTAAGTCAGATACTAGATCGAGATAAAAAGTGCAATCGGCTATGTTTGTCCGAACTGGGTGCAATAAATAGGGTTTGAAATGCCCACTTGTTCTGATCCACCTGTCACTGTCCTGATACCTTTTTGCAGGTAATCATTGTTTTTATAAAAATTGCCACAGGTCGGATCGCCCTAGGTCTTTGGGTCTGCCCAACCCACCAGTATCAGGCTAGTATTAGATTTGGGCCTCAAGGGTCCATTAATGTTTTTGGGCTCTTCCAGAATATTTCATCCTCATCAAAGTTTATGGGATGTCCATTTATGCTGCTGATTTAGGAAATAGTTTCCAAGCGTGTCCCGTACGTGGATAAAGTTTCAATAGTTTGGAATGTTTTTAGAGTGCAATGACGACTTTTGACTTAACCCCGGTGTATTAAACGTGGTTTTGCAATAGCTTTCATTTTCATTTTTGTTTGGGGGTAAAAGTTAGATTATTTGAAAATAAAATAAAATTAAAGTGTTTGAAAAAATAACTTGATAGCTTAATATATTACCAATATGATGTTGAAGTTTCAGTAAGAATTGAGAAACTTTGACACCTTCTGTATGACTGTAGAATTATGCTTCTATGCGGAGTTCATGGCACAATTCGTTCGCACTTTTCGTATTGTTTGGTTTTGGTCTTCTTTTTATACTGGGTTTAATTGCTGTGGAGATAAACCAACATGTACGCATGTTTCAGAAATGAGGGAGTAATTAAGGTGCAACATCATTAAATTATACACTATGTTATCTGGACCAATGAGTGTTAGAAGGTCGTCAATCCATTGGTAAGGTTAAAACTTCACAATCGAAAAATTATAGACTTGAGTTCTTTTCTTTTTTTTTTTTTAATTGTTGATTTAGATTACCGATTTATTGAATTCGTGAACTTGCCCTCTGATTTATAGTAAACATATATTTGACATTCAAAAGACTGAAAGAAGAGGAAATAAACCAAGAAATATACAAGTTAGTTTAACCTCAACAATGCGTGAAACAGATCAAAATACCAAAAATATGTATTGTAGGATGCTAAAAGGGAAAACTGCAAGCAACTCCATGTGATATTATAAATGTGTAAATTACCCCCATATGAAAAATAAAATAGCAACTTACTTCCTGTGTTTTTTAAAATAAATAAATTTACCTCCCCGTATTTTTTAAAATACAGGGAGGTAAATTGCATTAAACCCGATATTAAAGGTTCTAAAATTTCAATAAAATTACAAAATCAAATGCAATTAACATAATTGCTACTCATTAATATAAATTAACAAGTTTTAGAATAAAACTTATTTAAATATTATTCTCAAACTTGAATTTATAGTAAAAAATAGTTCATTAGTAAAAGTAATAAGAAAGTATGCATTACATATGTTATAGTAATATCATAGAGAATTTCCAAATAGTAAATCTAAATTTTGATAACATATAGAACATCACTCTAATACAATGTTATCGGATATTATTAGGGATATACGATATCCCAGTGTGGTCGATAATATCACTGCAGCATATCACCCATATTAACTGAACTTCCACGTTAATCGTGTCGAATCTGTTGACCAATTTAAGACAATGAATCAACCATAAACATATGCACAACAAATCATTCTCATCCAAAATGTCCAAGAAACGAATTCATTTCTTCTGTCAATTTTTGTATAATTTGAATTTATCATCTCCACAGAATCAAACAATTAGATTACAAATCATTCAGAAAAAATTTAAGGAAAAATCATAACAAACGAAAGTTACAACAAATCTTGAAAGCCCTCCAGTCGAAGAGCCTCCTCTAACAAAAACTGAGACTGCTCCATCAACTCCGGGCTCAACCTGAACATCAACACACAAAACTCCATCTGGTTGAGAGCCCCATCGCCGTCGAAATCGCCCTCTCTCAGCATCCCGTAAAGATCCTCATCGCACAAGTCCTGGAGGCCCAACAGGGCAGAGTTCTTCTTCAGGCTCTCGAATGTGATGACACCTTTATCAGAATCCATCAACAGCTGAAACCCATTACAGAGTTCCCCAATCAGCCCATCGCCGCCGAGCTTCTCCGCCATCAGAGGCAACAAATCTTGGAAACCGCATTGATCCTTGGACGCTGCCATTAACTCAACTGGGATTTCGTTGTTTTCCTAAAGATCGTGTTTCTTTGAAGAACGAGAATGATTGTTTGACATGGTTAGAGGGAGCAATGGGGTGGTGTAATATAGAGGGAGGGGGAGAAAACGGGTTTCTGGGAAGAAGGAGAAAAACGGCATTTCTTGACAGCTAAGGGACAGTAACACAGAGAAGAAAAGGTCAGACGCAGACGGCTTTTTGCTTTGGGCAGTAATGCACAACAAGAAGTTGCGTCTGAGTTTCTGTGCAGAGTGGGCGGTGGAGGGGTGTAACAGTCATTTCACAGTCTTGGTTCTGCATTGGAACTTTCGTCGGATTCGGGGGGAAGGAGGCGTGTACAGTAGACGATGGTGGACCACCCTGGGTAATTTAACCTGCACCAATTTAATTTTAGCGATAAATTATTATTTTTTTAATTTAATAAATTATATTCTAATAATTTATTCTTTAAAATAAGTTAATTATATATTTGTTTATATTAAATATTTATATATAATAGTGATAATTATAATAATTATATACTAATTTTTAACGTGATTATTATATAATCAATATCTATTGTTAAAAGAGAACAACAAAAATAGAACAAAATTACACGGGTTGATGGATTCGAAGTTATGAATTTAGAGTTATTGATTCTCAACTTTGCTGATTGAACTACTGTTAAAGAGAGGGTGAGAAATAAATATGTTTGAGAATATTTTAATCCGTATATATATTATCAATAAATGGAAGTTACTACAAGCTTTATTTTTAATTAAATTTTTTTTATATAAAAAAAGAACTAAATTGATGTAGCAGCAGAAAAGCTTTGGGCTTGATAAGGGAAAAGTGAAATGGGCCAAATAAACCCTTTTAGGCTTCAGAAGGGAACCCAGCCCACCAAGTCAAGGGGATAATTCAGCCCAGAGAAACCATAAAGCACCATTTCGCATTAGCTATGTCGAAGTTGTTCCCAACTAAAATCTCTGACATCCTGTCTCAATTATTGCATTATTTGTATGCTTCTTGTGATATATTTTTACTTTATTTAAAAAATTATATTTAATATTATTAACGTTAGTTCTCATTTAATAAATAAAAATTTTCATTAATTAAATTTATTTAATTTGTTGATTGTTGCAAAAAAATTAAATAAAAATTCTTATACACTCTTAACAGACTTAAGACTGCTATATTACTGATCAAACAAATCTTGTATATATAGTATGATTGATTATTAACCTTATGGGCATGATTGATTCACCAAGTTTTAACCATAGACCCCCCGCCACACTAGTAACAATATACGTAGGCCTTGTTTATTTTGAGGGATGAAATTAAATAGTGATAGATTAATGATGGATAAAATATAGGATGTGATTAAATTACATTACTAATATTTTCATTTAAATAATGTATTTATCATAATTAATCATTTATTTATCTAAATATAAATAAACAAAAAATTGTGTTGAATATTCAATTCGATCCTTACAAGTAAATAAGGCCGTAGTGATACATAAATTGTCCGCTACCTGTCCGAATCCGATGTATGATGGATATAGGTCCGGTGTATTTGGATACAATTGGGATGTGTGAGTGAGTTGGACAGCTGCCCCCAAATAAGCCAACCCCCACAACCACAAGATCAGTCCAATCACATCAACAAAGCCCAATTTCTTCCTTAAGCAAATCCAGTTTCAATTTCCACATATAGAAAAGTCAGGAGGATAATAAGTAATTTTACAATTCGCATTCTATTTCTTATTGATGATAATTATTTTTTTTAAGTGAAAACGATGAATACTATTAATTGGACTAAATTGATTACAATCAGTTCAGTAACTATTAATCTCTAATAGAGACAAATACAATAATCATACATTGACCAATAATACAATATAACATAAATTCAATTTAAACAACTTTTATTATGACAGTATACAAACAATCCTATTATACAGTAGACTATCATCCCACGCAATGATGGGGCTCAAACCTATGACGTTTAAAATCATGGGACCTCAACCTTAACTATTGAATCAAGAGATCATTGATGATAATAATTAATTTAAATATCCACGATTAAATGAAAACAATAAAAAAAATAGGAGCATCAATCTCAGGGAGGGTACGGAATTTGTGCCGTCAATTGACGATTGTCAAGTCTATATCCCGCCAATGAGGCCTAGTCAGTTGGCGAAGTTAGGGCCCCATGATGCTAGAGGTCATGGGTTCAAATCCCATGCGTGGGATGATTTGTTTCTACTGTATAGTAGGTTTATTTGTTGTTGTAATAGCAAGATGTTAGTTTTTGTAATATTGTCGATATGATTGTTGTATTTGTCTCTGTCCAATATTGATACTGACAGGACTGATTGTAATCGTTTTATTTCAATTAATAAAATTCATCGCTTTCAATTAAAAAAAAAGAAAAAATCTATACCCCATCATTTTTTATCCAATAAAATAACAAAGAAAAACACCGGAGAAAGTAGAAGAAGAATAGCAAAGCTATTGGCCCCAAGAGCAGAATTTTCCTCCTCGTGGATTATAAAAGATTAGCACTTACCTAATCATGATGACAAATTTCAGATTATTTCATATAATAAGATTGGAAATAAGTAGAACGGCTCCGCCTGTTTTGATTAGTCTTCTCCTGAAAAACACCAGTTTCCTGTCAGGCTGGATTTTCATATTTCCAATCACTGGAAGTCAGGCCGTGGTCAAATCATTTTCTTTTAAATTTTTTAAATAAATTTCCAAGCATTTTACCTTTATATATATATATTTATTTATTTATTTCTGTATTTAATAATTTTAATTAAACATTAGTATTAGTTAATAAATTAATTATTTTATTTTATTAATACATTCAAAAATTTACATACAAATAAAAATGTCATCAACTATTAGCTTTATTAATTTTCGTCTAGGACCTCGCTTGGGTGCATTAGATGACCTCAAAGGAGCTTGGCTTTCTTAGGATTCTTGTCGAATGTCAGTTTTTTGCTTTACACGTATTTGTAGTCAATTCATCTCATTAGGAATGCGTGTAGTTTGACTTCGATCAAGATGAGTAGTGACATGAATAGAGTGTCATGGACTAACTTAAATTTCAGACATCCCAATACTCTTTCCCCGTTAAAAGTTGGAAAGGCTTAGAATATGTCATTATGTATGATATTAAATCATAATATTGCTTAACCATAAAAGTAATGTTAAACTTATATACATCATATACCTTTTGTGCGTAAGAGCAAAAGATTCCAAATTGACTCCATTTGTCATATGAACACTCCCATATTAAAATTATGACAATGTGAGTATTACACACCTGACCATGATAGCATTTCATAATCATTGAGTCAGATTGTTCAAACTGATTAAATCTTGTTACCACATGCTCTATAAATTTTTTCCACCATATTTGAACATGACATGGAAAAGTTTCGTTACCGTACTCAGATAATTACCGTCGTTATCTCTATTCATGATTCTCTTTTTTTTTAAAAAAAAAAAAATAACACTCATGAAAATTTATAAAAAGTAAATAAAGAAAGCATGAGTTTCAAGTCTTCCCAGTTAAGTAGTCTTCATTTTTTTTAATACCTAGTAGTTGTGGAATATTATTGTGCATATAATAAATAATTTTTTACGTTTTAAAATATATTATAAACTAGTTAGTACCCCGTGCCAAAGCACGGGAGACTTGTATTTTCAATAAAATAAAGAAATAAGTCTATAAATAATTTAAAATTTGAAATATAAAAAGTAAATAAACAATAAAGAATTTAAAACTTAAAGTTAAAGTAATTAATAAGTATACAAATACAAACGTGTATTGGATATAAAAATAAAGTTAAATTTTTTACCAACTAATTACCTTAAATGATATATGATTTTTTTTTTTTTTGATAAAGGTAAACAATGAATATGTGCTTTAAAATGAATAAGGAATATGTGCTTCAAAATAAAAATAAATAAGGTAAATAATTACCTTAATAAAAAATACTTTATTTCATCAAGTGGTAAAAAAAATTCAAAAAGACTACCATAGAGCATACATGTGCTTTAATAATAAATAAATAAATAATACAAATAATTTCAAATTTAAAACAAAATTAATGTTTAATAAATAATTCAAAATTAAAATGATTAAGAGAATAGGACAAATAGGAGGAATTCGTGATTTTTGAAATGTCATAACAAATCCTTGATTAACAATTTTTTAATTAATGCATTTCTTTAGTGCATAACTAACAAAATAAATTAATAATGTTAGATATTCAGGAAAAAATAATTAAAATTAAAGATATTGTGTCTTATTGAAATATAAAAATGCAGAATAAATACTGAACTTGTCAATGATTGAATTATAAATCATTGGCATTACCATTGATATGAATATGTACATACTTGTTTCATCGAGGATTGCAAAAAATAACTCAGTCAAAATTTGAAATTCTCACTTAAAATAAAAGTAAAGGATAAGAAGTTGGAAAGAGAAATTTATATGCTAGTGTAGCATTAAATTTCACAGCCTTGCGATTTACTTTTGTGCTGCTTCTGCAGAAACATTATTTATAATATTACAAACTTTTTATCTTGAGTAAATTTGAATTTCGAAATACAATAGTATATAAGTTTTATAAAAATGAGTTATTTTTAACATTAATAAAAAATTTAAAAATATTTAAATTTTCTAATAGATAATCATGAAGTGATTCTCCCTATGAATATTAGAAATTTTTCGATAAATACGAATAATTATAAAAGAAGATATTATTATATTCTCAATAGATGTAATATTTTTTTATATATACTAATCTATAGTTTTTTCATATTATTATTATCTATACACATAATATTTAGATATTGTAGTTTATTATGAATCAAATATTCAGTAGTCATATTACCTATAGGATCTTATACAAAATATCATAAATCAAATATTATGGCTATATTATAAGAAACTATAATTATATAACGAATAATCAATTCAGACAATATTTCATATTATTGGATATAATAAACAATAATTGATATTTATATTAATGATATTTTGAATCAAATGAACTTTTATTTGTTGGATCAATATATATATATATATTTGAATAAACATGTTTTTATATACTTTAAAAAATAGATAAACAAATAATATTGATTAGATTCTTATGGATAAGTATAAATATATTTTTTTCTTTTTATCTAAAAATTTGTAAATTTTCATTTGGCAGGATGGAGCTCGTTGAGGTTGTCCACATCTGCGTATATATGACGCTTAGGTGGATAGTTTCAATGATTCTATTTTATTATATATAGATGTTGATAAAATATAACTAATAAACATATCGGATAAGTGTATAATAATTTGTCTTTATCCAAAAAAATTATAATCTTTTTAAATAAATGAATAAGTAACATTCTTCAAATTTATTTTTATATCTATTAGTTCTTTTTATTATTATCATATTACATTTTAATTTTTATATCATTAGTCATTGTCACATTATAAAATTAAATTTATTTATATTTATATTTTATTTACTTTTTAAAACAGTTTTGTGTCTCTTTGAATTCTATTTTACCTTGTAAGCAAATATATTTTATTTTTATTTAAATTAGATAAATGTTAGATTATTTGATTTTATAAAGATTTACAAATTTGTTCAGGTAAATTGCTTAGGGATACAATCTAAAATTCAAACTTATTTTTACATCTTTCAATATTTTTTTTTATTTGTGATTATTATCATATTAAATTTTAATTTTTTTACATCTAAAAATTTACTTTATTTGTAATTTTTTTTTATTTTATTAGCTTTTATAAACCATAGTTCTTCGGTGTCTCTTTGAATTTTATTTTGCCATGTAAGAAAATATTTTATTTTTATTTAGTGTTGATAAATGAATTGAATGTATCCAAAAGATAAATTAGTCAGGGATACAATTAATCTAAAATTCATTTTAATATTAAAAAATAGTCTTATATTTTTAATATTCACTAATTATTTTATTTTTAAATTTTGAATTATTTGTAATTTTTACTTACTTAGTTATTTTGGAACTTAAAAAATGGTCATTTATCTTATATTTAAATTTAGATATGTGTACCATTATTTGTTTATCCAAAAGATTCACTCATTTTTTTTAGGTAAATAGTTAGTAAAATAATTCAAATTTATTTTTGTGTTCAATATACTTTTGTATTTTTATATGTATTAACTTAATTTTTAATATATTAATTATTTACTTATTTTTATATTTAAAATAATATTATATATAGTTCTATTTAATTATTTGTTAAAAAATACAATTCTTTTGTGGATAAACTATTGAGTGTTATCTATAAGATAAATACATATATATTGGATTAACATGTTTTTATTTACTTAATAAAGTTATATAAATATATAATACTGATTAGATTCTTTTGGATAAATATTAATATTTTTTTTTCTTTTTTATCAAAAAAGTTGTTAAATTACATTTGGCAGAATAGAACTCATTGAGGCTATCCACACGTGCGCATACGTGGCGCTTAGGTGGATAGTCTCAATGATTCCGTTTTATTATATATAGATAAGAGTAAAATATATAAATCAATACATTATATTTATAAAAAAAAAGAAAGGAAACAAATTATTTATCTATTAATGTAAAATTTGAAAAGTTGAATAAGATAGTTATCTATAAGTTGAAGAGTATTTTTAGCTTCACCAAAAATTGGTGTGGGGATGTCGTTAACTGCCGTTTACGAGTGTGAAGGGCCTTTTTCTATATTAGTATAGATAATAGGGATAATTACATTTATATCTCTAACCTATAGTCTATTTACACAAACCACTTATGCTTATTTGCATAATTACAGAAATCATCTTTGATAGCAAAAAAACAGGGGTAATTTGTGTAATAATGTTGATACTTTTGAGGGATAGTTTGTATAATTATGCTTACATTCTAGTGGGTGTATGTGTAATTATTCAAAAGGAAGGGAGTGATTTGTATAAACAAACCATAGGTTAGAGAGTATAAATGTAATTATCCCTATATAATATGATCAATAAAAGGAATGTTTATATTCTTGATTAAGCCTGTCAAGATAGGGAAATTCTAATGCAATCGAGTTTGGTTAGACTTGAATTAATTGTATTATAAATGCAATATGCTTGTTGTGTTATTGGTGCACAATGGACAAAAATGATCAATCACTCCCGGTAAGAATTGTCCGTCTAGATGAGTTTAAGTTCAACTGATGTCGGAGCACTGTGCCAATAATGAAGACAATAGTTGCAGCATTTCTCATGTTAAAGATTTGCGGTGGGAACTTGGGACTTGAGCTTTTCTGCTTAAAGAACGTCGAACACGAAAAGTAGGAACATCACCAGATACAACCATGAAAATATCGATTAAAGAACTCCCTTTTCTGATATTCGTATCATACTTAGTGTTCGTGGTGGGCATTTCCAGTGCAGCTGATACTATAAATACAACTCAGGTCATCAGAGATAGTGATACGATTGTTTCCCCGGCCCGAAGTTTTGAACTGGGATTTTTCCGTCCAGGCAACTCCACGAATCTGTACCTGGGAATATGGTACAAGAATATAACTGTCAGGACCCCAATTTGGGTTGCCAACAGAGAAATCCCACTAAGAAATTCATCATCGGCGGCCTTAAAGTTCATCCAGACCGGCGATTTGGTTCTCCAGGACGAAAACGGCACCATATGGTCTTCTAACGCGACGAGAGCCGCCCAGAATCCTGTTGCTCAATTATTGGACTCGGGGAATCTTGTTATCCGAGAAGCAAACGATGATCAGCCAGGGAATTATCTCTGGCAGAGTTTTGATTATCCGACTAATACGTTTTCACAGGGCATGGATTTTGGCTGGAATTTGGTAACAGGCATAGAGCGTTACTTCTCCTCTTGGAAGAGTAATGATGATCCAGCTCGAGGAGATTTTACCTATCGCGTGGATATTAAGGGGTATCCTCAACTGGTCATCAAAAGGGGCGACACCGTGCTGCACAGGCTTGGGCCCTGGAACGGCATCCGTTTTAGCGGGATGCCGATGCCTAGTGTCCAACAAAATCTTACATTCGCAATAGGATTATACATCAACAGTTCAGTGATTTATTTCAGAGAAGATGCTGTTGAAAAGTCTGTCGTTTCCAAGTTCACTTTGAGTCCGAGTGGCACCGGACAACGCTGGACATGGATTGAACGGAGCCAAGAATGGGTAGTTTACTATAACTTACCATCAGATATATGCGATAATTACAGATTATGTGGTGCACATGGCAGTTGCAGTACTGGAACTTCTCCAGCTTGTAGTTGTTTGGACAGATTTGTGCCTAGAGATGAACAAGCTTGGGTTGGATCCGATTGGTCGGGCGGGTGCTTACGAAGGACTCCCTTGAATTGTTGGAACGATGTGTTTTTGGGATATTCAGATATTAAACTGCCTGATTCTCAGTTTACTTGGTTTAATGAAAGCTTCACTCTTGAAGAATGCGAAGCGGAGTGCTTGAGGAACTGTTCTTGTATGGCTTACTCAAATTTAGATATAAGGAGAGGGGGGAGTGGATGCTTGCTTTGGTTTGGAGACTTGGTTGACATCAGACAGTTATCTGGAGAAGAACAAACAATTTACATCAGAATGGCTGCTTCTGAATTAGGTGAGTTTTCTACTTTCAATCTAATGTTAGAAATAGATATTAAATTTTCTGTTAGGCAACTTTTTTCTTTTGCTGACTTCCGAGAAGTACAAGTATTAGAGGATAAGCATGAGTTTTGATTGATGTCTTTAGAAAATTTTTCTGATTTGGCTTGCAAATAATGCAGATTCCAACGGGAAGAAACGAAAAACACTTATTGCAGTTTTGACATCGCTGGCGGGGAGTATTCTGCTAGGCCTGAGCCTTATATTGTTTATCCGGAAGAGGAAGAAGAATCATCAAAACCTGAGAAATGAAGGTAAAGAAATTATGGCACTTTTATGCTGATTGCTGGAGAAAAAATAGAACAAGAAAGAGCAGTATAATGATTACATTCTCTAGGTATTTGTCAGTTGGAACTTCTGAATTATATTACGTTGTACATGATTCTCATGTTGCAGGAGGGCCTGAAGAAAGTCACAAGGAAGACTTTGAGCTGCCTACATTTGATTTATCGACAGTAACTAAAGCTACGAATAGCTTCTCATTCAGCAACAAGCTTGGGGAAGGTGGATTTGGACCTGTTTACAGGGTAAATATGCATACATTTTATTGCTTTCTTCTTTGTGATATACAGAATTGTATGTGATGTTACAACACAGAAGAAAAGTTTATGGTAAACGACACCCTGTATCACTTCAAGTTCAGCACCTTAATCACATGGAATTGTGTTGGAATCTTAGGGGATGCTGGAAGATGGAAGGGAGATCGCTGTTAAACGGATGTCAAGAACATCCACACAAGGACTTGATGAGTTCAAGAATGAAGTCATCTTTATCGCCAAGCTTCAACATCGAAATCTTGTGAAGCTTTTAGGATGCTGTATTCAGGGAGAGGAGAAGATGTTGATTTACGAGCACATGCCCAACGGAAGTTTGGACTTGATCCTATTTGGTGAGATATCCTAAACACAAATTCAACCTTGCCTGTTGATAATGCAACAAAGAATCAAACCAGAGGACGACAGATACTAACGATATATGTGAAAACATTTGAATAGATAAAACAAAAAGTAAGCAGCTCGATTGGCCTAAGCGTTTCCATATTATCAACGGTATTGCTAGGGGACTCTTGTATCTTCATCAAGATTCTCGGCTGAGAATTATCCATAGAGACCTCAAAGCTAGCAACATATTGTTGGATACTGACATGAATCCCAAGATATCAGACTTTGGCACGGCCAGAAGTTTTGCAGGGAACGAGACTGAAGCCAACACAATGCGAGTTGTTGGAACATAGTAAGAATCTCAAAATATTAAAATCTCTCAGATGCAATTCAACCATGTGTGCTAATGCAATTTCATCGGTTTAATCATCATGCAGCGGTTATATGTCACCAGAATATGCTGTAGACGGCTTGTTCTCAGTCAAATCAGATGTGTACAGCTTTGGTGTTTTAGTGCTGGAAATCGTCAGTGGCCAGAAAAACAGAGGATTCCATCACGAAGATCACCACCACAACCTTCTTGGACATGTAAGCATACGCACGTGCCTGAACTGCAGTTGAAGTTATTTATGATATCATATAAGAAAAGGGAGAAGTTGTAATGAATTGATGTATACAGGCATGGATACTACACAACGAAAGACGGTCTTCGGAACTGGTTGACACGAATCTTGTAGACTCATTTTACTTGTCTGAAGTAGTACGATCGATTCATGTGGCTCTATTGTGCGTCCAACAAAGTCCAGAAGATAGGCCAAGCATGTCGTCAGTGGTTTTGATGCTGGGCAGTGAAGTTGCTCTGTCTCCACCCAAACAGCCTGGTTTTTTTGCAGAAAGAGATGTTGGTGCTGCTGAAAATGCGACCAACAACAAGAATACCGTAAGCTCGTCGAACGAATATACTATTACATTATTAGATCCTAGATAGAGTCATATAATACGGTGACATATTTTTCTCACAAGCTTATTTTCCTCTATTCCAAATTTGAATATACCATTTCTGTATACGACAATGCGTCTAGAAAAATATATTTTTCGGAATTTATACAAAAGTGTGACCGTTTAATAGAAGATCCAAACTACCTATATTCTTGCCCTTCATTTTTCCTATGCCATTTATGTTTTTTTCCCTAATTATAAAAAAGAGTAAGAAAAAACTGCAGTTGCCAACAATGCGACAACTTTACGTTTTTATTAGTTTCAACCTTGGAAAAGAAATAAAAACGTGATTAAAAGCTTTATGGGAATGTGTCAGTGATTTTAAATCAGATCCTGTCAACCAACCGCAATTTCTTCCCTAAGTTGATCCAATTTCAATTTTCATACATAGGAGGATAATAAGTAATTTTAAATCTTGGATTCTATTTCTTATTGACGATGATTAATTTATATATCCACGACTAAATGAAAAAAATTAAAAAAAAAAAAAAGGAGTATCATTCAATCTCTACGAGGGTATTAGAATTTGTGCCGTCAGTTCACGGCTTGCAAGTCCATATATATCTCCATCACCTTTTATTGGATTAATTGTATTTACAACCGTCCAAGTAGATTTAGTGTTGCAAACACCCCCTAATATTTAAAATGTATAAGAAAAAATTCAATTGATTTAACGTCGTTAATAAAAGTGTTAGACTTGCACTGATGTGGTCTTTATAATTGTTGAAGATATCCATTGAAATATTTTGGACATCTTTGCCCCCTGAACGCTTACAAAAAAATATTAAGAAAAAATATATTCCAAAAATCAAGCAAATTGTACTGAAAACAATAAATTTTTTTTCCTTCAGGTTTAATTGTAAGTTTATTTTAAATTTATTACTTTTGATGTGTTACTTATTTTAAATTTTGCTAAAACGAGTAACACATCAAAAGTAATAAATTTGAAATAAGCTTATAACTAATCTTGCAAGGCTGCAATGGAAAAAATATTTAGAAAATTCCAACAAATTTTTTTAACAGAAATCACGATCGCATTAGCGCCACATCAGCATCAGTCTAACGATTTTATCGATGATATTAAGTCAGTTGAGCCTTTTCGATACGTTTGATCATTAAGAGAGTACTTGCGACATTAAATATACTTCAAAGGTGATAAGTGTAATTAATTTTTTTTTATCCAATAAAATAACAAGAAAAACACCGGAGAAAGTCATAAGAATAGCAAAGCTATTGGCCACAAGAACATAATTTTCCTCCTCGTAGAACGGAAAAAATCAGCACTTACCTAATCATGATGACAAATTTCAGATTATTTCATATAATGAGACTGGAAATAAGTAGAACGGCTCCGCCTGTTTTGATTAGTCTTCAAAATCCCCCATCCTTGAAATTTCTCTATTTCTTACGTTTGATTAGAATTTTTACAACATTTCCACGAGAAAGACCGACTCTACCGAAACTCCAGTTTCCTGTCAGGCGCCGTAGTTTTACTGGAATTTTCATACTTCCATTCACTGAAATTCAGGACAAGGTCAAATCACAATACTGGGTGTTTACATTCTTGATTAAACCTGTCTAGATTAGTTAAGTTCAACTGATGTCGTGTAGGAGTACTGTGCCAATCATGAAGACAACAGTTGCAGGATTTCTCATGTTAAGGACTTGCGGTGAGAAACTTGGGACTTGAGCTTTTCTGCTTGAAGAACGCTGGATTCAAAAAGTAGGAACATCACCAGATACAACCATGAAAATATCGATTAAAGAATTCCCTTTTCTGATATTCGTATCATACTTAGTGTTCGTGGTGGGCATTTCCAGTGCAGCTGATACTATAAATACAACTCAGGTCATCAGAGATGGTGATACGATTGTTTCCCAGGCCGGAAGTTTTGAACTGGGATTTTTCCGTCCAGGCAACTCCACGAATCTGTACCTGGGAATATGGTACAAGAATATAACTCTCAGGACCCCGATTTGGGTTGCCAACAGAGAAGTCCCACTAAGAAATTCATCATCGGCGACCTTAAAGTTCATCCAGACAGGCGATTTGGTTCTCCAGGACGGAAATGACGCCGCGGTATGGTCTTCTAACGTGACGAGAGCCGCACAGAATCCTGTCGCTCAGCTATTGGACTCGGGAAATCTTGTTATCCGAGAAGCAAATGATGATCAGCCAGGGAATTATCTCTGGCAGAGTTTTGATTATCCGACTAACACATTTTTACAGGGCATGGAATTTGGCTGGAATTTCGTTACAGGCGTAGAGCGTTATATATCGTCGTGGAAGAGTAATGATGATCCAGCTCGAGGAGATTTTACCTATCGCTTGGATATTACGGGGTATCCTCAAGTGGTCATCAAAAGGGGTGACTCTGTGCTGCACAGGCTTGGACCCTGGAACGGGATGCGGTTTAGTGGGGTGCCAAGTGTTCGACAAAATCCCACATTCACAGCAGGATTATACATGAACAGTTCAGTGATATATTACAGAGAAGATGCTCTTGACAGGTCGGTTGTTTCTAGGTTCTCTTTGAGTCCCAGTGGTGCTGGACAACGCTTGACATGGGTTGAACGGAGCCAGGAATGGGCCGTTTACTACAACTTGCCAACAGATATATGCGATAATTATAGATTATGTGGTGCACATGGCAGTTGCAGTACTGGAACGTCTCCAGCTTGTAGCTGTTTGGACAGATTTGTGCCTAAAGACGAACGAGCTTGGGTTGGATCCGATTGGTCGGGTGGGTGCTTACGAAGGACTCCCTTGAATTGTCAGGGCGATGTGTTTTTGGGATATTCCGGTATTAAAATGCCTGATTCTCAGTTTACTTGGTTTAATGAAAGCTTCACTCTTGAAGAATGCGAAGCGAAGTGCTTGAGGAACTGTTCTTGTATGGCTTACTCAAATTTAGATATAAGGAGAGGGGGGAGTGGATGCTTGCTTTGGTTTGGAGACTTGGTTGACATCAGACAGTTAACTGGAGAAGAACAAATAATTTATATCAGAATGGCTGCTTCTGAATCAGGTGAAGTTTCTACCATCAATCTAATGTTAGAATTAGATATTAATTTTCTGTTAGGTAACTTTTTTCTTTTGCTGACTTCCAAGAAGTAGAAGTACAGTGGATAAGCATGAGTTTTGATTAATGTCTTTGAAGAATTTTCTTTGTTCGATAAGCACGATACAATGCATTGGACAAATTGGGTTCTCTATGACTATGCCAGAGCAATTCAAAACTAACCCCTTGATTTGGCTTGCAAATGATGCAGATTCCAAGGGGAAGAAACGAAAAACACTTATTGCGGTTTTGACATCACTGGCGGGGATTATTCTGCTAGGCCTGAGCCTGATATTGTTTATCTGGAAGAGGAAGAAGAATCATCAATACCTGAGAAATGAAGGTAAAGAAATTGTGGCATTTTATGCTGATAGCTGCAGGTATTTGTAAGTTGGAACTTTCCCATTGTATTATGTTGTACATAATTCTCATGTTGCAGGAGGGCCTGAAGAAAGTCACAAGGGAGACTTAGAGCTGCCTGCAATTGATTTATCGACAGTAACTAAAGCTACGAATAGCTTCTCAATCAGCAACAAGCTTGGGGAAGGTGGATTTGGACCTGTTTACAGGGTAAAGTATGGGTACATGTTTGCTTTTTTCTTTGCAAAGTAGAAAGTACTAAATAGAGTTATATGTGATGTTACAACACAGAAGAATAATTAATGGTAAATGACATCCTGTATCACTTCAAGTTCAGCACCTTAATCACATTAAGTTGTTTTGAAACCTTAGGGGATGCTAGAAGATGGAAGGGAGATCGCTGTTAAACGACTGTCAAGAACTTCCACACAAGGACTTGATGAGTTCAAGAATGAAGTCATCTTTATCGCCAAGCTTCAGCATCGAAATCTTGTGAAGCTTTTAGGATGCTGCATTCAAGGAGAGGAGAAGATGTTGATTTACGAGTACATGCCCAATGGAAGTCTGGACTTGATCCTATTTGGTGAGATATCCTAAACACAAATTCAGCTTGGCATGCAAAGGACG
The DNA here is from genome assembly GCA_034509735.1 of Sesamum alatum. Lineage (NCBI taxonomy): Eukaryota > Viridiplantae > Streptophyta > Magnoliopsida > Lamiales > Pedaliaceae > Sesamum > Sesamum alatum. The sequence goes on from JACGWO010000001.1 coordinate 55,459,888, forward strand.
AAAGATACTAACCATGCAAAACCATTTTAACAGATAAAACAAAACGTAAGCAGCTCGATTGGCCTAAGCGCTTCCATATTATCAACGGTATTGCTAGGGGACTCTTGTATCTTCATCAAGACTCTCGGCTAAGGATTATCCATAGGGACCTCAAAGCTAGTAACATATTGTTGGATGCTGATATGAATCCCAAGATATCAGACTTTGGCATGGCCAGAAGTTTTGCAGGGAACGAGACTGAAGCCAACACAATTCGAGTAGTTGGAACATAGTAAGAATCTCAAATTTAACATCTCCCAGATGCAATTCAACTGCTTTCAACCATGTGTGCTAATGCAATTTCATCGTTTTAATCATCATGCAGTGGTTATATGTCACCAGAATATGCTGTAGACGGCCTGTTCTCAGTCAAATCAGATGTATACAGCTTTGGTGTTTTAGTGCTGGAAATCACGAGTGGCCAGAAAAACAGAGGATTCCATCACAAAGATCACCACCACAACCTTCTTGGACATGTAAGCATACGCACGAGCCTGAACTGCACTTGAAGTTATTTATATCATGTAAGAAAAGGGAGAAGTTCTAATGAATTGATATATACAGGCATGGATACTACACAATGAAAGACGGTCTTGGGAACTGGTCGACACGAATCTAGTAGACTCAATTTACTTGTCTGAAGTAGTACGATCGATTCATGTGGCTCTATTGTGCGTCCAACAAAGTCCGGAAGATAGGCCAAGCATGTCCTCGGTGGTTTTGATGCTGGGCAGTGAAGGTGCTCTGCCTCCACCCAAACAGCCTGGTTTTTTTGCAGAAAGAGATGTTCATGCTGCTGAAAATACAACCAGCAGCAAGAATACAGTAAGCTCGTCGAACGACTACACTATTACATTGTTAGATGCTAGATAGAGTCATAATACAGTGACGTTTTTGTTGTCCCCATCCTCTATTCCAAAGTTGAAATTGCGTTTTGTTTTCCATTTCATAAATACAACAATGTACAGAAAATATTTTCTTAAACATACAAATTAGGTGTACTGTGGAATTTATACATATGTCACCAATTTAAAATAGAAGATCTAGAATACCTATTTAATGCCCAATTTCTTGTTTATGTCTTTGGATTTTAGATCAAGTCCTCTATGTAGGTATTGAAGTTGTTTATAGTTTTGGAATCAGTAACTGAGGATGCAAGGTTTTGTGAGCTATCTTAGTCAACTGTATATATAGATATGACAATTACACCTACGCCATAGATGACATTTACATCTATTCTATACTTTCTGATGTTACTGACAACTTCAAATACTTGGTTTTCTGCATAAATATTTTGGGTACGTATCGGCCGATATTAACCATGCTATAGAGACACACTGAACGCTAAACTAGAATATGCATACATGTTAGTCTATCCGAAGAATAAATATATCGAGAAAATAAAGAAAAAAAGTGATCAGAACCAAAAAACATCAAAGACGCAAAGGCAGTGCATGATGAACTCCTCGTCATGGTTCAAAGTATCGGCCGATATCCGATGATATCGACCCTTGTTGATCTGAGAAAATCGATCGATACTAGATATTATCCAAAATTATTATTGCTTCGCTGATATTATCCAATATCATTCAATATTATCATTGATAGGATGATATTATCGCTCGTATCCAATATTATCACCGAGACAAAGTAAAAATTTTCTTCCCAAAACTCATGGATTCTTTCTTGAAATTCTCTGCAAACCACTCTGAAATTCAACAATGCATAAGTTGTTTTGGTCATTTGGAATATCGAAAACATAGATTAGTTTTTTATTGGAGCTCACATGGTTGATAGAGAGAAAGTTAATCTTAGCATGTTTGTGTGCAATTAAGATTGTTCGGAAATGTTGACTAATTTGTTGTATGAATTTACTATGAAATTGGTTCATGACATCAAGCTTGAAGATATATATATGCATAGAGGAATTGTATAAACTTATTAAACATCCTAAAGAATCTCTTACCATTATCGTGAAACCTACACTCGTGGACAACTTTGATCGAATTCTCACTTATTTGAAAAATAAATATAGATGATGAAGTATATTTCGTGTGCTTATATTTTAGTTTTATATATGTATTAATTTCTTAATACCTTATAAAGTTTTTATTTGTAATACTAAATTGTAATTTGTGATACTTATAGTTTCTATATTTTCTTTTAGAATTCTCTAAGTATATAATGTATTTGTGTCGTATCATCGATAATATTCTGATACGTCGTGACCGATGTGGAAGAACAGCTTCCAATATTATCATCGATCCGGCGACTTTGAACCATACTCCTTGTAGAAGCATGGTTCATAGTCATGATACAGGTGGTGTTAAAACGTCTCAATTCCAGTGCGTCAACACCCTTTTTGTGCTTCAGCCCTTAGTTGGCAGAAAGATTTACACCACAACTTCTTAGTACCCTTATCTTTTTCCTCAACTCTTGGAATTCTGCCCAAGTTTTGAGCCAAAATCAGGCTGCCTTGTTCGTTCTTGAATAACAACTGGTTAAGTCAAAGTCGTCACTACGCTCTAAAAACCTCCCAAATTATTGAAGCTCATCTACGTTCAGGACACGCTTGAAAAGTATTCAGTTTGAAGTTGAACCATCATGAATGGGAAGTCCCATATTCTCCTATTAATCCCAACAAAACTGAACCCTGTGGATCATTGCACAACAGAACAATGAGGAGAAAAGGTGACGAGTTCAGCTTTCTCCTTGTTTTGACATCCTTGTTAATCACCACAACGTTTTCAAACGCAATGGATGTAATAAATGCAACTCACATGATTACAGAAGGCCAGACATTGATTTCTTCAGACGGAAGCTTCGAGCTGGGATTTTTCAGCCCGGGTAATTCCAAGAACAAATATGTAGGCATATGGTACAAGAAAATAACTGCTTTCACCGTCGTTTGGGTTGCCAACAGGGATAATCCGCTCACAAATACATCAGGGACAGTATTGAAGGTCATTGAACATGGAATCTTGGCTCTTTTGAATGGTAGCAATGCCATTGTATGGTCCTCTAATACGTCGGGAGTCGTCCAGAACCCAGTCGCACAATTGCTGGACTCAGGAAATCTTGTTGTCAAAGAAGCAAATGATGATGACTCAGAGAAGTATCTATGGCAGAGTTTTGATTACCCAACTGATGCACTTTTACCTGGTATGAAGTTAGGCTGGAACTTTGTTACAAGTCATGAAGCTTACATCACAGCATGGAAGAGCAGTGAAGATCCAGGAACCGGAGATTACGCGTATCGCCTGGATCCTACTGGATATCCTCAAGCAGTTCTCAGAAGGCGTTCTGTTGAACTGTTTAGATCAGGACCCTGGAATGGAGTGGGGTACAGTGGGCTGCCTGCCCTGAAAAACAATTCGATTTACACATTTGAGGTAGTTTTTGATAAGAATCAGGCCTACTTTCACTACGAGCTCCGTAACAAATCAGTGTTGTCAAGGTTATCAATAAACCAAAGCGGCGTTGCACAGCGCTGGACTTGGGTCGACCGGACTCAAGGTTGGATTATGCACTTGACAGCACCAGTAGATAACTGTGATACTTATAAACAGTGTGGGGTATATGGGACTTGCAACATCGGTGTTTCTCTGATATGTGGATGTTTAACGAAATTTATTTCAAGAAAACCGCATGAATGGATGGCAGACGACTGGTCTGATGGCTGTGTCCGAAGGGTGCCGTTGGATTGCAAAAGTGATGGTTTCCGGAAATATTCTGACATAAAATTGCCTGATACAAAGTATTCATGGTTTAATGCAAGTATGACTCTGGAAGAATGCAAAGTGGTATGCCTAAAGAATTGCTCTTGTTCTGCTTACACAAACTTAGATATCAGAAGAGGGGGGACTGGATGTTTGCTTTGGTTTGAAGACCTGGTTGACATAAAAGTGGTGTATGGAGCAGGACAAGATCTTTACGTTAGGGTCGCTTCTTCTGAATTAAGTAAGTGTTCATATTCCATGAAACAACCTATACTATATAGTATTTTGTTAATTGGTTTACTGTCAGTCCGATGTTATATTATGATATTGAATTTTCTGTTACATAACTTCTGCTGCTGACTTCCAAGAAGTCGAAGCATGAGTTTTGATTAATGTCATTAAAGATATTTCTCTTGTTGGGTAAGCAATATACGATGCAACGGACGTGTTAGGCTCTTAATGAGTATGCCAGAGCATTTTCAAGAACTGTCTTTGGCTTCCGACTGATGCAGATTCCAACGGGACGAAAAGAAAAACACTTACCGCAGTTTTGACATCATTGGGGGCAATTTTTCTGCTCGGCCTGATACTGTTTATTTGGAAGAGAAGGAAGAATTATGAAAACATGAGAAAAGAAGGTAAGCAAACCGTGGCATTTCTGGCTGATTGCTGAAGTAAAAGTTTAAAGAGAACAGAGATCTAATGTTACTTTCAGCAGGTGTTTTTACTCACTTTGAAACTTCTCAATTTTACTTTGTTGTTGATGATTCTCATGGTGTAGAAGGGCATGAAGAAGGCCACGAAGAAGGTCACGAGGAAGACTTAGAGCTGCCTACATTTGACTTGTTGACAATAACTCAAGCAACCAATAGCTTCACAACCAGCTACAAGCTTGGGGAAGGTGGATTTGGACCTGTTTACCGGGTAAATATGCATACATTTTGCTGCTTTGTTTGTGATGTACGGTAGAAAGTAATACATTGAACCGCATGTTCTATTATAACACAGAAGACATATTATTATGAACTCACTTCAAGTTGAGTACCTTAGATCACATGGAGTAGTCTTGAAATCTCAGGGAATGCTGGAAGATGGAGAGGAGATTGCTGTTAAACGGCTATCAAGAACTTCCCTGCAAGGACTTGATGAGTTCAAGAATGAAGTCATCTTTATCGCCAAGCTTCAACATCGTAATCTTGTGAAGCTTTTAGGATGCTGCATTCAAGGAGAGGAGAAGATGTTGATTTACGAGTACATGGCCAACGGAAGTCTGGACTTGATCCTATTTGGTGAGATATCCTGAACACAAATTCAGCTTGGCATGTTGATAATGCAACAAATAATCAAACCACATGATGACAGATACTAACCATGCAAAAACAATTTAACAGATAAAGCAAAAGGTAAGCAGCTCAACTGGCCTAAGCGCTTCCATATTATCAACGGTATTGCTAGGGGACTCTTGTATCTTCATCAAGATTCTCGGCTGAGAATTATCCATAGGGACCTCAAAGCTAGCAACATATTGTTGGATACCGACATGAATCCCAAGATATCAGACTTTGGCACGGCCAGAAGTTTTGCAGGGAACGAGACTGAAGCCAACACAATGCGAGTAGTTGGAACATAGTAAGAATCTGCAAAATTCCACATCTCTCAGATTCAAGTTAAATGCATTCAACCATGTGTGTGCTAATGCAATTTCATTACTTTCAATCATTATTCAGTGGTTATATGTCACCAGAATATGCCATAGACGGCGTGTTCTCAACAAAATCAGATGTATACAGCTTTGGTGTTTTAGTGCTAGAAATAGTGAGTGGCCAGAAAAACAGAGGATTTCATCACAAAGATCACCACCACAACCTTCTTGGACATGTAAGCATACAGTCTCTGAAATATCATAACCCGCCCGTATTATAACACTTGAAAATAGTTGGAACATTTTGAGAGAAGAAAATGGAGAAGTTGTAATGACTTGATGTGTGCAGGCATGGATACTACACAAAGAAAGACGGTCCATGGAACTGGCGAACGTGAATCTAGCAGACTCCTTTAACTTCTCTCAAGTAGTACGATCGATTCATGTGGGTCTATTGTGTGTCCAACAAAGTCCAGAAGATAGGCCAAGCATGTCTTCAGTGGTTCTGATGCTGGGCAGTGAAGGAGTTCTGCCGCAACCCAAACAGCCTGGTTTTTTTGCAGAAAGAGATGTTTTTGCTGCTGAAAGTACGACCAGCACCAAAGCAAGCTCATCAAATAATGTTACCTTTACGCTATTAGATGCTAGGTAGATTCACATCACGGTTGAACTATGTTATTTGTACCATAATGAAAATCAAGTATTAGAGCGAGTTATTTACCGCTCTGATCATAAACTTACGGATTTTTTCTTTGAGCATAATGACATTCAAAAACGTAAGAGGACAACCAACTCAAACAAGACTGGCATTCAATTTGTAAACTGTAAGTAACAACACAACAGCGGTCCATGTATATACAAGACTACAATGTAACTCACTATCATTCATGAAAAGAAAGCTTACCTACCAGAAAAAACACCAAGAAAGAAAAGATAAGCAGCATTCAGGTCACCTCCAGGTTAATAAAGAGGGGTGGCTCCATTGTCCGACCATCGTTTGCTTTGTGAAAAGATCTCCAGAGCTAAAATGTCATACATTTGAAAGGAGAAAAAAAAAAAAAAAAAGCAACAACGTAGAATTTAGATGTCAGGAGTTGAAAGGGGTAAATGCAATTTACCCCATTGTGATATAAGAAATGAGCAAAAACCTCCCTGTGAAAAAATAATTAGCAAATTACCTCCCTGTGTTTTGATAAATGAAGCAAATTACCCCCCTATCAAGGGAAAACATAGGGGGTAATTTGCTTCATTTTAAGATCACAGGGGGTAATTTGTTAATTATTTTTTCATTAGGGGGATTTTTGCTCATTTCTTATATCACAGGGGGTAAATTGCATTTATCCTGGAGTTGAAATGTCGTACATTTGGAAAAAAATTATCAAATACATAGAATCTAGAAGTTAGGATTTGACATTTCTCTGTGTGAAAACGAAAATGCTGAAATTCATGCTGAAAAGATAAATGATATTTAATCAAAAACTTAATAAGGAGAGCTTTCTCATCACTTCTCCTGACCTCTCTGCTCACTCATATGATTTCTGGTGAAATTGATACCATAAATGTAACTCAGAGGATTATAGATGGTGAGACCATTTTCATCTGGTGGAATGTTTGAACTGGGATGTTTCAGCCCCAGCAATTCCAGGAATCGATATGTGGGCATGTGGTACAAATGAAGTCACAGTTACATTGTTGGAGGGCAGATAGGAAACATGTTATGTTGCAGAATTTTTATCACCTCATAATTACCCAACGAATGTCTCATCCATGTTTTGCCCTTTAGTCACCACCACTCTCGCCTGTTGAGCCAACATCCAAGTCTCAACCAAGCAAAGAGTTGATCACGACAAAGACCCATCCCCTAGTATTTTAACAGAGTATCTCTTACTATATGGGGGTCGGATCGGGCTCCAACACTACCGAGCACTAGTACGCAACTTGTGTAATTCATCAATTCTCCAGACATTTCACAAACACCTAGGATGCATGGATTTTTGTCCTAGATATACAGTAGTTACGACTAAGATCGACGGTTGAAACCAAGAACACAGTATAACCCCCATCTGTCCATCTTTTTCTTTGTTCTTTTTCTTGTGCTTGAGAGAGAGAAAAAAATTCAGAGAATGTATGCAGAAGAAGAGGTAATTTAAGGTTTCTGTTTCAGACATTAATTAATCGTGAAATTGGTTTCCTTGCGCGCAAAATCAAGAATCAAGTTTCATCGCAGAAGATGCCGACCACCATCGCTATATCCACTAAATTTTAGAGCTTCCAACATCTATTGACCGTTCACGAGATTCATCGTCGGTATTAAGTTTCAGGTTTCTGAGAAAAAGAAAAAAAATCCCCAATCCCCCCGAGTATCGATGAATAATGTTAGATGCATTATAATTAGGGATATTTACGTGATGTTTGATATATTTACACATAGATATGATGTGCTTTGATCAATTATATTTATTATCACTCATATTTATTTTTATCTAATAAAGGATTCCTATCGGTTAAAATATTTTGCTAATATTAATAAAAAAATTAATAGAAATCTATATTTACCCTTAATTGATTTATTAATAACATGTTGCAAGTTAAATAAATCTTTTCTAACAAATTGCCCTTATACATCTTCACACGATAATGCATATGAGAAGGTATATTTTCACCCTTATAAGGGTATTTTGATTAAAAAAAAATTATTTGACCTGCAATAGGTTAATAATAATTCAATTGATAGTAAGATAAAATTTTAAATTATAATAAATCTACGTGTAATTATATCAAATCTCAAAGAACGATAGTATAATTATTCATATAATTAAGAAGATTAGTCAGTTTGGTCATTTGAATCAAAATTTTATCTTTTTTCCAGAAAAAGGACTATTTATTGTTTACTTAATCAACAAATTAGTTCTTTAATAAATAAAATAATCTTCTCATGTATGCCTTTTAATAACATATACTATGCTTTATATTATTATTAAACTAAATATTTCTCCAAATTTCATGCTATGACATAATATTTCTTTTGTTTTCTTTCCCCTTTTTCTGTCATCCACTACAAGAAATAGAAAATCAGCAATAAAAAAATAATGATAATTTTAATATAGTCACTAGTCAGATAAATTTAGTGATAAAAATTCTTATTTTGTCGCAATAATTAAGTTCAAAATTTTAATAATGATAATTATTTTGTAGAAATTGTAATTAGTAAGAATCAATCACGAAAATATTGTGCATCGAATTGTCACTTAAAACATTTAATGATACGTGTATAGTGACAATTTAGTGCAATATAACTTATTGCCATTATATTTGTATTATTACTAAATTGTCACTACAGATGTGTTACTAATTGTCTATAGTGTCAACTTTAAACACAATTTTTTTTTTTACTTTTACAATGACAAGATTAAATTGTTATCACTCAAAATATACTTTTTATGACAACTTTAAAATTATTACTCGATATATTATCACTAATATTATATTCTTTTTGTAGTGATCCTCTAGGCATAATGATGTAGCCCAAAAACACAATCAATTGAATTTATATTAAGTGGAGTGTGATTCACGACCTTCTACAAGGTCTCAATACAATCTTTCATCCTCCCATCCAAATGAAAATTAAGAATATTTATGCTATTTAAAATAAGTAAAGATAAAATACTACTTTATCCGTCACCTATTTTTATTTCGTGGCTTATATTTATTGTCCTAGGTTACTTTAATAATTTACTACACCACACTAATTTGATAAATTTGATATTAATTTTTTTTTTAAAAAAAAATATCATCTGTCTTGATTCATTTCCTTTACTTTGTCCTATTTATTTATTTCTAAACTTCACCCAGAAACAAGGATGTACCATCCACACCACACCAGACAAAAAATATGCCAATTTAGGCAGCAATAACTAAAATTCTCGAATGTACGTCATCGCTCACACCATAAAATTCAAGTGAATTTTCTACAAATAGAAATCAATAATACTTTATTATAATAATGTATAGATATTATGATATTTCCCAATTCACATTGGGATATTGGGTGGGGATCCACAGCCCATTAGGGTGGACGTCATGAGCATCGGAACTTGGTGTACTAACATTACAATACATAGATACATAGATAGAGGTCGTGTAAGAACATGCACCTCCCGTCCCTACAAGTCCCTGTACACGGAACTTTCCAACCTTCCATTCCTATCCACATATTTAAAGCTAACAAAAACTCTCTCTCTCTTATCTCTTTCTCTCTCATCCTCTTGGGGTCGGACTCAAGAATCATATTATGGGACGGTGTGTGGCCATGTCATTGATCCAGATTCTGGGCCGATGAATCAAATGGCTCCGAAATATTGTGTTTGATTGATTGTCATCCTACCTGTCGCATGCCCATATCTTCTTTACATATTCTTTACTTTTTTTTCCTCAAAGCAACTGTTCCCTTTTTCTTTCTTTTTCTTTGCTTTTGGTTCTTTTGAGATTGAGATGTTTTATAACAAGTTTATTGTGGGCTCTGTTTACCTTTGAGTTTAGACTAAATGCAGATCAGGATAGATATTAGATATGAATTAATAAATCAATATTTACTATACTTTATCCGGGAAAGGACTATAATTTAATGTTTTTATACTGTGTGTATTAGTTTGGATTAAACTTGAAAAAATTAACCTTAAAAGATGCTTAAATTATACAATATTTGCTAAACAATTTTAGGGACTTTTTTGATCTTTTAGAGATTAGCTCCCTCTTGCATTTGACTGTCATTATTTGTCTCACCCATAAAACTTGGTCGATTAATGAAATCCAGTCCAAGTGTTGTATTGGGCTCCGTACTTAGTATCGGACTAGCTTAGTGTGTTGTAAACGTTGAACTAGCTTGGATTGAACGCGCAAACTAAGTTAATTTTTTTGCGGTAATTTCTTTAGAATAAGTTTTTGAAATATAAAGAGATGAGAGAGATAAATAAAGTCACTTTCAATACAAAATTATATATTATTATGTACATTGCTGGAATTAGAATTTCCTTGAAATTTTCACAAAAAAGAAATTGCGTTTTGAAGCTTGAAAAAACGAGGGGGCCATTAACTTTTAGACGTGAGTAAATGGTTAATAGGAATTGATTGTATAAAATATGGTATATGAAGTACCTCAAGACCAATTAAATTCTGTAGCCTTATACAGGGCACCGTTTTTATCGTAAATTAAGAATAAAGATGAATAAGAGATCGAATCCACCCTTATCATATCTTAAAAACGGCCTCTAACAATATAAATTTTGCAACCTCAAAAAAAATATTAAATCCAGCCATTGACAATTTGATATGGCATGATCCGTATTAGCCGGTTTAGTATTTTCAATTAATTTTGATTTAACAAACCACAAGATCTATATGAATATACCGTATATATCATTCAATTATTCAAAACAACAATCCATTCAGAATCTCTAATTTCTTTAAAAATCACTCACTCCCAATATAAGAACTCAAGTTGATTATTAACAAATCCCCTGACAACACATTGTGGGCCAAGTTTTCACCCTTATCCAAAAAATAAATAAATAAAAAATCCATGCCAACATGGACGCCACGTAGGAGGAGTTCACGTGGGCATGCCAAGTAATGAATAAACCAAGGACAGCACCCATAATGATAATCGTGGTTTGGTGCACTGCACCCATGACCCATGCTTTCCGGGTCAGGGTATTTTTTTTAGAGGAGATAACATAAAACAAAGCCAGAAGATTGGGGTAAGTTATATTATATGGGTATCCATATCATATCCGAGAGGCATTGGGAATAATAATGGACTGTGCGGGCCCCATAATCCGAGTCGGAATAATGATCGTGGACCAGGTGATATTCACGTGGGTCAATCCCTCATACGGACCGCAATCGGCCATGTGGGCGGAGAATCTAATATCCCTCCTACAATCGTCCACGTCATCCCCTCCCATAACCAGATAAATATTGGGTCCTCTGCTCCGGACCACACAAATATCCGCCCCCACTACCCTCCCACGCCGATCATATTAAGCTACTTGCATTTAATTATTAATCTTCATTATTTTCAATAACTCTAAAAATATTACTACACTTTATGTGTCTATGATAGCACGTTTTTTTTACTATTTTTTTTTCTTCAAAATTTGTGAAAGAATATATTTTGTTTAGCATTTTGATTTGAAAATGATAAATTTTATTAATTGTAATAAAACGATTACAATCCATCCTATCAATATCAATAATGAATAGAGACAAATACAACAATCATATCGACAATATCACATAAACTAACATATTGCTATTACAACAATAAATAAACCTACTATACAGTAGAAACAATATCACAAATAAACCTATTATACAGTAGAAATGATATCATCACACGCAGAGGATTCGATCCCATAACCTCTAGGATCATGGGGCCTTAGTTTCACCAACTGAGCTAGGTCTCATTGGCTATTTTGTTTAATTGTACAGTGAAATTTAGAGGTTAAAACGTTCGTCCGACTACGACTGTCACTTTAAGTGACGTGCAATAAATTATTCTGCATTTTTTAGGAATTTTAGCAAAATCATTAATATATTTGGTTGACAACGTACAATTTGTATTTAATTATATATTTTAAAATAGATGCAGTAAGTAAGAACCCTTGCAATCCTACATAAAATTAAACGTGATGGAGGGTACGTGAGATTTTTAGGTCAGATTAATTAAATTAATTATATAACATACACAATATATTTATCTTATAATTGACATATTATTATAATTAACTCGATTCGATCAAATTTATTTAGACAGAAAATAACGCTTTGGATAGAGATTAGATAAAAGTTAAAAGCAAAAATAATAATAATAATAATAATAATAATAATAATAATAGGTGGGGGCGGTTTGTTGGTTATGGATCAAGGAAGTAAGGTTGTTTATATAAGTGGGTGCAACTTGGACCTCTTCTTTCATACACCTTTTATATAAGGGTCAGAACTCAGAACCCCCCGACGCCCAGAAGCAAATATCGCCACCCACAACTGAGATCGGAAAGCTGTTGAATTTGATAGACAAATTTGATCGATTTCAATGTCTAAGAAGGAGTGCGAGCTCTGCAGCAATCCTGCAAGAATGTTCTGCGAGTCCGATCAGGCCAGTCTCTGCTGGGACTGCGACGAGAAGGTCCATGCCGCCAATTTTCTGGTGGCTAAACACTCCCGGAACCTTCTCTGCCATGTCTGCTACTCGCCCACGCCATGGAAGGCAGCCGGGCTGAAGCTTGGCCCGACTGTCTCCGTCTGCCAGGCTTGTGCCGAGGATGGGGAGAATAGGGGGGCTTCCAGCAGTCGCCGTGAGAATGGAGATGATTTCGATTCTCAGGAGAGTGAGAGTGATGATGGGGAGTATTATAGTGACACCGATGATTATAGTGATGAAGATGAGGAGATGGAGGAGGATGGAGAGAACCAAGTGGTGCCCTGGTCGGCGTCCAGTTCCAATTCGCCGCCGGCTGCTGCCGCCGGCGCGGCGAGCTCTTCCAGCAGTGAGGAGGAGGAGGAGGAGGAGAATGTTTCTTTTTCGTCCTCGAAGAGAACCCGCGACAACACTTTTGAGTCTGAGGTAATATTTCGCTCCGTCTTTGCTTCTTCTCCTGTTCAAATACCCAAAACTGATGAACCCTATTTGAATTTCAAATTGATTTTCCGTGAATCCAAATTGAATTGTTTCATGGCGATTTACGTGTAGGATGAGGATGGATGCTGTTCATCACAGAATCAGGATTCCGTGCTGGGTGCATCTGAATTGCGTTTTCAAGACTCCCACGAGAACTATAGTTCTTCACTGAGCTTGTTAAGACCATCGAAAATGAGGAGGAGGAGCAGCGACAGTGCATTGATTCCGTTGGAGCAGGCGGCTGCCGGACCTCCGTCATCTGGCACCGCCGCCATAGTGGAGAAACTGCGAAGATTCCAGCAAGAAATTGCAACAGAAGAGGGAGACCCATCAGCAATGATCGTAGGCCTTTGCAAACTCACCAGAGACTAATTCTTGAACCCTTCAACATCTGGTTGTTGTTGGAATTGTTTCCCATACTCAAATTCCTAACAAAAAAATTCACAAACTATACTGTTAATTTATCAGTGCCCTTCTGCTCCGATTCTTTCTCACCAACCAATTATTATTCCCTGTTTCTGTTTCCAGTTATCTCTGTGTATGTTTGAGTTGTGGTGGATTGGATGTTTCTCGAGTACAATCTTGTATTGATTACATATCATCCATATGAAGTAGTGTTTAGCCTTTGATTGCTCTTGCTCTTGTTTAGCCTTATCATCATTAGATAGTTTGATTAGAGTGAAAGTGTAGAGTGTTTGATAATAAATTAAAAGTTAAAAGAATTTGGACTGTTTATTACAAAACACACTTATAAATGTTAAACAACTTGTGAATTCACGCACACAATTCAATACAATAGGCCAAGTAGTAATGTGGGTGCTGCGCAGAAGCTGAGCATCTAGTGCTAGAAAACATGGGTCTTTGCTAGTTGCATTCAAATTGGCCCAAAACGGAATAAAGTGTGTGCGTCTGAGTTCGCCACTTGGGTTTCTGGACTGTCTGCTCTGCCTTGTGTGGTTGATACATTCAATGAAACGTGAGAGAAAGCAGTTTTGTGGAAGACTTATTATGATGACTTTAGTAGTGAGAGAAGTGAGATGTGGATGTTGATTGTGATTGTGATGTCCCAAAGAAACAACAGACAGTAGTCCCCACTGCCCATAACCATGGGCGTGAATGCTTCTTCCACTACCTAATTTGGATACGTCGTCCTCACTTTGTACTGGTTGTGGCACTTGTCGCTCATTCAAAGGTGACACCAATTGTGTATGTGTTTGTGGCTTTAGTTTTGAGTATTGAATTTGTTTACGTTAGAGGAGTTCAAATAGGATCCCATTTGACGTCGGTGGCATGTTTATATGAGTTAGAGACGAGAAGTTTAAGTGTAAGGTCTTTTCTTCTCACTAAAATACTTTTTTACAATGTAAAATCGTTAAGTTGACAAGGTAATAGAACGTCCTAGGATGTCAATCGTGCCACGTACCTCGTCACTATCAAACATAAGTTAGAAGATGTAATTGTTTATATCCATGCAGCCATTACCATCAAGATTGAAATTGGTAATAGTAAGTAGTAAAGCATGATTTCTAAGTATAAACTTAAATCTGTAAAACGACACGAACAAGTTTAATTTTTTCGAGTAAGAGAATGATTCTCCTTCATCATATAGAAACAACGCGGATTCATACAGTTTAGTGACATATATTGATCAACATTCAACACCTCCATCCAATGCACGTAACGTGGATGAAAAACGCAACCCATTTTTCAAATATATTTTCTTTTTCTCTAGAAAAAGAAAATAAAAGGAAAAGGGGGTAAGGTACAATGAGTGAATTTGTGATGTAAAATAAGGTTTGTGAAGATATATTTGGTTAGGTGGGTGGTGAGAGTGGTTGTTTTAGAAAGATGATGTGAGGTGGAGAAGAGGAAGGGAAGGGGATGGGGACCATTCAGAGACCATAGGCCAAAAAAACTAGAGTGTTTTGCAGACTAAAAACTTGTGGCTAATATACTCTGCACTACCCATTGTTTGAAGTTTGGGCAAAGTTCACTGAACCCAACCCTCTTCAACAGATAAGGGAGAAGAAGACCAATAATAAATGTTTACACAATTATCCAACCATGGACTGCTGCTTCTTTCATTGCCCTCGTGTTCGTTTCTACCGCCCGCCTCCAATCAAATCTAAATACATTGAATCATAATATGAACCTTATCTCTTCAAAAATACAACCAACTTTTGTAGGCTTCCTCCTATGCTGTTCACATTCCAGTTTCCTCATAAAAGAGAAACCTGTGCATGCTGATAAAAATTCCTTGCTTTAACTTGGAAGACTATTGAACTTAGCAATCAGAACTCATACTTCGTGGTAACATAAATTTCCACAAATTCGTCTGCTATAACTAGATAGTCTACATCCAATTTCAATTTCTAAACAGCTAAACGTCCCGTCCAAGGACACATTCATCAGATGTTATGTCATATGGTCAGAATTTTCAAATGGCATCTAATAATTAGTGTTAGATCATTCTCGAGATCTCATAGAACAACTTGGCATAAATTAAGAAAACTTATACATTCTAGTCATGCCTAAGTGTTGACAAATAGTTGTTATGTTGAACATACTTTTTCTTACCACTCTCTTATCATTACCAAGGCAAGATTAAGATGATTAAATAATTTGAATTGGAATAAACACTAAAGAATAGATAGGTCATAACATACCAAAACACTAGCAGAAAAGATAAGAACTGTCTTTTGCCTCCTGACATCGTAATCAAATTTCAAGCGTCATTTAAGTATAATATAAAAATCTACCACCAGACTTAAAATTTCAAAATATATTTTTCTCGAACATTGAAAATATTGATTTAATATATGATTATATTAGCAAGATTAGCATAAGTGTATCAAACAAAAACAGCAACATTCATTGCCTAGATACGTTAAACAGGTCAAGATGAGTGTTCGTTCCATAGATTTTTGGTATAAGAACTAGTTGAGAAAGGAACACGCTGACTGTCATGTTATATGAAGCAAAAGTACATATTCAGGCATGCCTAGCTCAATAGTTAAGTCGAGCGAGGATACTCTAGATGTATTCTCAAGCTGCAGAGCGAATATGACAAGTTATGCAGGACTCAGCATGTGAAAACCCATCTAAGATACAAGTAATGATGTTACATTACAAAAACACATACTATGGAATAAAAGTAACAACAGTCTGATATACATGACATTATATTCCACATAGCAAGTAAATCTGAGTAATTCTCACAAATCAACTATTGCTTGTAGACCATGCCTTCCACATGCTGCAAATAGATAGCATAAAACAGACATCAGAAAGTTGACAAACAAAGCTCAAAGGAAACGGCTTGCTGTATTGCAGCTCCAACTGGGACTAGACAAATTGGAGCAGAATATGAAGAAAAAAGATATGGAAAATATAGGCAGGCAAAACTTAACAAAACAAAATTACACACCTGCAGCCATGAAATGGATCCATGAAGCCGAGTATTAATTAGGAATCTGTCAGACACACAACTTTTAACAATCAGAAAGCAGGGGTTTAGCTTCAGAATATTCGAAAGGGGCATAAAGAAAGATAAAAAAATGTCTTAAGTCATGATAATTTTCCTCCAAGTTAACTTCTATCTTTTTTAACTTAGCATCAAAGTCTTAACCAATTCAAATCACAGTGAGATTTCAGCATGCCATTATCAAATGAAGCCATGTTTATTTTCCAGGTAGGTGTTAAAAGTGATTGATGATTTCATGGATGACATATGGAACATGGATGGGAAATGAATGATGAATTCATGTGTACTTAAACTGATAATCTAAGCAAAGCCAGATGTTCTATTGTTTTTCAATGAACATGTCATATTACTTAAACAAGCCTAAGAACCAACCATCACATTTTCTTTGGGAGCCTCAGTTATGTTATTTCTTTCCTACTTCAGTTCAAAGGTTCTATTGATCTCATCAAACAATTAAATCCACTATATCAAATAGACATGCGTGATGAATATCTTAGTTATGTACTATCTGCTATCATAAGGTAGAGGTAGCCGGCCCAGCAAAAGACGTGATACCCTGTCTCAAAAGGATAAGGAACACCCACAATGTCTCTTCCAGTCATCATCAGAGTATCAACACCAAACAGATCTGATCAGTCTGGAGTTAAACCATAAATATGATATAGTAATTGGTACTTCCAAAACTTCCATTCTTCCTTTCCCCTTTCCCATTGTCTGGCTGAGACACTAAGCACTCTCAGGCCATCAGTCACCATATAAAACTCAATTCTTGTTCCTATAGTGAAAATTGGGAGTTCATCTCCTTCACCCCAGATACAAATTCTGCACTCCTACAAACTTTAACCAGGGGTAGTTGAATTGATTCATTACATCCAAAAGGTGAGACTTATTACCATGAATTCAAAGCACAAGTAATAGCTTTTCCTCGGAAAAACGACATTTCGTTTGTACAATCATGATGCAGTAAGTTAAACAAGTCGAACTTGATCTTGATTGCTTATCAAGTTTTAAGAAAAAGGGGGTGTATTATATGGCAATGAGCTTTCCAATTGGTGCACTTACTAGTTAATAAGAGAGCACTTTCACCAAGTTATTTTTCCACACTATATCAAACTATCCATCCTAATTACCATATACATTTTTAAAATAATAAATGGGAAGACAAGACACTTAACATCAACAAGAGTGAAACATCAATAGCTCCATTGTTAGACTGGAAAATACATTATGCTGGAGCATATATATATCTGCCACATATATACACAAAATTATCGAGCAACCGGAGGTAAAATTCTTTGGCAAAAGGTCTTATGAAACTCGGGAAATGCAAATTCAGCCTCTTGACAAGGTCTAATCATTATAATATTGAGCTAGGAACTAAAACTGAATAACATAATAACGAGAGATGGCCATATTTAACTTTTGATCATGCCATCCATGGACATAAAAACAAATAAGAAACAATAATAAAGAAAAAGACATTAGAGACAATACCTATCAGATTTAGCTTACTGCTTTAAGCAAGACAAACTGATTGAAGACAATGGGAGCGAAATTAGTTTTTCAGATTCTTTTCGGGCAATTACTATCCGGATAAAGAGCACCAGCAAAATCTAACTTGTGCAGTACAAAATCCATAAAGCCTTAGTCAAGTACCCTAAGAACCTTCTAAACCTCAGATACACTATTCATCGCTCAAACCAGCATTAGACTTATCACTTCTGCTCCAGATAATCTGAAGTACCGGTAATTCATCAAATGCATAGTTCATCAGCCACTTAGAATTTACAATTTACATATTATTAGTGCTATCCACTGTACACGCACACAAAAACATCAGACCAGAAAGAAAGAAATACAACATAAGCAAATAAAACAATATTGCCATTGACAATTAGAAAAGGCACAAACCTTTTCTATCGGCAGATGCATCATGATACTCAGGCTCGTCCTCATCCTCTGCAGCAGAAGCCACGGACACCACAGGCTCGGCGCTACCTCCAGCGGTGTCCTTCTCATCAGGATATCTCACGACAACAACAGGACAGACACAATGCCTGACGCAGTAATCGCTAACACTACCAAGCCTCCCGTCGCTCCCTCTCTTTATCGCGCCAAATCCCCTGCTCCCCATGATCACAGCACTCAATCCAAGCCTCTCAACCTCCAAACAGAGACGCTCCTTCATATCATGATCCTTCACGATGTGGATTTTGAACGGGATTTGCGCGTCCACAAGCGGCTGCGCTAGATCGGACGCCTTGGTAGTGGTGAAGGTGTCGAAATCATCTTCCAGCTTTTGCTGAGACTCCTCGTTCTCGGCGTCGACGATGGAGAGGTCCACGGAGCCCCAGTCAGCACCATAGAGGACGGAAGTGGGGCGAACGTGGAGCAAAATAACAGCGTCTCCGGGACGGAGGTAGTGATGGACGGACCACTTGACGGCGAAAGCCGATTCGTCGCTGAGATCGACGGCGATGCCGATCTTGCGCTGGGCGTTGGCGGTGGGAGTTTCAGTGGAAAGTGGGGTGGTTGGCGGAGGGAAGCGAGGGGAGGAGGAGCGGACCTTGATGGCGGCGAGTGGTGGCAGGTCGGAGTCCGGCGAGGGGTGCTGCATTTCGATGGTAGGGTTTCGAATAGTTGACTTTGGTTGGAAGATTGACTGATGTTGTCAAAGTGGAGTGAATGTAGGGGGGGGGGGGGGGAGAGTCGGGAAAAAAGGTCCGGGTGGTGAGAAATGCAATTAGTCAAAAGTTTGGGGGAATTTTGGAATATGCTACGAATTATGTGCTGCATACTGCATAGCCAGTGGGTTTGGTTTACTTGACAACTACGTCTACCTGAGGAATATTTTCGTGTGAGTTTTTGGGCTTCAATTTTTTTGGGTCTTCAAAATGGGCCGATTCTAAGTTATAATAGCTAATCTGAATATTGATGAACAATGGGTGGACGTGCCGGAGTGGTTATCGGGCATGACTAGAAATCATGTGGGCTCTGCCCGCGCAGGTTCGAATCCTGCCGTCCACGGTTTTTGGATCCCACATGATAATGCCTGCAACTCCTACGTATAGTACTGTCATCTTATTTACTTTTAACTTTATATATGAAACAATTATATATAAATTTAGCTTAATCTTTATTTGTAATTATAGTCATATATGATTCTTTGAGCTTAGTCTTTTGCTAAACAAAACCGTGCTCTAATTCATCAGATTTCTCAGACTATATATTTTCAAGAAAAATACATATCACCAGTGCTTAAAAAAGTACAAATTAAATGTATATATAACCATATAAAAATCTTTCATAAATTCATCCAAAAAAAAAAAAAACCACTTAACCCACACCATATTAACATCTTATTACTTCCATCCATGACCTTAATCTTCCCTTTCTTATATGTCGACAATTTCTTAATTCCAAAAAATGCTTCTGTATGTACTTTATTACGCTTCATTTTATTATATTTCAAATCATATACATGCAAACCATATATATATTTATGTATGTTGTTACATGAAAATGAAAATGAAAATGTAGTATATATAGTTAATCACAGAATTAGTAAGTAAGCGATGGAGGGAGAATTAAGGGCTGAAATATTTATATTAGTATAGATATATAATTATAGGGCAATGAAGAATTGGTGCTCACAGTCGACACAGCTTTAATGGTAATCAGTGAGAGTCGTCTGCACAAATTTATAGTGATATCAGACATTGCAGCTACCTAATTGCCGACTGCCCCTCCCTCTCCTAACCCTAACTACATCCTCCTACGTCTTTCTCCTTTTACCATCCATCTTTCTTTTCACTTTTCACTAATATATATACATTTTATTTTCAAATAATACATCACTCTAATTATATTTAACCTTTTATATATGTCCCAGTTACAGAAAGTTCTCAGAGATAAGCTTGTGTTGGCGACTTACGAGGTACAATTAAACTAGAGTGAGACAAAATTAACACCTCGTTTCAATTGCTTCAGACATGAGAGTTTCTAGCTAGCTAGGGTTTAATTTCATACATTGCACTAGTAGTAGGTCATTATAATTCCGATATATTATTTCTAGCCCAGAACCCATGTCATTTTCTAATATTTTATACATCTCATGAATTTTACACACAATATAATATGTTGAATGGAATATGAGATATATATCGTTGTATTTGCAAATATCTAAAGATCAGCAACTGCATATGAAATAATAATATCCCTAAAATTAATCTCTTTATATATATATATATATATGTTTACTTGGTAATTAATAAAATTGTCCCACAAGAGTAGTGCATGCATGACTCATACATATAGTCTTGCTAGTAAAGCATGATGAGATGAAAGCTATTAGCCTTAAGATCAGAAAAGTGGCTGGTAACATTAATTTAAGAAACTGAGTGATGATGTGATCAAGAGAAAGAGAGAGATAAGAGAGGGAGAGAGAGAAGGGTGGAGGCAAGAAACTCAGAAAATGTATTGGCCCATTCTGGAGATATATATAGTGAAAGTACGTACGTAGTTTAACAACCAAAAAGGCAAAGAAAAAGGCTGTGTTGAGAAGAAGCATTTCACATAAATGTTTCAAGACAAAAAACTAAAAACCATAAGGCAAGAGAAGATGTCCAGTTCCCTAGTAATAAGAGAGCTTGAGCGACAGATCAATAGAATTGGAGGCATCAAATGATCCAGATGGAGAAGAAGCTTCTGATGATAATGAACCCCCCACCTTCACCAATTCATGATCATCACTTCTGGGCCAACCACCTCCTGATGGAAAGAACTCATACTCCATCAACACTTGATTCCCACCCTCCCATCCACCTGATCCTTTCCTGTGCACTGCCACAACCTCTACACCCTACAAATATGCATGATTTCAATACACTTTAATTAACACCCAAAAATCAAATGTGGGCTTTGTCTGAATCTTACATAGAGTATGGAACAGGTATGAAATTAAAACCTCATGAAAAGTTGAGTGAAAGTCGGATAGATTGATTACCTGCTTGCCATTTCCAACTGAAAATCCAACCTGATGATGAGGTACCGATGGTGTTTTTGTTCCATGGCTCTGATGTTCTTGGTTGTTGATGATGTTCTGATTGTCTCCTATGTTTAACCCCAAGAATCCACACTCTCCAACGTTGCACATTTGCGTATACATGTCTGATCTCACAGCTCTACCGCCGCCCAAATTCTCACTGTTCACTTTCTTTTTCTGCAAGCTCAAGAAATTCAAGAATATGAATAGAGATGTTTTGTTACTACAAATTTTAAGGTTTTACTTTTGAAAAAAAAAACATTAAGTTATTGCATGAACTAGGGTGACCTTGTGGCAAGCATTACAGTGTTCGGAGTAGCAGTTGACAGAATTTGGGGTCGAAGAGAGCTCTTTAGAGATCCCACTCACGTTCTTACCAACAAAACCCGAATTGTTCAAGCACCCAATTCCAAACAGATCCGTTTGATGAAGCTGGTGATCAGAACCCAACCCGCCAACACCCATCTGCCCATGAAAACCCAGTTGATAACTCTGGTTCTGAGCCAAGCCCATTTGGGTAGCCCCAAACCCACCCAACTTGGAAATCTGGACGGGTACAGAAGCATTGATCAAAGCAGGATCAGGAAATGAGGCAGCGGGAATGGTGAAACCCTGGTTTGTCGTGTTGATCTCCGTCATTTTCTTCCATCTTTCTTGCATCCTCAACCGCTCGAGTTTCTCGACTCCCATCCCTCTCTGGGGTTGTTTCTTCTTCTGCGCCCCAGCAGATGATCCATCACAGCCCCTCGGCTTTCTCCTCCCGGAACTACGCCGTACTGGG